>CM035415.1:75225075-75355075 GCA_020310875.1 Ceratopteris richardii
AGAAATGGTACAAGCTAATGGCCTGTTGTAAATATTGACTGTAGAACCTTCAAAAGCAGCAAATAATCTCTCTCTCTCTCTCTCTCTCTCTCTCTCTCTCTCTCTCTCTCTCTCTCTCTCTCTCTCTCTCTCTCTCTCTCTCTCTCTCTCTCTCTCTCTCTCTCTCTCTCTCTCTCTCTCTCTCTCTCTCTCTCTCTCTCTCTCACACACACACACACATATGCTGAATCAATACTCTGCTTCAAATGTGACTAATATGTCTGAATTCACCGACCTTTTCCTTGAGTTGGCTGAATGCTGAATTACCTCTCTAGGTACAAAATCTGATCAAAAAACTTCCAACCCTGTGTTGGCTGTTTTGATGTAGCTGATGCTTTTAACTTTCAAACTAATAAAAGTGTTTAAAAGCACTTTTTGAATCCTTCAGATCTCTTCATAACTGCTCTCCTAAGATATGATCTGCAAATCACAATCTGATAGTAGAAACTAATACCTGTGATTTGATGTTGATCTGGTTCCTTCATCTTCTCCAAACCATTGTTTTTCCTTGAATTTGAAGTAGCCTTTTCTTCATCAATTCTTGGTCTTCAAACAATACTTCTGTAAAGTATTTTCATACTTCCAAAAGTATTTGGCTGCTCAGATTATCAACTTCATACTCCACACTGATAAATAAACATGTGACTGAATTGTCTAATTCTCAAATCTCTACTCATCTAGATTAAGTGTGTATGTCATATGTCAAAAGTTAGAAGATGCTCTGAAACCATATGTTGGTAGTCTTGGAGCTCTGTTGGAAATTAGGTAGGCCCATAACTAAATTCCACAGGTTCCACAGGTTTCCATGATCTATAACATAGATTCCAGCTCCTTCCAAAATTGACAAACATGAACATACAACACTTAATCATACAATGATGAGACAAAGATAGAGAGAGATTAGACAACATGTTCAAAGTGTTATGTAAGCCACTGCTTACTCACACCATCATATATACAAATGTCATCATATATACAAATGTCAATTTACAATGTGGAAGTCAAAATCTTAACCACTCTATGTGAACAGAAATAGATGGAAGAGTGTATGTACACAATTTACAAGAATATTCAGATGTAGGGACAGAAATCTGAATATGTATGAGATGTATGCATGATAGATTGTACAAGAGTGAATATGAGTGACTAAAAGAGGAAAGATTAGTTTGAAACTGATATTCAGCAAACCCTAATCTGATTTTAGGTTAATCAGACGTGTGTATGATAGATCACATACTTACAGAATTAGCAAAGAATGCTAACATGTTGCTGACAGAAATCCTCATACTCATATGGAAACACCTTCTCTAACATCTCATCTGATGCATGTAGCATGCATGTACCGATTCTCCTTTACGGATACCACTCCCTCCATGTATGCCGAATAGGACTCCTCCAAATATGGATGCCACTGCCTCCATAAGTTCCAAGTAGTACCTGTGTGCATAAAGAGAATATGTACCTGAATAGTTAACATAAGATGAAATCTTATGTTAAGCTCCATCCAATGTCTTTGAAGTACTCCATAATCTTCATGTAGAAGACAATCTTCAAATACATCATGTAGATGGATGATCCACATCCACAAAGCTTCTGTTAAGTAAGTCTTCTCCACAAACAAGAGTGTGAGCACACTCTTCTCCAAGAAGAATTTCATGGCTTCTCCTCATGAGCTTCAATAGCTCCTCCATAGCTGCCCATATGTGCAGCATGGCTGCCCCATGTGTGCATCAGCTAGAACTCCTCCAAGAGAGACCAAAGCTGACGTTGGATGTATCTCAAAGTGACCACAATCTCTTCTTTTATAGCCTTCAAGATCTCATGCCATCCACTAAAGCTCAATCGCTGTATAAAGCTAATTTTTGCATAAAAATCTGAGATCGCTAATTTCCATCAAAAGCTATCGCAAGTTTTTTAATAACCTTTGCTTTATTTTAAACTAGGCGTTGAAGAGTACTTTTGCCTTGCTTTTTCACACCTTTGACTACCTGATGAATGATGACCTGCAAGCTGAGAGCTATCAAATGAGGTAAAAACCCTAAATCAACAGAAAATTAGGGTTAAGGTTTTCTCCCAAATCTGATCTCTGATGACTGCATGTCATATACCATTAGAAATTTCTCTTCAAGCTCTTCAAGATAGACTCATAAAAATTTTACCCATATTTTGTACCAAAAATGACTAAGTACCAAAATTAAAGATCACACACATTAAGACAAAGAAGAATGACCTTCTTCTTCTTCTTCTATTACATAAAAGGAATATACAAATACAAGAATGACCTAAAACAACAATACAACTAGTGCAATATATAAAGAACAGTACATAAGGAAAATCCTAATGTTCGTAAACGAGAGAGTTGGCAAGAAACAAATGTGAAATCACTCTCGATAGATAAATCTGGTAAAGCTCAATGAAGTATCCCCTGACATATACTGGAGTGACCACTATACATGTCTGAGAAATGAAAAAGTGATACATGTCGTCATAGATCATCACATGTTGAGCTTGATATCTCAACAAAGTTACAAATTTATACGGTGTAGGTGCAATGGTATGGGACATTGACACTTGAGGTGATGACCACAAGTGTAGCTCCAAGCTACCAAGCTTGGGGGTCAACCCGTTTGTCTCTATCGTCAGAAGGTGAATCTAATGCCCTCCTTTCCCTTGTTTATGAGTATAGCTTATGATGTTTTACCTCGTTAAGAGGGAGGATCCTAACATCACACTAATACAAAGTGAGGTTTCCAAAAATCCGGATATCAGCAACAAGTTTAGACATAATCCGATTAATTATCTACATAGTATCGATAATTCAAACTTTTTGAAGTCCTAGTTTGAAAGAAATTAAACTAACTCTAGTTTTTAATATTTATGTAAGTTTCAAATTTGAAAATTTTTTAAATAAACTAGAAATTCTCATGCTTTACTCAAATCCTATTAGAAGTAGGAACTTTTGATAAAAGGAAGAGTACAATAGTCAGCTACTTTTCATAAGAAAAAACATATCACCCTTCAAGGTGACATGCACAAATTTTCGGTTGGAACTCTCTATTCTTACCACACATGATGGACAATTTCTTCCTATGCAAGTTTCCTCCAGCCCATATAACCTTCTTTGCAAGACATATAAGCTTCCTCTCAGCAAATCCAAATCCGTCCTCACAACGATAGCGCTTGATAACCTCTTGATAACTTGTTCAAGAGCATTTCTAGCTATATCCAAGCTTCTTCTTGCTGGAATTCTACAGCTCTCAAAGGCTCTTGAGTGATACAAATCTTCAATTTCAAATAGTGGAAGTGTTCTTAACTTCTTGTTCCTCCCAAGTCTGCAAATTGCTGGAATTTCTATGTTTTCAGACTGATGGCAGTACATTTCAACATGTATATATCATTTATACACTCATTATGTCCTTGATATAATTCCTTCAGAACAAGGATCGCTTCTATTAATTTTGTTCCACACCTTATCTTCCTAATGTGCTACCCTCCTTTCTATAATACAGACATACATATACGTGTACATATGTATGAACACACACACATATGGTATATGTATGTGTTTATATGTGCACACATACATAAATGTATATAAATATCGATTAGTATGTTGCTTAAATCTTGTCAATATTGAATGATCATATATATTTCTTGTTTCATGCATTATTGTTCCAATCTCACGTAAATATGAAGTCTCAATATCATGATTCCCTTGTACATTCTCATCACCTTTGCACCTCACAACAACAACCATGCTTTCTCATTTTTTGATAAATTGTTGTAGAATCTTTTTTTGGAACTTAAGTTCAGCAACCATATATGAACTGACAAATTATAAAAGGGATGAATAACATTGAGATGTAACTTAGAACTGTAAGTCGATCAAAGGGATGCATAATATTGATATGTAACACCATTCCTCTCTAAATCCTAATGCATTGAACAAATCCACTGAATATGTCCATTTACAGCCCGATATACATTTTTACTAACTGTGTTCTTCGCAATTTTCTTTTTTTTCCTGAAATTCCTGGATCTATTTGGTCCATGAATAGTAATATTTCTGTATAAAAAAACTTCAGCATTAATTTTTGGAGTCAGGTTTTTCTGATGTATTTCTGTATCCCTTAACAATTTAGTGAAAATAAGGGAACTTCATACGTCTCTATACCGTGTAACGAATGATATGCCAGCCTCCATGAAAATTTTCCCATTACTAGAATCATTATATCTCTGAAATAAACATGTAATTGATGAGATTGTTGGCTTTAATACTTCATTCCTAGTGAATCGCTTTCTTTCGTTTATCTCAACCATTCTTAACTACAATATTGGGACCGCGTTCAAATCATATTCGCATGATAATAGCAATGAAAATTTGCTAGGAATTCAACCTTTTGAATGGAGCATCATTGATGAACTCCCTAGGAAGCTTCAGTAAAGTGGCAGCCATTAGAAGATCATCGTGGGCACAATGCTCGTGTAGAGATTAGCTAAAAAGGTAAGATGTCACAATGTTGTTGAAATCCGCTAGGATGTTCAGATAGATACCTTTTCATTTCTTCTTGCTGAATTTTCTAACTATCTGCATGGTCTTGAGAAAAGAACAGTCGTCTTCATCATTCAACTGGTAGAAAACTGTCCAGTCCCGGACAAAACCAAATGTACAGTCCTTATATGCAAGCGGATATCTGTATCTTCATGGACACATACACTGCCTCCTGTAAAATGGATGATCCAACATGGGAGTACAATTCCACGGCAGTCCTGAGAAGAAAGTGACCAAGAGGTCCTCCGATTCGCTAATTTACTAGGTTTGTCCTTGTGCTATGTTTCACTCCAATGGTAGTTTCCTGCTGCTTAACTTCGCCCCATACTAGTTTTTTCACGACCACGGTGTAGAGTTTTCACCATCATCGTAATATGGCTTCGCAGTCGTTTTGCCGATACCGTCTATAAATTGCACAAATAGGAGCATGTATTTATATACCGATACCGTCTGCAAATTGCACAAATAGATGCATGTATCTCTGCATTGCATGTAAGCTTCTGATACAGACACTATATTCAGACTCAGATATTTCCTTGGCTCTTCCATACAGACTGCTTGACTCGCAAAATTATGAAACAAGCCTAATGGACGGTTGTATAGCAATGCCCATATCACTACAAGCTGCCCATAATGCGTAAAAATATCCACGCTCACGAACGCATATCCAAAATATTGTGGGTTGAGCTGTAAGTAAATGAATTGAGACTCAAAAAGCGAGCTTACCTGCAACAGCGGTAACAAGAACAGACGACACAGTCATCTTTCAGGCACAGAGAAGCAAGCTACACTGTCTATCTTCTGCTCTTGGCTGAAAAATTCGGATTTTAAATTTGTGAATGCAAATTCAGAACAAATATTCTAAATGAAACGGTGTCATTGAGTCTCTAAGAGGAAGTCTCGGGTTCAATTCTTACTTGGACAAATCTTTGAGTTCCTTAAAAATAGGTGACTCTATTTTACTACGTTGGATGTGTGAGTGTGTTTCCAATTCATTGTATTGTCAAAAAAAAAAAAATGTGTCGAGTAGTTCAAGTTCGTATAGCTTAGTGGTTGATGTTTTGAATCTCGGAGAGGAAATCATGAGTTCAAATCTTGGTTGGACATATCCATGAGTTCTTCAAGATGAGTGTTCATAAATTCCCAGGACGAGCACCTCTACCTTACGAGGTTGGGTGTGCACCTCTACCTTACGAGGTTGGTTGTGTGTGTCTTTCTAATAATTCATTGTGCTCTCAAAAAAAAAGAGTATGGACTTGATATTGTGTTGTGATTGTTCATTTTAATTGTTTAACCAACACATATAGAAGTTTCTTTAGCTTTCAGAAAAAGTCGTCGCTCTATGTAAAATTATAGAAAATATAGTTGGAGATGAATCAACAGAAATGTAACGCCCTCTCTAAACTCACCTTAAGATATATCTCCATGGAGAAAAACAAAGACGATGATTTTTATCACAAGGGTTATGTATGGAGACATTCAATGTATGGAGACATTCAATAGCTCTTTGAGAAAAACAAAGGTGATGATTTCCATCATGAGGGTTATGTATAGAGACATTAAATAGCCTTTATTTAAAAAGAGCGTTTTGAACTCTACATTGGCTTCCTCTTTAAAGTATATCGTATATTTAATGCATGTAAAATACTAGAACATTCGCAAAGTATATCTTATATTTAAAGCATGTAAAATACTAGAACATTCGCAATCATAGAACTCCCCACAACTCAAGATGTAAAAAGCTAGGTATGTGACTCCTCCACAATCATAGAACTCCCCACAACTCAAGATGAGCATGGAGTAATAGTATAAAGAAGACACTGCTAACCTAACAAAATGTCAATATGGATATGACTTGGATGCTACTTGGAGACATGTGAAAGAATGGGAAATGTTCGAGCAAAAACAAACTAGTTATACCCCAAAAATACCTCCAAATTCTATTTTGCATCAGCTTCAAAGTTGGTCTTACATAACGCTAAAGCAAAAGTTGCATAACCGAATATAATATCATGTGTTAACTCTTTTTTTTTTTTAAGGAGGTTCGACAGGCACCTACTCTCCCAAGCTTTAACTTTGAAAGTACAATTGTACATGTGAATAGGCATAGTACCCGTAAGACCCCCTATATCCCACTAAGCAAGGGTTAAATTGGGTTCAATTGGTAGGCTGGATTACAACTGGTTTAAACTAGTCAAATCCATTATATGTCCAGCCCGAGGGTTGAACTTTGAATCTCCGTCTCAAAAGGCCAAAGCTTTACCAAACCACCTACGAAGTGCACATTAGACACATACTCATGGATTATCATATGGAGAACACACAAAGTATCCTATTGATGAAGAAGAAGTCTTCAAGGATGCACAAGGGATTGAGATGCTTGTTCCAAGCTTTTTCTCGCTTATGAGCCAGAGAAAAAAGGTTCAAAACTACAGCACAAACTTGGTTTAAAAAACCAACTCTCCTTACAAAAGGTTTTGCTATGAAAAATAGTGAAGTTGTGCTTTACAACTTATCTTGAAATATATTCCTTTTATTCTTTTCCTAACAAAAATGGCCCTGTAGATATATAACACTTAGACTAACGGCTATCAAAAGCTTTGCACTTAGAAAAATCTTCTTGTAATTCATGTAAAAAAAAGAAATTTTATACAAAAAATCATGGGAGCTTATAATAAAGTAAGCCTATGATATAAGTGTCCTTTTAGTTCAAGTGGACCTAAATCGGATATCGTTTGACCATTCACACAAGTGACCAAACAAGCTCTTTGATTATAAAGCTCTTCTTTTACTCCATACCAAGTAGGTCCTCTATGGTTGTAATAGATTCCATAGATGCAAAAATCATTAGCGATGGATTTTTTTTTTGGAGAGCTCAATTTTACCATCGACTAGAACAAACTCACACACACAAGGGTCCCCCATTATCCCCCACATCAAGTATCAATGGCATGAATGGAAATTGAACTCTAGACCTTTAGCTGATGATTCAAGTATATTACCAAAAAATCATGTCCCTTCAACCATCAGTTATGGATTCTTCTTGTACATGGAGAGGTTGCATTCAAGAATCAACTATGAAGGGTGGTGATGATGGGGGTGTTATTATATTTCTTTAGTGATGTATGTGAACACACTTAGGTATGTTGGGACACTTTTGTTTTCACCATCTAGGGCTTTTCCCCATTCTATAAATATATTAATAACTCTAACGATCTACTTATCTTTGCACATTACATACTTTCTAATTCCACTATATGTTGTGGTCTTCAGCTTCTTCTTTTGTGTGTTGTTTGTGTGAATTCCGTGCTTCTTAAACTCGAGCAATTGGTATCAAAACAAGTAATTTCTTCTTAAATTGTATTATTGACACCCCTTGCTCATTGTCCCATATGTGTAGAGAATTTGTTGACCATTCTTAGACCAAAACATACTATGAAAAAGCTTGAAGAGCGCTTGGTATTATCAAAAATAAAATTTGGGCTCATTTGAGCCTCACTAGTATGACTATTATGTGAGCAATTTTATCTTTTTATGAATATATTTTCATTCACTAATACAGGCACCCCGATTTTTTCTTTAGGTGTAGCATAGCTTCATGAGGTGCTTCAAATCATTTTATTCTACTAACAATCAATTTTGGCATCAAGGTACAGTCATTATAGATGGCTGATAGCAATAATGTGTTTTGTATGTTGATTATTGATGATAAGCTAGATGGTTCTGATTACCCATTGTGGGCATGTGTACCATGCACTGTTAACAAAAGGCTTTTAGAAAATTATGCAATGTATTGAACTATGTCTTGTTGTAGTTACAAATACCATAGATTTGGTTGATGTAGGTGATTTTTGAAGTTTTTTTTTATTCTAGCTTTATTATAATTCTTTTTCTGACCATGTGAAGTGCTTTTTTACCAGACCTATCCATTGTACGGAAACTTTTATGGGATGGAAAAGATACATGATCACATGCATTAATTGTTTTATTTGTTAAGCAAGCCATTATCCCAAACCTTTTGTCATGTAAAACAACTATGGATGTTTGGGATACTCTTGCCAAAGTATATCAGGCAAGAAATAATGTTCATGTTCCAGGAGAATGAGCATGTGAATGAAGGTGATTCTATGGATAATTCTTGGCAAAGAACAAGGATTTGTAATAAAAATTGATTGTTGTAGAGGAATTATTCTCCTGTGAAGACTATTCTTAATGGGCTACCCAATTCATTTCAATATGTTTATTATGCACTTTGTTTGATGATGAGATGCAATCCGATTGTCTTATGATTTGTAAATTTTGCACTTATGCTTTTATAAGACGATCAGCCAAGGACAAATAGGTCCATTATGCAAGTTGGAGATCAAGATTTTTTTAATGTTCATAAGGGCAATGGTATAGTTGCGTCTTCCTCTAGTAAGTGGAAATGTGAATGACATATAACCAAAGAAAAAAATACAAGGATGAGAAGAAATGTAAAAGTTGAAAAATAGTTTTGCAGGTACTAAAGATAATGAACATGTCATGGAGAATAATTATAAATTAAATTCTAAAGAGGCAAATAAAAGAGAGGCTAGACTACTTGTTATAGATAGATCTACTACTAACACTTAGTATATTAATTGTGTGCAAAATGTAGAGTGGAATTTTACTACACATAGTAGTTATGAATAATTATGTCATGATCATTATATATATATATATATATATATATATATATATATATATATATATATATATATATATATATATATATATATATATATATCGATACAAAGTTGCATTGTTGTAGAGAAAATTCCATTATAGTGAGCATATATCACTGTATGTGGTCCTAATGGAGGACAACCATCTTCCATAGCTTCATTGGGTTGTTAGAAAATTCCCCCATCAGTGGTCTCATAGCATTTTGGAGGCTTAAGAAATTAATGGACATCATATTCAAATTTTGGATAGTTCAAGACAACTCATGGAAGCACAAAGAGGAGTTATCAAGTCAATAAGACATAAAAAAGGGGCTACGTCAATCAAGACCAACTAGTTAAAGGTTAGTAAGGGAGATGTTATCAAAAGGTAACATACACACCTTCTAAAGCATACATACACTTGAGAAGAAGCTAGAGGATCCCATTAGAGCTTGGTATAGTTGAGTATAATGCACAAATAGAGAAGTTAGATAAAGTCAACTACCAGCCATGGAAATTTAGAGTTAACAACTATCTTATGGGAAAAGGATTGTGGGGATTAGTTTGAGCATCACATATCCAATGCCATATGTACATGATCCCCATGTGAATGATAGGTCAAGACCTTACTGAATGGATAGAAAGTGATATGAGAGTCATATTCATTCTATCCCAACACATGAGCAATGGCATGATAAGGCATATAGAAGACTTGGAAACATAAGCAATGGCATGATAAGGCATATTTATTCTATACCAACACATAAGTAATAGCATGAAGAAGGTTTGGAAAACCTTAGAGAGATGATATTCTTTAGCCACCAAGACAAAGAACTTTTAGCTAAATAATGAGATGAATAATCCTATGAAAGCACCAGGCACTAGCATTAATGAGTAATATTTGAAGATTAAGGAAATTGTAGATGGCTTAGGTTCAACTGGGAGCCAGTTGCAGATGATGATCTTGTCACTCACACTCTCAATGGTTTGAGAGAGGATGAAAGGCGGTGAGCATTCACCACATCAGTGCGTGTGAGGGATTGCCTGTTAGACTTTGATCAATTAATCACATTGATGTTCATTGAGGAAATGAACCAAGGGGTTCATAATCAAAGGGCAACCAAACGAAAGATTTCTATGTGGGTAGATGCAAAGGCAAAAGAGATGGACAAAAATACCAAGGCAAGGGGAGAGGAAGGTCAAACTCAAGATCAAGCAACCAAGAAGGCTCCAACCAAAACTAAATTATGAATGAAGAGGAAGAAAAAGGAGCAAAGGAAGAGGAGGAAGATCGCAAGGAAGAGAAAAATCCAATGGAGAATGCTATAATTGTGAAAAACCAAGCCATTATGCAAGAGATTGCTAGTTCAAAGGAGGAAGCAACCAAGGATACAAAAGTAATCAAGGGAATTATGTTAGAACAAAAAAATTAGAAAATGAGAACTTTCTTATGGTGTATGGTCAAGAGTCAATTCATATTTAACATGATACATAGATGATGGTTGTAGCAACCATATGATTTGTATAAGTTTTCTTTAATTTACACTCACCCACCACTTAAGGACATGAAGAGATAGAGGATGACACTAAGCACAAGATTACACATGTGAGATGTTCCATTGAATTCATCTCAAAGCTCCAAGGTGTTGAAGGATGTGTCACATGTGTCAACCGTCACCAAGAACTTGGTTTCAATAGATCAAATTGTTGAAAGAGATTATAAGGTGAGGTTCAATGATCAAGGATGTTTTTCAAACGACCCAAAGCATGACTACAAGCTCATATCAAAAGGAAAAAAGCAAGGGAGACTCTTCATCATGGAGGTAAAGATGTCATCCCCTTACACTATCTACTTGTCGATTGGAAATAAATAGAGTGCAGAGATTGATCTTTGGCACAAAAGAATTGGTCACATCAACTTATAAAGAAATGCAAAGGAATGGCTTGGTGTGTGATTTACCTTATTTTAAATCTTAAAATATGCAAAATTTATGCCATTATTGTCAATTAGGGAAACAAAGTAGCTTGCCATTCAAAAAGGGAGCACTTGTGGGCAATGATGCATTGAATCTCATACACACAGATGTATGGGGACCTACAAGGGAGACATCCATTGGACGTAATATATATTTTTTCACATTCATAGATGGTCATTCAAGGATTTTTTGGATCTATTACATGAAGTCAAAGTTAAAGGTGTTTTACCACTTCAAGAAGTTCAAAAACCTAGTGCAAAAGGAGAAAGAGAATCATATAAAGACCCTCATATGAGATGGACGGGGAGAATATTAATTTTCTGAGTTTCTACATGATGGTTTCATCAAAAGATAGTTTACTTGTAGGCACACAGCCCAACAAAATGGGCTAGCAGAGAGGAAGTATATATATATATATATATATATATATATATATATATATATATATATATATATATATATATACACACACACACTAGAAGTGGCTAGAGCTATGTTAAATGAAATGAATGTTCGTAATTCGTATTGGATTGATACAACAAATACAGCAATATATATTATGACTAGGTGTGCAACCTGAGGAGTACATGGAGTCACACCTTGTGAAGCTTGATGTGTTAAAAAAACCAACCTGTTGGAAGCAGCCAGAGGCACAGACGACACGGAAGCATGTAACGACAGAGCAGGGAGCCAGTCGAATCGTTTTTCAAAGAATTATGTTTTCAAATACTTTCCAAAAAACCTCCAACAGTGATTTTTATCACTATTGTAACATATGTAACATAGAAAACCCCATTTTGTAATCCAGAGCTCCATTTTGTGCAAGCCGAGGAGTCCTCGAGCTTGAGGAGCTTAGGTAGAACAAGCGTATCAATTTTCGTTATTTTTAGACATCGTTTACCCTTCCAAATAGCATCTAGGACCTAATTTTTAACTATGTCGGTCACTAGATGTGAAACCGGTCAAAACTAGTCTAGAAACTATAAAAAGAGCTAGAGAGCTCATTTTTGAGGTTGGTTAGTGTTGGCTAGTGTGAGCTTAGAGCTATTTTGAGCTTGTAATAGTGTTCTTGAGTAATAGAGCTAATTTCCCACCTTCCATTGTGTCTTGCTTGTCTCTTCGTAGTGTGTGTGCATGTGTGTGTGCATTTCTATGCTTCTCACCTTCACTCTCACTTCATCTCACATTCACGATCTTCATATCACTCCTATCTCTTCCGCGGATTGACATTAAGGAGGTGAAGCTTCTTAACGTGGTTCTCACCATTGTGCTAGAGCAATAATAGACAACAATGATCAGAAGCACATCATTAGCACGCTTAACATATAAGGTGCTTTCAGTTGGACTATTCTCAAAACCATGTGCAATCAGATAGGCATGTATCTTCTCATACCAAGCACGTGGTGCTTGCTTTAAACCATATAATGCCTTCTTTAACCTGCAAACCTGGTTTTCATGCCCTTTCTGCACAAAGCCACGGGGCTGAAAAACATACACTTCTTCATGCAAGTCACCATTCAGAAATGCTGTTTTAATGTCCAACTGATGTCATTCCAACCATGATGGGCTGCAAGTGCACAAATGCTGTGAACAGTAGTCATACGGCATGTAGGTGCAAAGGTCTCATCAAAATCAATGCCTCTTTCCTGTGCATAACCCTTTGCAACAAGCCTAGCCTTATACCTATCAACTGTACCATCAGGTTTACGCTTCAGCTTGTATACCCACTTAGTGCCAATGGCCTTCTTGCCAGGAGGCAAGTCACATAAAGACCATGTACCATTCTTCATTATAGCATCATATTCAGATTGCATAGCAGCCATCCAATTTTCTGAATTTTGTGCTTCATCAAAAGAAACAGGCTCATTCTCATCACAGAGACTAGATGCAGCCATAGCATAGCAATCTGATGCAAAGGAGGCACTATGAGAGCCTGAACGAGTACGATATGACAAAGATGCATCTAATTTGCTGTCACGCAAAGTCTACACCAGCCATTTTGGCATAGTTTTTGCCTGCTCAATATCAGCTCTCTCATCAACAAGTGCATCATGTAAATCTGCATCAGAAATGGAACGATCTGCATCATCATATGAAACCTGCAAAGGCTGAGAAGTTGCCTCATTAGGACCAGCACTAGCCTGTCCACCTGTAAAAAGAGGCATCAAAGTATCATACATGTCTTTGGAGCTAACAGATGTCTCCTTAGTACATGAAAGCAATGGCTGAATAGCATCTTCCACAAAGACAACATCACGGCTAACCAGAATGCGTTTAGTCTGTGGATGATACAGACGATAGCCTTTACTTTCAGAACTGTACCCAACAAAAATACATTTTACTGCCTTATCATCCAATTTTCTACGATGTTGTTCAGGCACTAATGCATATGCCAAACAACCAAAAACACGCAGATGAGCAACAGATGGCTTGCGGTCATGCCAAGCCTCATATGGAGTGATAGACTGCAACGCTTTGGTGGGACACCTGTTCAGTACATATGCTGCACACATGACAGCCTCAAGCCAAAAACTATTTGGTAAAGCCTGACTTTTGACCATGCACCTCGCCATCTCCATGAGTGACCTGTTCTTTCGTTCAGCAACTCCATTCTGTTGAGGTGTATACGGCACTGTACACTGGTGTTTTATCCCACGTTCAGCCAGAAATGCATTAAAATCTGAAGACATATATTCCCCCCCTCGATCAAAACGGAGGGTGCCCATTTTACATGCTGACAGATTTTCAGCCAAAACCAAAAACTGTTTGAAGCACATGAACACTTCGGACTTTGCTTTGAGTGGATATACCCATGCATGCCTGGAAAAATCATCAATGAAAGTCACGAAGTAAAGGTAATTTCCAAAAGAGGGTGTCTGCATAGGACCACAGACATCACTATGTACAAGCTGCAATTTCTGCATAGCCCCAACTGAACCATCTTTTGGAAAGCAAGAACGCTGCATTTTGCCCAAAATACATCCTTCACAAACATGTTTTCCAGGTGCCTCAAGTTTGGGCAAAGAGGACACCATTTCAGATTTCTGCAGGCGTAACAAACTAGCAAAATTCAGATGACCAAAGCGTGCATGCCAAAGCTTTGCATCTGACATAGCCTGAGAATCATGAACTGCACATGCCGAATCATTCACAGATCTTTCATAGTCTATGAGCTTATACAGCCCACGACATAAAATGCCAGAAGCAATAATCACATCGCCATTTGAGAGATCATGGACTGTACACCTGTCATCAACGAATTTCACAACCAAGCCAATCTTGGCTAATGCAGAAACTGATAACAGGTTCTTTTTGATCCCTGGCACAAATAAAGCATCTGACAAAGTGAAAGAACTACCATCAGCAGTAGTCAGAATGATCTTACCAACTCCCATAACAGGATAAGAGGATTTATTGGCACATGTGATAGTATTCCCTGTAGGGGCAGGCTCGAGTGAAGAGAAGAAACTGCGCTGCGAGGTAATATGTTTGGTCGCCCCACTGTCAAAGTACCAAACATCTGAGTCTACTACAGACATGCACTGATCATGAGAAGATGGGTCAAAACTGCAGACAGTAGTAAACGCCCATTCTTCTTCCTGCACAAGATTTGCAGACTCTGTTTTTGGTGTAGAGGCCTCTGCAACAACCATTCCAACCTCTTTCTTCTTTGCCTCTTTAGCAGCCAGTTTTGGACAGTTCTTTATAATATGATCATTTCCTTTACAATACTTGCAGAACAATTTCTGCTTTTCTGATTTCTTTTCATCTTTATCCTGGTTCTTCGATTGTGCAGCATTCGCAAATTTCTGCTTACTAGTAGAAGAGCTCCATTTTCCTTTGCCCTTCTGACTAGCCAGGAAAGCTTGATCTGCAACACGCATAATGGACCTGTTCTGCCTGGACTGATCTTCCTGCAACAGAACAGAGACTAATTCCTCAAATGACAAGGCATTCGGATTGCCTTTCATCATCAACCGAAGAGTAGAGGCAAAACTCTGATATGAATCAGGAAGACCATTCAGAACGGTCTGCACAAGTGAGCTATCTGATATAACCTCATCAGCAGAAATCAATTGTTCCTTCAGGTCTTTGATCTTTGTAAGAAAACTGTCCATAGAATCACCTTCATTCATGTGCTCACTCTCGAACTGTTTTCGGAGGTAAGCAACACGAGCCTCATTCCTAGCCTGGTACAAAGTGGTAAGTGTATCCCAAGCATCCTTTGCTGTTCTGCAAGAGCGAATGTGAGGAATAATGGCACGTTTGACAGACAAGGCTATCAATGCATGTGCCTGGGCATCTCTGCCATCCCAACGAATCTGCTCTGCAGTAGGTGCAATAGAAACAGCAGCACGAACAGGAATCTGCGGAATATCATCTTCGACACCATCTTCATCAGCTCCAACAGCTGTATTTGCAGTACCTGTCGTTACAGGTGTAACAGGACGTCTTTCAACACCCTGCACAATGTTCCACAATCCTTTTGCAACCAGTACATGTCGCATCATATAAGCCCATAATGGGTAGTTGGTACTATCCAACTTATCCTCAACAGCCAACATACGGAATACATCACTGCTTTCAGCCATGGCCGGTGACTAAAATACCTTGATGCAGAAAATTGACTGTATCTCAAAAAGTTGAACAGAACTGCCCAGACGAGTTCTGCTAGACCTGTAGCAAACTTCGAGACGCTTAAACTGGCGAACAGAAACTGGTATATACCTTTGGCACAAAAGGACGAAATAGCCTGCACAAGCGCTGCGATAGTGCGTTCGGAGGCCGAAACGAGCTCAGATCGCAATTCGGCACCCTGAGTATGCTCACCAAATTTCGTGCGAATCTGAGACTGCAAACGGAGGAGTGTCGACGGCGCCCTAGAAGAAGCGACGACCTGCTCTGATACCAATTGTTGGAGATAGACGTCTGCGGAAGCACGTGAATAGCACAAGGAAGAAGAAGAAGCTTGGAGCACAACACACAAGACAATGTATTACTAGAGAATGTACAAAGATAAGTAGCCCATTAGGGCAATAGGCGTATATACAAGCCGGGGGAAAAAAACCTCCTAAAGAGGGAAAAAAGTGCCCCGGCGGTCCTAGAGTGTTCACACACATCACTACCTAAATATATCAACATATATGCCCAAAATGGATAATTAGTACCGTCCAACTTATCCTCAAGATCCAACATACAAAATACATCATTGCTTTTAGCCATGGTCAATGACAAAATACCTTGATGTAGAAAAATGATTGTGTCTCAAAATGGTGAATCAAAACACCCTCTTGAGCTCTACTACTCCTATAGAAGACTTCATGGTACTTGTACTGGGAAACTGAAACTTTTATATATATTTGGCACGAAATTACAAAAATACCTACATAAACACTACAATATTGCATTCGAAGGCCAAAACAAGCTCGATCGAATTCTCAATACCACAATAGCCCCGAGTATGCTCATCAATTTTTGGGTGATTTTGGCATTCTGATCGAAGGGGTCTCGACAATGCCCTAAATGAAGCAACAACCTGAAATGAATTGTTGGAGTTTCAGGTCTACAGAAGCACACAAATAGCACAAGGAAAAACAAGAAGCTTGGAGCATAACATAATACACAATGTATTGTTGATATATTTAGGTAGTGATGTGTGTGAACACACTAGGATCACTGGGGCACTTTTTTCCAAGCTCTTGTGTGTTGTGCTCCAAGATTCTCTTCTTCCTTGTGTTGTTTGTGTGCTTCCGTAGTATTATGTGTTGTGCTCCAAGCTTCTTCTTCTTCCTTGTGTTGTTTGCGTGCTTCCGTACCTCAAACTCCAACAATTGGTATCATAGTAGGTCATCTCATCATTTAGGGCATCGTCAACACCCTTCCTATCATAGTCTCAAAATTGCACAAAATTTGGTGAGCATACTCAGGTTGATTAGGAATTCAAAACAGCTTTGTTGTGTAGTGCCAAAATTGCAATCTGAGTTTGTTTCAGCCTTCGACACACTATCAAAGTGCTTTTGTAGGAAATTTTGTCTTTTTGTGCCAAAGATATATATAGGTTTTGATTTGCCAGTATAAGCATCTCAAAGTTTTGCTACAAGTTTAGCAGAACTAGACAGGGTAGTTCTGTTCAACTTTTTGAGATACAATCTTTTTTCTGCATCAGGGTATTTTAGTCAATGGCCATAGCCAAAAGCAGTGATGTATTCCGTATGTTGGTTGTTGAGGATAAGTTGGACGATACCAATCACCCATGATGGGCTTATATGACGCGTCACGTACTGATTGCAAAAGGATTGTGGAATATTGTGCAAGGTGTTGAAAAACATCCTATTACACTTGCAAACACAGTTGTTGAAGGTGATGCAAACAACATTGAAGATGATGATATTCTTCATGTTCCTATTTGTGTTGCAGTTCCTGTTGCACCTACTGAATAGCAAATTTGTTGGGATGGCAGAGATGCTCAGTGTTGAGGTTGTAGCAAGGAAAGACCAAAAACCCTCACCACCTTGCATGGAAGCAAGAAGGAAAGCTCAAGAGTGACTCTCCTCTCATCCACCCCTACCTCCAACATGTTCAGGCCATTGGCTTCAAACACATGCTATGCCACATGCTTAAAAACATGGAGAATAGGGAGTCAAGGATCCTAGTCCATGAGGAAAATACAAGCAAATGCAACTACTCTACAAGGAGAGACATGCATAGGCACACACACACCACTCTCACATACTCACAAAGACACAATACATGAAATGTAAATAGGCTTGGAGTAAAAGAGGGTCTTCTTCCATTGATAAGAGATATAACATGAGAGTACGTCGACCAAAAGCTCCCCTCTTTACAAAAATGAGCTTCTATATATAGGCTAAACTCTATTCCCCATGTGCTCTTTTGAAAAGTCAAAAAGTGAATCTCTCTCTAACTAACATATCTTCTACGATATTCCAAGATCAAGTTTTTAACAAACAAATCCCAATGAAGGACATGCGTGGATTTTTACGTGGGGAGTTTCTAGAAGAGCCAAAAAAGTGAGAGATTCTCAAGTCTCCTATACTATGGTATGAGGAAATATTAAAAAGTGCTTTTAGGAGAGTGTTCACAGGTGACACTCAAATATATACAAAAAGGGTTATTCTCATGGTCTAGGGAGGGTTCCCATGCACAATTGAGGATGTGTGCATACCCTACAACCCAACACTCTCCCCCTCCTAAACTTTGTCGTCCTCGACAAAGCTAAGATAGGACAGACATACATTGCATAATTGGTCCAAGTTTGAGTCTTTAGATCTTTAAATCAGCAGTTACTCAAATGTTCAAGTCATCCAGTCTTTAGAGCTTCAGGTCTTCAAGGTTGAGCGACACAATCCCCTTGGGGGGCAGTCAGCCCAACAATCCAGAAGAGCAGCCTTGGTTGCCGAATATGCAGCCATCCCATGGAGTAATTTTTGAAAAAACAAAGCCTTCCAAGTAGTGGAGTCTTTCCATGCTAGGCGACACCATCCTCCTGAGAGGCAGTCAGCCTAGCCATCATGGAGAGAAGCATTAGGTTCACCTTGCTTCTCAAATGTGCATAGATCTTGTTGAGGAAAACTTTGGAAGACTTGTAAAAAACCTTTAGTGAACAAATAGTCAGTTCATCAGTAGCCTCCAAGTGAAGATAAGCAGTTCACAGTCAGTGTGAAGCTCAAGTACCCATCGTAGAAAACATTTCTCAACAAGGAGCAATAAAATATGATGATGGGGCAAACAACCATAGACTGTCCTATGCCAGAAATACATCATCTCAAATATAAGTGCAGAGTTGGCACTTCAAACACTATCGGATGTGAAGCAAAATGAGTCTTAGGTAAAGGTCTAGAAATTTAGACAACCTCTCAAGACAATGACCAGAACTCCAAACATTGGTACATCACCTATATTTCCAAAAAATCTCATGGGCATACATAAAATTGCAAACATGGAAAGCAATCAAGTAACCAACTTCCAGAAGAAGTTGTAGCATTCTTTTGAATCCTGCAATTAATTCTTGCTGCCCAATCCCACCTAATCATAGAAAAGTAACAACAGTCCTCAACATGATTGCAGGTATTGTGGACAATCACACTACCCCACATAGAAGCCAATCTAAGCTTTTACTGCATTCAAGCAAGTTGGGAGTATAACCCCAAATTCGTAAGCAATCCTTGCACCAAATATATCTGTAAAGAGGCATGAACTTGACACCATGGTTGAGCCTGCAACATACTTTTGACCACCAAAGTCCAAAACACTTATGTGGAAATTTGTATTTGTTATCCAGTGAAGTGATCAAACTAAATGGAGGTACCATATTCAGAGATCTTTAAAGGATTAATGCACAAAAAGATGCAAAAAGAAGATTTACTAATATCCCCTCATAATTATGTTTTTTGACATCATCTATAGTAGTTGCGTATCTTATTGTGGCATTTACTTACCCGCAATTATACATATGAACACAATGGTTAAGTGAGCAACTCAACAATAGATCTTGGTTCCACCATTGCATAGAAAACATTCCCCATCAAAGGGCAATGGGCTGGTCAAATTAACTCAACAATGTACCCCAAGCATTATGTTACCTGCAAACTCTAAATTTTGGCATCATCCAAACTTGTATTGTTCATACACATGGCGGACTAGGGATTGCATGGATTTTTCCTATAGTATACCCTAGGGATATATGGGAATCAGTAGCACCAATCTCAAGAAGACACTCTTGCGCAATCCAAACTTTTGAGTTGTACACAGACAAGCCCTATTTGACCCACATTCAGAACCACCAATTTGAGGCAGCAGCATACCCTATGTACATTGCCATGCTACTTATAGACCAAAAATTAATAGCTAGGCCCCAAACCTAGAGCCATCTTTTGTGACAAGATTTGTTTGTTTGGTCCATTTGAATAGCGAGGCCTGCCTCTTATGGCCATACTTCTTAATTTTATGACCGTTCAAAAGAAACAATTTTCTTGCTGCAGTAATGAGTAGTAAAAAATGTGAGCTATGATGAATGACAGTCACAGAATCTAGCAAAACATGTGCAGACCAGACCATAGTATACACTATTATCTCTGCATAGGACAGGCACAAGAGTATTTGAATGTTTTGTCTGCAATGGAGAGTCATGTCAAGGGGGGAAGCATTAGAACACCATTAGAACTATGAAGTGCCATGTAATTGAGTGTCTCCACCCAACTCCAATATACGAGGACTGAGAGCTTTGAGCATAACATAATCTCAAGGAGCAATCCTTGCAAGAAGTGTGTGAGCCCCCAAACCTATTGTGTTCTTAGAAGAGGCATGCACCAAATCTTCAGAGACTTGTCCCGCTATTGAGACTCCCTGCATGCTGATGATACAGTTTGTGTACAAGGAGAAGTTCATACGAAAGATAGAATATCGCATTGTTCTTTGGGTAGGGCAACACCATGACTGCACGTTCCCCCCTTGGCCCACATATTTGAAAGTGCTCTACCACAATGTCCCTCATAGATCTTCAAAAAGGTGAGAATAAAACAATCATCAATTTTTACCCCAAAAAAACAAGGAACTTAAGCTTTTAGCTTTCAGCTATACATCATTCCATTACAGAAGGGATCATGACAGTACTTCAAGAAGATCATCTATCAAGACCAACATTATGGAGAATGAAACTAAATCTCAAGATAAAACTTTTCTAATGCAGCCCAAAGAGTGTAGTTGAGGTGGGCATCAGGCCTAGCATTGGCTGACGGTAGCCATTGCTTTGAGAGAGGAGATAGAGGGAAAAAAAATGGATGGCAATGTTGAACCTTGAGATATTCAAGAAAAAACCGTCAAGAAACTCCTTCCCATCTTTTTTGCACGATTGTTCTTATGCCCAAGAAACCACTACAGCCTACAAGCATATTCCCATTCCTAGTATCTCTTAACCCCATCGCACAGTAGCAACATTCTTCAAGCTGCCACATGAGTTGCACAGAGTAGTTCATGCCTTAGAGATATGGTAGACAGAGGCAAACCAAGGGAGTGATGACAACATCTACAAAGGAGAACTCGTGATGATGCAGATTTTAGTAGATTCAGGAGGGGCAAAAGACAAGAAGCTCGAGGTCCCCCTTGCACAAGGTGGAGTAGTGCACACACATGGAATGAAACACTTATGGTCCTAGAACACTGAATCCAACAAGAAATATTCACCAAATCATACTCTTCCGGTGGGGAGAGCCTTGTTTTGCATTTGCAATAGCAGTCAACCAATGGCTCCAATTTTGATGAATCATTGTTGCTCCCCCTTGATGAGGAACTCAAAACATATGCATATGAGCTCCTGTAGATGACGTTGAAACAAACTCCATTGTGGACTAGAGAGATGGGAGCTTGCAGGGAGCCCGAAGGAATAGAAGGGGGGAAGGGCCTCTAGAAAGGGAGGTATCAAAAAGAACTCTTCCCTGAATTTTCTTGAGCAGCATGAAAAGGCAGGGCTTGATCCTCAACAAAGTTCCACCATTCGAGTAGAACGAAAAAGCCCCAGCGATGTCCCAAGTCATATTCATCAATGGAGGCCCAGCCTAGCCTGATGGTAATGCAACAAGGATGGAAAGCCAAGCTTAACCCCAAATGTGGAGAGCTCAAGGTTCCCCCTTTAACTACTGAAGGAAACTAGCTATGAGAAGGACCTTGCAATTCTAATGGGAGATGCAAAATGTGGTCTCCACAACAAAGATAGGGAAAATGAAAGGAGAGCAAAATCTTGATAGCAGAGGTTATAGGAGTGTGCATGATACTCCACCAACCCAATTGAAGATCTGTGTGAGACCTTGAGTGGTCGGCCTTATTGATAAGCCTGTGTGGCACTTGAAGTGAAACTTCACCACATGTAGAGTCTTGCCAATCTTCCCCAAATCTACATTTTGTCAATGGGAGAGGGTTGTGGACAACTTCTCAAATGGACAGAACATGTGCTCAACACAACATGTATAACGAGACATTCGGTTATGCAACAGGGACATCCAAGCTTTAACTCACATCAAAAATTCAAACCATCCTCGAGAAGGACCTCGCAAGAAATATCTACACATGGAGAGGTGAATTACTCTTCCCTCCATCGGAAGCAAATGTAAACACGAGTCATCAGGCTGTTGGAACATCCTCAGCCCATGGTACTCAAAGAGAGAAGAACAAAGAGAGACCAGAAGTAAGTTTCACTCATCCAAACTTACGGAAAATTCTTCAACTTTTGAAGTCCTTCTTTTCAGAGATCAATGAGCTTCCAAAACAACACCTGTGGAACAAAGAAAGGGGAATGTCTGCTTGACTAGAGCTTCACCATTACCAAGAAGACGGATATGTTATCGAGCTAATGCGCAAATTGATTGAGGGTACCAACTGCATAGGCAATATCTAGTCTAGTGTTGGAGAGGTAGAGTAATGAGCCAACAAGTTGTTGATAACTATGCGCATGTACGAGTGATGATGAATCCTCCAGTGTGAGCTTGTTGTTGGGATCAAGTGGTGTGGATACTGAGTGACACTGATCCATGTTATATCTTGAGAGAAGTTGAAAGCAGTACTTCTTTTGTGATAGGAATATTCCTTCTTTTGTTGCCCAAACCTCGATACCTAAGAAGTAGTGAAGTAGAACAAGATCTATCATAGAGTACTCAAGGTGAAGCTATGTGATAATGAATTGGATGCGTTCTTCATCTGAACTTGTCAAGATCAAGTCACCTACATAGAGGATGCTGATTGCAATTAGGGACTCTTTCTGATGATTCTTATAGTTGTAAACCTTGCAATAGGGGGCAAAGTTCTCTTCATAATCAATGCCATGTTGTTGCTTGTATCCCTTAGCTACAAATCTTGTTTTGTACTTGTCCAATGTACCATCTCATTTGTACTTGAATTTGTATTATCACTTAATTCCCATGACTTGATGATTTGTGGGCTTAGGCGCAAATGTCAAAGTGTAGTTCTTTTTTATTTCATCCATTTTGACTTGCATAGCTTCTTCCCCCTCAAGTTGTCCTTAAGCTTCTTTGTAGTTGGAAGGCTCTAGAATTTGCTAGACTTGATGCATCAATGCATAATTTACATAATGATTTTGTTCTTGCTACTAATTTTCAATGATCCTTTGTGATCTTCTTAGTTGGTTTGAAGTACTTGCCTCAGAGTTGTGTTTGGAAAAGACTGTGTGCCTCTCTGAAGTGTACATGGGTGGACTAAAACTTGTACTTAGATCTTTAGTTGAGTATGTTGAAGCTTCATTAAAGATTACATATTTTGAAATTGTGATGGAGTAGTTCTCAAGATCATACAATCCATAAGCTTTTGATTGTTCACTATAGCCAATGAATATATGCTTCTTAGACTTCGACTCTAACTTGCTTCGAGCTTCTTTTGGAACATGGAAAAATGCTTCACTTCTAAATATTCAAAAGTAATTGACATTGGGATTTCTTTCATAGTAGGCTTCAGAGGGTGTTTTGTTGTTCAATGCACTAGTAAAGACTTGATTGAGTATGTGCATTGCAGTGTGTATTGCTTCTGCCTAAAACTTGAAGGGTAATACTTTGTTGTGAAGCATGGTACGTGCCATTTCCATTACACTTCGGATCTTTCTCTCAGCTACTCCATTCTGAGATGGAGTGTGAGGTTGAGTAACTTGTCTTTTTATCCCTTTTTGCTTTAAAAAATTGTTGAAGTCGTGATTGATAAGTTCACCACTGCCATCGGAACAAATAGTCTTGATTGTCTTGGATTCTTCATCCTCAACTTGATTTATCCATTCTCTAAAATTTGAAAAAGTATCTACCTCGGACTTAAAAAATATACCCAAATGTATCTTGAGTGGTCATCTATTAGAAGAAAGAAATAGATTGATCCATTAAGGGAAGGGGTATTCATTGGTCCACAAAGATCCATGTGGACTAGGGCTAAAGGGTTCCTAGCTCTTGTGGAAGCCTCCTTGGGAATGGGAGCCCTATATTGCTTGCCTTGCATGCAAGCTTGGAAGACATCGTTGACTTGTCCAATCTTGGGCAATCATTTAACTATTTGGGATGCAGAAATCTTTGGTAAATATGAGGTGTGGCCATAAGTTTGATGCCAGACATTGGAAAGCGGCTCCTTAGATAGAAAGCAAGAGAGTTGTATAGCCCTTTTTCTTCTATGCCTTGTGCAATGATGTCTTAGGTTTTCGGGTCAATAACCTTTATAGAAGTGTTATCAAATAACACTTTTTTATCATGGTTGGTGATGGCTTTAACTGATAGTAAATTCATGCACAAGTTAGAGACAAATAATACATTGGATGATGATTTGCATTCCCCTCGATCATTGGTGATTTTTACTTTTCCTTTTCCTTCAATGGGTAGACTCTTGGTGTTGCCTAGGTACACTTCACCAGTATGGTCCTCGATCTGTTGAAAGGATGCTCGATCTTTGCACATGTGAGAGTTGGCTCCACTATCAAAGGTCCACTCCTGAGATGAACTCAAATGCCCTAGGGCATTGGCTTCTATTGAAATAAATAGGTCTTCACTAGACGAAGGGTTTTGATTGGTTCCTCGAGCTACAAGGCTTGGAATTATTCTTCTTTTTGTAGCAAAATTTTTCAAGCTGCCTTGTTTTTCCACAAAAATTGCGACTTAACTTCTTTGATGAAGTTTTGGCGCCTTGTTTGGGTGTGTTGGTAGTGTTATGACTAGCATGGTTTCCCATTGGGAAGGGTCCCTTAGCCTTCATTGCGGTCTCTAGTGAGGAATCCAAATTCGCTCATGAGTCATAGAGGAGCAAAAGTCATCGAACTTCTTCCCAAGTTAGAACTTGGCCATGAATCGGTTATAAAGGGTGGTTACAAATGTCTCGTAGGATCTAGGGAGCTTATTGAGAAGGTGGATGGCCATATCTTCACTAGAGACTTGGCAGCCACATAACGCTAGCTTATGTTGATAATCCCTGAATGTGGTGATGACTTTGGAAATAGGATCCTGGGGCCTAATGGATAGTTTCTAAAAATCTAACGTGTAAATTTTTGAAGGAGTTTTGTCTTCATACAATTCTTGTAGCACCATCCAAGCCTCATTGGATGTTTTACAAGAGGTAATACAGCCTTTGGTTAACTTGTTGCAAGCTAGAAGTAATTGACCTAAAGATCACTTATCTTTGACGTTCCACACATTCTAGGCTCCTAGATCACTTTCTTTGTTGAGCACTTGCTTGGTTCCTTCAACTACTTCATATAAGAGATTTGTGTAAAGGTAAGCCCTAATGATGTCCTTCCAAATATTGTAGTTTGTACCATTAAGTCACTCATCTTTTGGCATAAAGATTGACATGAATGAGGATAAATACAATTGACTCGATGATGATGCATTCGAAATTATTGACATGGTTGCCATAAAAAATAAGATACCACACTTGAAAAATTGAAGTCAAAATTTGCTCAAAAGTTGATTTGGGATAGGGGGAGTTGGTCACTTGCACCAAAAATGAGATAGACACCTTGGAGGAGGGGGCTTAGAATAGCCCTACACTTGATGCGAGAAAAGGGGGGCGCTTAGAGTAGCCCTACACGTGGCATAAAGTGAGATGATACGATGCTAAGAGGGGGCTTAAAGTAGCCCATTGTACACAAGCTAGAAATTACACTTGGGGGCTTAGAGTAGCCTCCCAAGACACACACACACACATTTCTCTTTCTTATGTTGCTTGTTGTACAAAGATGGCACTTAGTGCCTTGAAAGCCCCAAAACAATGAGAGAAGCACAAAGAAAAGGACTGGAGCCTTGGGCATGTTGATATATTTAGGTAGTGATGTGTGTGAACACACTAGGACCACCGGGGAACTTTTTTCCCTCTTTAGGAGGTTTTTACGCCTATAGCCCTAATGGGTTACTTATCTTTGTACATTCTGGTGGTAATACATCCAGTATTGTGTGTTGTGCTCCAAGCTTTTTCTTCTTCCTTGTGCTCTTCGTGTGCTTCCACAGACCTCAAACTCCAACAATTGGTATCAGAGTAAGTTGCCGCTTCATCTAGGGCGTCATCAACACCTCTCCGATCATAGTCTCAGAATCGCATGAAATTTGGTGACCATACTCAGGGTGATTAGGAGATCAAAATAGCTTCATTATGTGGTACCATGGTTGCCATGCAATCTAAATATGATGCTATAATGAAGAATGGTACATGGTCTTTATGTGACCTGCCTCCTGGCAAGAAGGCCATTGGCACTAAGTGGGTATACAAGTTGAAGCGTAAACCTGATGTACAATTGACAGGTATAAGGCTAGGCTTGTTGCAAAGGGTTATGGGCAGGAAAGAGGCATTGATTTTGATGAGACCTTTGCACCTACATGCTGTATGACTACTGTTCGGAGCATTTGTGCACTTGCAGCCCATGATGGTTGGAATGTACATCAGTTGGACATTAAAACAGCATTTCTGAATGGTGACTTGCATGAAGAAGTGTATGTTTTTCAGCCCCGTGGCTTTGTGCAGAAAGGGCATGAAAACCAGGTGTGCCCTATCTGGTTGCACATGGTTTTGTGAACAGTCCAACTGAAAGCACCTTATATGTTTAGCGTGCTAATGATGTGCTTCTGATCATTGTTGTCTATGTTGATGACATGCTGCTCACTGGTCCTATTGAGAAGCATATTTCTGATTTCAAGGCTGATTTGCATGCCTCATTTGAGATGTCTGATTTGGGGCATTTGCATCACTATTTGGCCATTCAGTTTATGCAAGTTGATGGTGGAATGGCTTTGTGTCAAACGAAATATATTGACACATTAGTGCAACATTTTGGCCTTGAAGACTGTAAGCCTATTGCCACTCCTATGGAGACATGTTTACGATTGAGTCTTCATGATGCTGGAGATGCATTTGATGCTGTTCTCTATCAGCAGGCTATTGGATGCTTGATTTACTTATGCATTACTCGACCAGATATTCAATTTGCTGTCTCACAGATGAGCAGGTTTTTGCATTGCCCATGAGCCATGCATTGGAAGGTGGTTAAGCGCATCTTTCGCTACTTGAGTGGTACTCGGCTACTTGGGTTGTTTTATCCCAAGGGGGGATCACTACCGCCAGATTTGCATGCTTTTTCTAACTCAGATTGGGCTGGTTGCTATGACACTCGTGTGTCCACCAGTGGTTTTTGCTTCATGCTTGGTAGCTCATGTATATCTTGGTTGAGCAAGAAGCAGCCTACTATGGCCACTTCCAGTTGTGAGGCTGAGTATAGGGCAGCTTTCACAGCGACTGTTGAGTGTGTGTGGCTCAGACGCCTTATGGCTGATTTGGGTGTTGGCCAGTCTTCTGCCACCACCACCTTCACTGACAGTCAGAGCGCATTGGCAGTTGCGAGGAACCCTGTGTTCCATGCTCGCACTAAGCACATCGAGGTGCATTTTCACTATGTCAGGGAGAGGTTCTCTGCGGGGGAGATCAACTTGGCATATGTGCCCACGCTGGAGAACATTGCAGACCTTTTCACGAAGGCTCTGCCTAGGGAGAAGTTTGAAGCTTTCCGCAAAGCTTTGGGCTTACTTCCTTTTGTGGAGTGATTTCCACATAGCTTGGCACTTCCTTATACATGAGTGCCAGCTCCTTGTTCACCGCATCACTCCCAGGGGGAATTTGTTGATATATTTAGGGTAGTGATGTGTGTGAACACACTAGGACCGCCGGGGCACTTTTTTCCCTCTTTAGGAGGTTTTTTTCCCCCGGCTTGTATATACGCCTATTGCCCTAATGGGCTACTTATCTTTGTACATTCTCTAGTAATACATTCAGTGTTGTGTGTTTGTGCTCCAAGCTTCTTCTTCTTCCTTGTGCTGTTCGCGTGCTTCCGTAGACGTCTATCTCCAACAGGTTGAAAGCCTTTGTCCTGCAAGAATGAGACAAGCCTGAAATTCCAAGCTCTTGGAGCTTGCTTGAGACCATACAATGCTTTGTTAAGTTTACACACATAATCAGGATAAACTTGATTCTCAAAACCAAGTGGTTGTGCCATATATACCTCTTCTGTTATCCAACCATTCAAGAATGCATTCTTTACATCTAGTTGAAGTATCTTCCAATTCTTAGAAGAGGCAATACTAAGCAAAACCCTAATAGTAGGCATCTTTGCCACAGGAGAGAAGGTCTCCTCATAATCAATTCCCTGAGTTTGTGGAAAGCCTTTTGCTACAAGCCTTGCCTTATACCTGTTAATGGAACCATCAGAATTCTTCTTGAGTTTATAGACCCATCTTGAGCCTATTACCTTCATGGATGAAGTCTTGGGCACCAAATCCCAAGTGTTGTTTTCCTCAAGTGCTTCAATGTCTTCCTTCATTGCATGCTTCCATTTTGTTTTTGCTTTGGCCTCTTCAAATGATGATGGCTCCTCTTCATTTATGTCCTGTGCTAGGATGTTTAGTTACTAATGAGGTGTCAAACCCATACCTTTCTGGTTTTTTCTTTTCCCTCATAGATCTTCTTAGGCCATGATGTGATGATTCTGCTTCATGTCCAAGTTCCTGCAATTTTGCTTTACCTTTAGACTTCCATGCTTTGACCTTTTCCATATGAGATTCTTCATCATCCTCTGAGGTGTCTTGTTCTTCAATCTTCGGTTGTTCTCTACCAAGCTTTGGAAAATCTTCTTCAAGATTATATGGTAAAATTTGACCTTCCTGCATGAATCTTCATACCATGAATTGTTTTCATCAAAAACTACATCTCTGCTTACCAAGAATCCTTTGTTGGTAGGGTTGTATAACCTGTAACCCTTTTGATTGTTGTCATATCTAATAAATACACACCTTTCTGCCTTTGGATCCATCTTGCCTCTAACCTGTGAAGGAACATGAGCAAAATCAATACATCCAAAAATTTTACAATGGTCTAAGCTTGGTCTTCTTCCATTCCAAGCCTCATATGGAGTCATCCCATCAAGGGATTTTGAAGGGAATCTGTTAATCAAGTAAGTGGCTGTAGATACAACCTCAGCCCATAGATAATTAGGCAAATGCTTTTCATTTAACATGGACCGTGCAGCTTCAACAATTGTCCTCCTCCTTTCTGCCACTCCATTTTGCTCAGGAGTGTACCTTGTAGTTACCTCTCTTTTGATTCCTCTTTCTTGAAGAAAAGAATCAAACTCATGGGAGAAGTATTCTCCCCCTCCATCTGACCTTAGCCTTTTTAGAGATTTACCTGTTTGATTCTCCACAAGAGCCAAATATCTTTTGAAACATGAAAAAACTTCATCTTTGTGTTTCATAAAGAATAGGATAGTCCATCTGCTGCAATCATCAATAAAGGAGACATAATACCTTGATCTAGATATTGAAGCTTCCTTGCTAGGTCCCCATACATCTGTATGAACCAACTCCAAGAGATCTCCATGTATATAACCTTTCTTCATGAATGGTAACCTGTGAGACTTTCCAAATTGACATGCACTACACTTATAAATCATATATTGTTTTGACAAATTAGGGAGTCCAAGTACGCTTTGGTCCCTGCAAATTTGCTTTAATGACCTTTCACCAATATGTGCTAACCTTTTGTGCCATACTTCCAATTCTGTGAGTGTCTGACTACCATAATAAAACAGAGCAATGTTTCTAGTGTCTTGTAATTCAAATGTGAACAATCTACCTGCAATTCTTCTGAATCCTTGACTTGGGTCTTCAACAAATGCTCCTTCTTTTGTGAACCTGACTTGCAACCCTTTCTCTACTATGTGCACAACACTTATCAAATTCTTTGTAATGGTAGGGACATAGAGTACCTTACTGAGTACGTTGATGTTTCCATCAGGTGCTTTGACATTGCCTATTTTCTCCACAAGATGTCTTGTATCATCTCCTGTTTGTACCTCATGCTTATTCCTTGGATCTTCTAAATCTGATAGGAGTGCCACATTTCCTGCCACATGATTTGAACAACCTGAATCTATGTAGAAAACATGCTCATCAGATTTACCTTGTGGCATAGCCATGTTCATGATCAATAATGAATCCTCTTTGTTTGAGTCTTCTGTGTAGTTATTGAAGTCTCTCCTTCCTTTGTAGCCTCCTTGATAGTTTGAATGATTGTAGTTGTTGTAGCTGCCATGATAATTCTTGAACCTTCCTCGTGAGTAGCCATAACTTCCTCTATTGTATCCTCTTCCTCTTTGATTCCTGGAATTCCTAAAGCAATTTTCAGTTGTATGATTAGTTAATCCACAAATAGAACATGAGTTGGAGTCTTGGGATCTCCCCCTGCCTTGTCTACCTCCTCTTCCTCTACCTCTGCCATGTCTTCCTCTACCTGCATAGTTAGCTTGATATGTACTTGCTTCATCATCCACTTTCTTTGCCTTTCCTTTGTTATCTTTGGACTTTCTTTTATCAGTGTATAAAGCTGAAGATTGATTACCTTTAGAGCTTTCTCCATTTTTGATAAGCTTTGCCTCTTGAGTAAGTAGTTGTCCAATGAGTGTATTGAAATCGGGTACATGCATGTCCATGTACAAATCCATAGCTGTGGTGAATGCTTCCCACTTCTCATCTGCCTTCAAGCCATTGATGGCCTGCCTTACAATTTGCTCTTCATCTATTACCTCTCCAATGCTTCCCAACTGATCTGCTATGCCCTTGAGCTTTGTGACAAAATCAGTCACATTTTGTTTGGGAGCCTTCTTGAGAGTTGTGAAATCCAGCCATAGTTGATGCTTCCTAGCTTTAGTACTTGAAGAGAAGAAAGCTTCAAGTGCATCCCACACTTCCTGAGATGTCTTACAACTTCTAATTTGAGGCAACAAAAAATATGAGATAGAGTTGAGGAGATAAGACCTTGCAAGTGCATCCTTGGAGCACCATGTGCTCAATCTTTCTTACTCTTCTTGTGTTGGTTGACTCTTGTTCCTGAAACTTGGCATAACTTCATCTCCAGCCACATAACCATATAAACTTCTACCTTGGAGATAAGCTTCCATCCTTAATGACCAAGCTGAGTAATTACCTCTATCCAATTTGTCAACTGATGAAGGAATCCATCTACCATGTTGTCCAACCTTGCTCTGATACCACTGTGAAGAGATGGATAAGTATGTGCTTGAAGATGAAGAGGTGTTGCAAAATCCTTGATCTACACCAGCCAAATGAACTCCAGGAGTATATGGTGGGCCCTTTTAGCTTTCCAATGGATGTATTATACACCCTATGTACCTTGAAAGATCACTCTCAAAAAGATAGATCAAAACAGATAAGTTGGAGTTAGCTCAGAGGTGAAAAACTTGTTATTTTGGTTCATACACATGCCCACTGTTTTGCATAATTCTCTGAGCACAGCAGCAATTAGCTTAATTCCTCTTGGGGAAGTCTAGATAACTTAAAGAGCTAACTTTCAAGAGTAATCTCATAAAAAATAATGAACCACACACTGAGAATGAGTTTTAACAAGTGATGACATCATCCCGATTTTCACAGGCTGCTACAATTTGAGACTAGTGAGCAGCAAAATGAACATAGCTCTAGATTTAAGAAACCAATGATTATGAAAATTTGGATGCTTATACTAGACAGTAAGCTGAATCCAAAAAGCTTTAAATCATTGAATTTGGATAAGTAACCATTGAGAAATGGCTCTGACAAGATGAGTAAAAAAGTCGGGTACCTGACAGAGAAGTGAAGATGAACAGACACTGTTGACTTCAACTGAACATAACTGAAGATTGCAACATCCAAATGAAATGAAACTTTGTGACCATATAGTAGACTTATAGAGCTAACTTTACCAAGTCAAATCACTGAAAATGATGCACCAAGCTCTGAGAAACAATCTCTGCAATCGGACTGAGAAAACTGAGAGTAATGGCAGTGAGTAGTACACTTCACAAGAACATGGAAATATGAACTCAAATGATCATGAAAATGAAAGTATATTGCTTGTACAATACTGTTGGAGTTAGACGTCTGCGGAAGCACGCGAACAGCACAAGGAAGAAGAAGAAGCTTGGAGCACAACACACAAGACTGAATGTATTACTAGAGAATGTACAAAGATAAGTAGCCCATTAGGGCAATAGGCGTATATACAAGCCGGGGGAAAAAAAACCTCCTAAAGAGGGAAAAAAGTGCCCCGGCAGTCCTAGAGTGTTCACACACATCACTACCTAAATATATCAACAAATCCCCCCTGGGAGTGATGCGGTGAACAAGGAGCTGGCACTCATGTATAAGGAAGTGCCGAGCTATGTGGAAATCACTCCACAAAAGGAAGTAAGCCCAAAGCTTTGCGGAAAGCTTCAAACTTCTCCCTAGGCAGAGCCTTCGTGAAAAGGTCTGCAATGTTCTCCTGCGTGGGCACATATGCCAAGCTGATCTCCCCAGCAGAGAACCTCTCCCTGACATAGTGATAATGCACCTCAATGTGCTTAGTGCGAGCATGGAACACAGGGTTCCTCGCAACTGCCAATGCGCTCTGACTGTCAGTGAAGATGGTGGTGGCAGAAGACTGGCCAACACCCAAATCAGCCATAAGGCGTCTGAGCCACACACACTCAACAGTCGCTGTGAAAGCTGCCCTATACTCAGCCTCACAACTGGAAGTGGCCACAGTAGGCTGCTTCTTGCTCAACCAAGATATACATGAGCTACCAAGCATGAAGCAAAAACCACTGGTGGACACACGAGTGTCATAGCAACCAGCCCAATCTGAGTCAGAAAAAGCATGCAAATCTGGCGGTAGTGATCCCCCCTTGGGATAAAACAACCCAAGTAGCCGAGTACCACTCAAGTAGCGAAAGATGCGCTTAACCGCTTTCCAATGCGTGACTCCTGGGCAATGCATAAACCTGCTCATCTGTGAGACAGCAAACTGAATATCTGGCCGAGTAATGCATAAGTAAATCAAGCATCCAACAGCCTGCTGATAGAGAACAGCATCAAATGCATCTCCAGCATCATGAAGACTCAATCGTAAACCTGTCTCCATAGGAGTGGCAATAGGCTTACAGTCTTCAAGGCCAAAACGCTGCAATAATGTGTCAATATATTTCGTTTGACACAAAGCCATTCCACCATCAACTTGCATAAACTGAATGCCCAAATAGTGATGCAAATGCCCCAAATCAGACATCTCAAATGAGGCATGCAAATCAGCCTTGAAATCAGCAATATGCTTCTCAAGAGGACCAGTGAGCAGCATGTCGTCTACATAGACAACAATGATCAGAAGCACATCATTAGCACGCTTAACATATAAGGTGCTTTCAGTTGGACTGTTCTCAAAACCATGTGCAATCAGATAGGCATGTATTTTCTCATACCAAGCACGTGGTGCTTGCTTTAAACCATATAACGCCTTCTTTAACCTGCACACCTGGTTTTCATGCCCTTTCTGCACAAAGCCACGGGGCTGAAAAACATACACTTCTTCATGCAAGTCACCATTCAGAAATGCTGTTTTAATGTCCAACTGATGTACATTCCAACCATGATGGGCTGCAAGTGCACAAATGCTCCGAACAGTAGTCATACGGCATGTAGGTGCAAAGGTCTCATCAAAATCAATGCCTCTTTCCTGCGCATAACCCTTTGCAACAAGCCTAGCCTTATACCTGTCAACTGTACCATCAGGTTTACGCTTCAGCTTGTATACCCACTTAGTGCCAATGGCCTTCTTGCCAGGAGGCAAGTCACATAAAGACCATGTACCATTCTTCATTATAGCATCATATTCAGATTGCATAGCAGCCATCCAATTTTCTGAATTTTGTGCTTCATCAAAAGAAACAGGCTCATTCTCATCACAGAGACTAGATGCAGCCATAGCATAGCAATCTGATGCAAAGGAGGTACTATGAGAGCCTGAACGAGTACGATATGACAAAGGTGCATCTAATTTGCTGTCACGCAAAGTCTGCACCAGCCATTTTGGCATAGTTTTTGCCTGTTCAATATCAGCTCTCTCATCAACAAGTGCATCATGTAAATCTGCATCAGAAATGGAATGATCTGCATCATCATATGAAACCTGCAAAGGCTGAGAAGTTGCCTCATTAGGACCAACGCTAGCCTGTCCACCTGTAAAAAGAGGCATCAAAGTATCATACATGTCTTTGGAGCTAACAGATGTCTCCTTAGTACATGAAAGCAATGGCTGAATAGCATCTTCCACAAAGACAACATCACGGCTAACCAGAATGCGTTTAGTCTGTGGATGATACAGACGATAGCCTTTACTTTCAGAACTGTACCCAACAAAAATACATTTTACTGCCTTATCATCCAATTTTCTGCGATGTTGTTCAGGCACTAATGCATATGCCAAACAACCAAAAACACGCAGATGAGCAAGAGATGGCTTGCGGTCATGCCAAGCCTCATATGGAGTGATAGACTGCAACGCTTTGGTGGGACACCTGTTCAGTACATATGCTGCACACATGACAGCCTCAAGCCAGAAACTATGTGGTAAAGCCTGACTTTTGACCATGCACCTCGCCATCTCCATGAGTGACCTGTTCTTTCGTTCAGCAACTCCATTCTGTTGAGGTGTATACGGCACTGTACACTGGTGTTTTATCCCACGTTCAGCCAGAAATGCATTAAAATCTGAAGACATATATTCCCCCCCTCGATCAGAACGGAGGGTGCCCATTTTACATGCTGACAGATTTTCAGCCAAAACCAAAAACTGTTTGAAGCACATGAACACTTCGGACTTTGCTTTGAGTGGATATACCCATGCATACCTGGAAAAATCATCAATGAAAGTCACGAAGTAAAGGTAATTTCCAAAAGAGGGTGTCTGCATAGGACCACAGACATCACTATGTACAAGCTGCAATTTCTGCATAGCCCGAACTGAACCATCTTTTGGAAAGGAAGAACGCTGCATTTTGCCCAAAATACAGCCTTCACAAACATGTTTTCCAGGTGCCTCAAGTTTGGGCAAAGAGGACACCATTTCAGATTTCTGCAGGCGTAACAAGCTAGCAAAATTCAGATGACCAAAGCGTGCATGCCAAAGCTTTGCATCTGACATAGCCTGAGAATCATGAACTGCACATGCCGAATCATTCACAGATCTTTCATAGTCTATGAGCTTATACAGCCCACGACATAAAATGCCAGAAGCAATAATCACATCGCCATTTGAGAGATCATGGACTGTACACCTGTCATCAACGAATTTCACAACCAAGCCAATCTTGGCTAATGCAGAAACTGATAACAGGTTCTTTTTGATTCCTGGCACAAATAAAGCATCTGACAAAGTGAAAGAACTACCATCAGCAGTAGTCAGAATGATCTTACCAACTCCCATAACAGGATAAGAGGAGTTATTGGCGCATGTGACAGTATTCCCTGTAGGGGCAGGCTCGAGTGAAGAGAAGAAACTGCGCTGCGAGGTAATATGTTTGGTCGCCCCACTGTCAAAGTACCAAACATCTGAGTCTACTGTAGACATGCACTGATCATGAGAAGATGGGTCAAAACTGCAGACAGTAGTAAACGCCCATTCTTCTTCCTGCACAAGATTTGCAGACTCTGTTTTTGGTGTAGAGGCCTCTGCAACAACCATTCCAGCCTCTTTCTTCTTTGCCTCTTTAGCAGCCAGTTTTGGACAGTTCTTTATAATATGATCATTTCCTTTACAGTACTTGCAGAACAATTTCTGCTTTTCTGATTTCTTCTCATCTTTATCCTGGTTCTTCGATTGTGCAGCATTTGCAGATTTCTGCTTACTAGTAGAAGAGCTCCATTTTCCTTTGCCCTTCTGACTAGCCAGGAAAGCTTGATCTGCAACACGCATAATGGACCTGTTCTGCCTGGACTGATCTTCCTGCAACAGAACAGAGACTAATTCCTCAAATGACAAGGCATTCGGATTGCCTTTCATCATCAATCGAAGAGTAGAGGCAAAACTCTGATATGAATCAGGAAGGCCATTCAGAACGGTCTGCACAAGTGAGCTATCTGGTATAACCTCATCAGCAGAAATCAATTGTTCCTTCAAGTCTTTGATCTTTGTAAGAAAACTGTCCATCGAATCACCTTCATTCATGTGCTCACTCTCCAACTGTTTTCGGAGGTAAGCAACACGAGCCTCATTCCTAGCCTGGTACAAAGTGGTAAGTGTATCCCAAGCATCCTTTGCTGTTCTGCAAGAGCGAATGTGAGGAATAATGGCACGTTTGACAGACAAAGCTATCAATGCATGTGCCTGGGCATCTCTGCCATCCCAACAAATCTGCTCTGTAGTAGGTGCAACAGAAACAGCAGCACGAACAGGAATCTGCGGAATATCATCTTCGACACCATCTTCATCAGCTCCAACACCTGTATTTGCAGTACCTGTCGTTACAGGTGTAACAGGACGTCTTTCAACACCCTGCACAATGTTCCACAATCCTTTTGCAACCAGTACATGTCGCATCATATAAGCCCATAATGGGTAGTTGGTACCATCCAACTTATCCTCAACAGCCAACATACGGAATACATCACTGCTTTCAGCCATGGCCGGTGACTAAAATACCTTGATGCAGAAAATTGACTGTATCTCAAAAAGTTGAACAGAACTGCCCACACGAGTTCTGCTAGACCTGTAGCAGACTTCGAGACGCTTAAACTGGCGAACAGAAACTGGTATATACCTTTGGCACAAAAGGACGAAATAGCCTGCACAAGCACTGCGATAGTGCGTTCGGAGGCCGAAACGAGCTCAGATCGCGATTTCGGCACCACAGAGGCGAAGCTGTTTTGATCTCGGAAACACCCTGAGTATGCTCACCAAATTTTGTGCGAATCTGAGACTGCAAACGGAGGAGTGTCGACGGCGCCCTAGAAGAAGCAACGACCTGCTCTGATACCAATTGTTGGAGTTAGACGTCTGCGGAAGCACGCGAACAGCACAAGGAAGAAGAAGAAGCTTGGAGCACAACACACAAGACTGAATGTATTACTAGAGAATGTACAAAGATAAGTAGCCCATTAGGGCAATAGGCGTATATACAAGCCGGGGGAAAAAAAACCTCCTAAAGAGGGAAAAAAGTGCCCCGGCAGTCCTAGAGTGTTCACACACATCACTACCTAAATATATCAACAAATACAATGGACTTACTGATACATATGTGTGCCTTGTAATCACACCTTGATATGGCATAAAGCTCAGATCTTGGAGGTCTTCACATAGGTGTCTCTAACCATGACTAAAACTGCCATCTATTTATAGTTGAGCTTGGGAGGCTAACTTCCCTCAATCACTCTCCAATCAATTAGTGATTGATTTGATTCTCTACCTACCACAAATCACGAATTCGTGGCTCCTCTTTCCCTTTTTGATCAAGTGGACTCAACGAGTTAAGATTCTTTCACTTTTACATTAAGTAAACTCTTCAAAAGTTACAAGAGGTAGTTCACAAGTGAACTTTGCATAGTCTTCATTTTAAAGCTTCTTCTATGACTTTCTAGGACTCAAGCCAATACTTAGGCTTGTCATAGACTTGCTCCAACAAAAACATGATAATCACCATCTTCACATGTCCTTAATAAAGGGTTAAACCTTTTAGGGCTAAAAAAAAGTATTCATTAAGAAAAAAGGATCTTCAATATTATCATTGGAAGGACTCACAAAATTCTTTGAGGGGTTGTTCGAATTCCAAGGAAAGTCAAAATGCTTAAATATTGGTTTCATCAATCCTTGGTTCTCTAAGAAATTTTTATGAACATTTTAGACTTAAGAAGATCAAATGTTTGATTTGCATGAAAGAACATTCCGTTTTTACTATTTTTAGATTTTAAGTATTAGAGGGAGGGTTAAGAACTACCTCAAATCAATTGCACATGTCATTTCAATTGGAAAGTTTTTTTCCCTTTGTGAGATGAAGAAATATCAAAGTTTTTTTCTATTATCTCACCTTTGTTGGTGCATATATCAAAATATCCTCAATCACTTGCAAGGCCGATCATCCTTTTGAGCATAAAAGTAGGTAGGCATCATTATCTAAGAATAAGGTTCTTGCTACCTCAATCATGTGGTCTTTAAACATGTAATACATAATCAGAAGAACTCTCATTTGTGAGATTAGTACATGGACCATATACCAATGAAAAGGAATTTAAATTGTGCACTATTAGATTTCCATATTAGAAAGAATTGTTGATACTTCTAAAAAAAGAAAAAAATATGAGCACACTACTTGATCTAATCACATGATTGTCGATTTGCAACCACATTTTTTTTGCATTGGCATTTAAGAAATGGCTTGACGTTGTTCAAAGGCTTTTTTAGGAATATTTTGGGATCAAAGACTTTTTCTTGAAATTCAATCCCTTGTGTTCAAGCAAACAAGTTCACATTATTGCATTTTTATTAAGTAATAGAAAGAGGAAGGATCAGTCTAAAACTGATAATCAATAAACCCTCATCTAACCTTAGGCTATGGAAGACCCTAAGTTAGAAACATGTGTGAAAAGATCACATACTTACAAAAGTAGCAAAGAATGCTAACAAGTTTGCTGTCAGAAATCCTCAAACTCATATGAATATACCTTCTCAAACACCTCATCCAAATATGCATAAAGCATACACGTACTAATTCTCTTGTACCTATGCCGAATAGGACTCCTCCTGATATGGACGCCACTTCCATATACTTCAAGTAGTACCTGTGTGCATAAAGAGAACATGTACCTGAATTCTTAACATAAGATGCAAATCTTATGTTAACCACCATCCAATGTCTTTGAAGTAAACCGAAATATTCATGTAGAAGACAATCTTCAAATACATCATGTGAATGGCCGATCCACACCATCAAGCTGCTAATAGCCTCTCCATAAGAAGAGTGTGAGCACACTCTTCTTCTCCAAGAAGAACTCCATAGCCGCTCCTCAACATGCTCCAAGATAGCAACATGGCTGCCCCATGTGCTAAGAAGCACCACCTCTATTGAGGGACCAAGCTCCAAAGCTTGTGTTGAACTAGGTGTAGGATGAATAGACAATAAGCCAATGGCTTCTTATATAGTTTTGTGTACCCTTGAAAAGCTTCTGAAAAGCATAAAACACATAAAAAACTCTCTTGTGATCGCTATGCGATTTTGTAACACATCAAGAAAAACTCCATCCTCATCCATCTTTCACGTTCATGTGCTTTTTCCTCAAAATCATGTCAATCTAAAAAAAAAAATCACGTTGCATGCTATTCGCGGGACTCGATCGTGCGCCACTAGTTTGGGAGGACAATGGACTAGCCAAGCACTCACACGCTGTTGTTGTACAAAGAGTAATACACGTACTCATGCTATAATCTGATCAAAATCTGACCATGGGATAATGTACTATATGACATTGGATCTTTGTTTTCCAACAACCCCCCCTGCAATGTGATATTGGTACAAACTGAACTGAACATGTAACTTCATTCATCTGCAAACTGTCATAAGCTTCAAACCTGTACTCTCGAAATTGTCCTTCAAATCTTTTCTTCAAAAGTCTTCTTCAAAACTGAATTTGACTTTCCTTCAAACTTCAAACACCTGAACTTGCTGAATATGAACCATAATACTTGAGAAAATATGCAATCTAGATATCCAATAGTGTACACATCAAGCAATCACTGCTTGACAACAAATGTAGCAAGTACTGACTCTGAACCTGCTATCTCCTGTCTTCACAAACCTGAAAACATACACTAGGATCCACATATTTGCATTTACCTTACAAAAAAAAAGGTTTCTCAACGTACTTCTGCTGTGTCATGTAGATACACTAAAAATAATCAAGAACTAAATCCTGGAACCTGTGACTGACAACTCACAATTTAGTGTATTGTGAACACTGTCGGTTCATCTCTGACTGTCCTCAACTGAACTGAACTCATGAGTCTCACCAAAATTTCATATCTATGATGTCATCATGTCTTCATCCGTAAATCCTTCATACCTCTTTCCTTCAGAACCTGGAATAAATATATATGTGCACACCTCTTAAACATACCTCTCTGAAATAGCAAGCTTCTCTTCAATAGAACTCTAGAACCTTCTCCTGAACAGGAACACCTAACAAGAAATTTCTTCAGACATTCTCCTTCTTCCTTCTTCTTTCAAAGCTGGAACATAAAGAGAACCTGATAAAGGAAATATAGGAATATCTGTAGGTATGAATCTGTATTCTTTCACATATGGCTGAAAATAAGTCTTCATGTTTCATCACCCCCCTGGATGATTTAACACTAGTATCCATAATTCTTTCAAATATATCAGACTTTATGAAATCTGGAACGTCTTCCTTCTTTCAATAAACATGTCCTTTAGTGATCAAATACCTGTATCTGAAACAAAAATTCTGAACCCTTTTTATTAGCACTATACAGTTGCTAATAGCTTCCATTGTTTCTTCCTCAGCTTCCCAAAATCTAGAATAAGGTTAGCTGATCTATCATAAAAACCTTTTTGAAAGCATTTTAGGATTCATAACCTTTTGCAACATAACAAGTATCTTTTTCTATTCCTCTGCAACGCTAATCTGATAGAACCTGAATCTTTGACTTACTTCCTCCAATGTTAAGAACTTCACAAACAAAGGATAGACAATTGACTCATAAATACTCAAGATCTTTCATGATCTATCTAGATCTTACCAAGATCTCTCTAACAAAATATCTGAATAGAATTTGCTCTCATCAAACCTTCAGGACTGAATGTTTGATTTGCTACCTAAATGTATCTAAGTGTCCATGCTTCTCACATAAAGTTTTAAAACTTTTCTTTAACCAAATCCTTCTCAAGAATCTGCAACTCCTACTTGAAACATAAGTGGACAAAACTTCTCACCTTGAGAACTCCAAAGGCTGCAAGTTGATACTTCAGATCTTCATATTCTACCCGGGTGAAATGTGAAAATATCTGCTTGACTTTCTTTGGCTAACTCCACTTCTCAATCAAGTGATAGGATCTGATGGAACACCTTTTTGAATACAAGCATGTATCCAAAAATCAAGACAAACATAGAAAGTAGATTCTCCATTGACTTGTACATCAACAAATCTGAATTTTTTGAAGTTTTCTGAAAATACTAAATATGAGGTAATGCTTCCAAACACAAAACGTCAACCCAAGTCTCCAACGTCTGCTACAAAAAAATCTTTTACCTCAAGAGTTAGATAAAGAAGAAATATACTTCTCTGCAACTTGTGATATACCAAGTAGCTCTGTATTGACACTCAAAGAATTCTTTGAGGGAACATATAAACTGCCTACTTAAAAACTTCAACTTATATATATAACTCATGTATATGAGTCAAAACATACAAGTTGTCTTCAAAATCTCCTGCTTTTCTTTCTCTCAATCCAATTCTTTGTCAAATCTACTAAATCATGACCAAGTGTAATGCAAAACAAGAAATTGCTTCTTTTTTAAATTATCTTCTTCACACAAGATGTTCTCGTAGACTTGTCTTTGGATGTAGAGGATAAAATAGGATAGTGTAGTGTGGCACTCTCAATCACAAGCGATCCTCAATCACAAGTTTTTGATCACTCAAGAATAGTGAAAGAGAGAAAAACAAAACGTGCACAAGATAAGAGAAAATCCAACCTAGAAGAGTAGACATGATATGACTTAGAGAAAGAGAAGTTATGGTATTATGGATTTGAGTCAATCGATATAATAGCTTTGGAAAATAGCTTCTTGATGAAGCCTCCAGCTCTTGACCACCCCCGAGCTATCACAATCTCATTCACATTAGCACTCTCAATCCGACTCTCACTCTCAATCACATGGTAATTCTCTGATTTTCAGCCTCTTCTTGCTTGACACAATAAATCTCTTTCAAAACAGAGTTTATTGTCCCCAAGGAGGTGGGTGATCCACCAAATACAGATAAAGTCAGCTCTCCCCATCTTGCCTGCAAAACTTTCACAAAAGCATGTATTTGTAGTACTCAAGTGCTTTATTTAGTGATACCCATCCAAAAATAGAAGAAAAGCAATGAAAAGACATATCCGAAGACATCCGTAAGTGTGCATGGAAACACGTATGCTTCAATATCACAAATTCAAATAGAAATAAAGAAGCCCACTTTTTTAAGTACCTAAAAAAATGGCACTTTTCAAGCCCTATGACTAAAAAATAGTGAGGAATTAGTTTAAGCTTGTGAGACACAAAAATATTCAATTCTTCGATTTGCACAATAGTGTTAGAGATGACCTATTTCCAAATCCATCTCGAAGTATCACTTTTGAGCCTTGCAAGTTTAGAAATTCTAGAGAGGGAATAAAATCAAGGCATTTTCTTATAGTGAACTAAATGTAGAGTCTTAAACAAGGTTCTTAAAACATGATTCACAAAAATTTCATAGAGAAACTTTTATTCTCTTATGCATGATTTACCTTTCTCTGATACAACATATCTCTTAATTCTTTCATATTCACATTCAATTTTCAACAAGAAAACATAATGCGGATAATTCATTCAAAACATTATCCCCACAACATAATTCAGAAAGTTGAAAATGAATCATTTCACTATGGAAAGGCCTATTACAATCCTTCCCTCCTTTTAAGAACTTTGTCCTCAGAGTTGGAAAGAAGGATAATGTGCTAGAAAATCATCTAAGTTCACCCAAGTCAAACCTTCTACTGGATATGTATGCCATTTCACCAAAATCTATACTATATATCTTTTTCTAAGTAATCCTTCCCTCCTATCTAATACTATTTAAGCTTGAAGCTCAAAAGAGCCATCATATTTCAGCTTATATTTGTCCTGCAAAACATGAACAACTTTAAGTACATATCATTTAAATAAGCTATCATGAAATACAGGATGTACATTTAAATGTTTAGGTAATTCCAACATATAATCAAGAGGTCCAATCTTTTTCAAAACTTTAAAGGACATCTGTATCATGGAGAAAGTCTATGATCCTTCCCTAACAACAAGCTAGATCAATGAGGACAAAATTTAAGAAATAACATGTCATTTGTTTGAAATTCAAGTGGTCTTCTCTTCAAATTGTAAAATTTCTTTTGTCTTTTCTGAGCTTCTTTTATGTGTTGCTTAAATTTTCCAAGTTCTTTAACCATCTTCTCAAACATTTCTTTAGATACTTCTACTTTATTTGGAAAACGAGAAAATGAAGGTGGAGTCAAACAATTATAACCATACATAGCCTCAAACAAAGTCATTTTTATGAATGCATACCATGCACTATTGTATGCAAACTTAACTAAGGGCATATTTGTTGGAGTTAGATGTCTATAGAAGCACACAAACAACATAAGGAAGAAGAAGAAGAAGATTTGGAGCACAACACACAATACTGAATGTAGTACCACTAGAATGTACAAAGATAAGTAGCCCATTAGGACAATAGGCATATATACAAGCCGGGGGAAAAAACCTCCTAAAGAGGGAAAAAAGTGCCCCGATGGTCCTAGAGTGTTCACACACATCACTACCTAAATATATCAACAAATCCCCCCTGGGAGTGATGCGGTGAACAAGTAGCTGGCACTCATGTATAAGGAAGTGCCAAGCTATTTGGAAATCACTCCACAAAAGGAATTAAGCCCAAAGCTTTGCAAAAAGCTTCAAACTTCTCCCTAGGGAGAGCCTTCATGAAAGGTTTGCAATGTTCTCCTACGTGGGCACGTATGCCAAACTGATCTCCCCAGTAGAGAACCTCTCCCTGACATAATGATAATGCACTTCAATGTGCTTAGTGTGAGCATGGAACACATGGTTCCTCGCAACTGCTAATGTGCTCTCACTGTTAGTGAAGATGGTGGTGGTAGAAGACTGACCAACACCCAAATCAGCCATAAGGCATTTGAGCTACACACACTCAACAATACTGTAACATGTATCACAACATGCATTTTCAGAGGATTAGTGACTCGGAGAGGTAGCTGAGACAAATCTCTTGCATTGTAGCATTGACAACACTTTCCATCACGTATGCACATGTATTCATACACTTGATATGTCCAATCTTTTAGATTGATAATTAAACATGTATTAATCCACCACTATATGCACTTATGGGGCGATTGAGGTACAGTCTCATTGACACAAGTCCCTAAGGCTTCACGACTTAGGTACACATGTTTCTGGTTCCATTTCCAAGGAAGTAGCCAAATCAAGGTGTCTTTGTGATGTTTATAGCTACGGAGTGAATGAATAATATGTGTAGAGGTAATTTCAATTAGTGGCAAGTCATCAAATACTTCAGCACTTCTTACTTCACACTTTAGGAGTGTGTTTAATGAGTTTTTAGGACTAGGAGTGAGGGAGTGAGGGAGTGAGGAAGAGTTAGGGTTTAGAGGAGAGGGAGGTAGAGTTAGGATAAGTAAGATACTACAAGAAAACTCAAAAACAAAAAGAGGAAAAAAATTAGTTCTTTTTAGTTTAGGCACTTGGTCACCCAAGGCCTTAAAATCCAAAAACACTCAATTTCCACCCACTTGCCTAGAGCTTGTGAGTCTCTTCCATGGCTTCCTTTAGCTTGTTTTAGTAATAGGAGTGGCCTTATCAATTTTGGTTCTAGGTAGTACATGCATCCTCTTTGATGGTTGAGTTGCTTCTTCCTCTTTTAGTACCTCCCTTGGTCTTTTGGCACCTTGTATCATTGGTTGTGTGCTTGTTCCTGCCTCTTTGGTCATCTTCACTCATTTTTTCTTTTTTGATATTGTTGGTGGCTTTGCATACTTAGACATATTAGTATATGATGGCATTTCTTTGAGATATTCTCGGATGCCTAACGCATGGTATATCAATACAGTCAGAGCCATACTTCCATTCAAAAATTGCTTATGACCCCATTGCTTCTTAGCCTCAAATATGCCACGAGGAAGGAGATAATAAAGAGAGCTCACACACACACACACACTCTCACAATCAAAGATAAGCACACACTCAGATTGAGGCAAGGAAGAATGATCTTCTTCTTCTTCTTCTATTACATAAAAAGGAATGTACAAGAATGACCCAAAAACAAGAATACAACAAATGCAATATATAAAGATCAGTACATAAGAAAAAACCTAATGTCCGCAAATGAGTGAGCTAGCAAGAAACAAATGTGCCATCACTCTCGGTAGATAAATCTAGTACGACTCAATGAAGTATCCCTGACATATACCAGTGTGACCATTATACATGTCAGAGAAACGAAAAACTCATACGTGTCATCCTGGATCATCACATGTTGAGCTTGATATCTCAACACTTCCCCTCAAGCTCAATGTCATGTCCTCTAATCCAAGCATCTTCCAAAACTTCTTCATCTTCTCTGCTCCAAGTGCTTTAGTGAAAATATCAACAACCTACTCATCTATTCTCACATAAACAAGATCAATATTACCTACTAATACCTTCTCTCTGATGAAGTGATAATGTACCTCGATGTGCTTTGTTCTAGCATGAAAAATAGGGTTCTATGGTAACTGTATATTGCTAAGATTCTCACAATGGATAGTGATAGGCTTTTGCACTTCCACACCTAAATCTACAAGTAGCATCTCCAGCCATGACGCCTCACATGATGCCATTGCAGCACCTCTATACTCAGCCTCTGTACTTGACAAAGCAAAAGTGGGTTGCTTCTTGCTGCTCCATGCAATAGCTACACTCCAAAGTGAGAATAGAAAGCCACTAGTAGATCTTCTATCTAGAATGCTATCTGCCTAATCTGCATCAGTGTATTCATGAACCTGCTAAGATCAGGCCTCGTAATTGTGAGATATATCAAACTTCCCACAATTTTCGTGTACATAGTAGCATTTTCCAATGCTTCACCTGATGTTGCATCTAACTTCAAATTCTGATCTAATGGCATAGAAATTGGCTTACAGTCAGCCATACCATACTTCTGCAGCATGTTCAAGGCATATTGCCTTTGTGACAGCATGTACCTGTTTCTGTATGTATAAATGCCCAAGAAATAGCGCAGCACACCAAGATCTTTCATGTCAAATTCCTGCATAAGAAGTTACTTTACCTCTTTGATGCTTTCTTCATTATCACCACATACAATCAAGTCATCAACATAAATAGCCACAATCGTGATGCCATCTATCACCCTTCCTTGCATACAGTGAATGATCTGCATCACACATAGAAAACCCAATGGTGGTTAAGTAATCAGCAATCCTTGCATGCCACGCACGAGGAGCTTGCTTTAGCCCATACAAAGCATTTTGCAATGTGCAAACATATTCTCCATGCTTTGAATCTTCATATCCTTGTGGCTCGTCCATGTATACTTCTTCCTGTAACTTACCATGTAAGAAAGCATTCTTCACATCCATCTGATGCAAACTCCATCCTTTTGCTGTAGCTAATGCAACAAGTGTTTTGACAGTAGAAATTTTAGCTATAGGGCTCAATGTTTCCTCATAATCAATGCCATAAGTTTTTGCATATCCTTTTGCTACCAAATATGCTTTATACCTGCTTATGCTACCATCAGCATTGTGCTTTACCTTGTAAACCCACTTGCAGTCTATGGGTTTCTTTCCTTGTGGCAATGGAACCTGCTTCCATGTATTGGTTCCATAAAGTGCAGCCATCTCTTCATCCATAGTTTTTTCCCAATCTGCATTTCCAATTGCATCTTCAAAACAAGAAGGTTCAACATCTTGTATTACCTTTGTCATGTAGGCACAATGGCGAGCCATGTAACTATCATATGTCAATCGTTGCATTGAATTCTGTATCCTCCCAGATCTTCTTGGTCCTGGGTCACTTCTCCTTGTATTGTCTGCATGTGCCTTTCTTACTCCTAGAGTCTTCACAGAGGGCAATCCAAGTTCCTCATCAAGACTCTTTTCTGAACCGCTTGAATCTCCATTAGCGTCTTCAAAATGTGCACATGTTTTATGACCAACAGAAAGCTTTTCTTTACCTTTCTTGGATGTATTTGATGAATTTTCTGGACTGAAATTTCCATGCAATCTTCCACTCCATGGATTCGAGTTGGAACTATTGCTTGGTGATGCATCTGGTCTACTCAAAGCTTGAGATTCTGCACTTGATTTTTTAGCATTTTCTTTGTCATTTGGTTCAAGATTCAGTCCTTCTTTGGCATCTGCATAGAAGCTTGACATTTCATCAAATACCACATCTCTGCTCACCTTCATCTGTCATGTGAGTGGGTTATAACATTTATATCCCTTTTGCTCAAGGGAGTATCCAATGAAGACACATTTTTCTGCTTTTGGATCAAGCTTCATCCTCAACTCATCTGGAACATGTACATATGCAATACAACCAAAAACTTTCATGTGTGATAAGTTTGGATTTTTACCTATGAACTTCTCTTCAGGTGTAACTTGATGTATAGCAGCAGTTGGAGTTCTGTTCATGATGTATATAGCTGTATACACAACTTTTGCCCAATAACAATGAGGTGTATTCTTCTCAACCATCAAGGCTCTTGCTATTTCTGCAATATGTCTATTTTTGCATTCAGCAACGCCATTCTATTGTGGTGTGTACCTGCATGAAAATTGATGTTGAATTCCATGACTTTTTAGAAAATTGCTGAACTCATTTGACATGTATTCACCTCCTCCATCAAATCTTAATGTCTGAATGTACTTCCCTGTCTGCTTTTCCACCATAGTTTTAAAATTTTGAAAGTGAGTGAACACCTCACTCTTCTCTTTCATGAAATAGACCCACACTTTTCGTGTATGGTCATCAATGAAAGTAACATAAAACCTAGAACTACCCATAGATGTGGTCTTTGCAGGACCCCAAACATCTGTATGTACTATTTCTAGCACATCTCACTAACATGCTTGTTATGCAGAAACGATGATCCTGATTGTTTACCAAATTTACATGCTGCACATACCTTTTTCATCTTTGCAACCTTGAAATTTGGTAGTCCATGGACAATCTCCTTTGACTGCATCAATTTGAGCCTTTGCAAGTTTGTATGTCCAATAAGTTTGTGCCAAATCTCTATGTCAGCAATAACTCCTGCACCTTTTGCAAACATGGTTGCATTCATTTCAAAAATTTTCACATTTAAGGTGAACATCCTACCCACTTTGTTTCCTTTGGCAATCAATCTTCCATCCTGTTTGTATTCCTCTACATATAACCCATCAGCATTGAACCTGGCTTGTAATCCCTGGTCAACCATTTGTCCAACCAAAACTAGATTCTTTGTTATATTTGGAACATGCAGCACATCAGCAAGGTGTTTTACCTTCCCATCCTCCATAGAGAGTGCTATATTTCCTGTATGCTCGAGAGGGTGTGATGTGTCATCACCTATTTCAACATATCCAAGAACTGGCAATTTCTGCAAAGTACTAAACCATTTCGCATGACTGATCATGTAATTTGAAGCACCTGAATCAACATACGAGACATTATCATTCGAATTTGAAACACCAGCAGACATCATATTCATCATGTGATGTTGAACCATGAACAGCTTCTCAAAATCATATGCACTTGTGGATGCATCGTTGTTTTGCTGCCTTTTGTTATTTTGATTCTTCAGCCTAGAATCACGTTCAAAGTGTCCAGGTTTACCACAATTCCAACATCCTTTACTATCATTACCTGAATCATTTCTTTGGAAATTTTTGCGGCCTCTTTGGCTCCCCCTGCCTCGAAACTATCCTCTTCCTCCTGCATGATTCTGTTGTTGACTTTGTTCTTGGTTATTGTTTCCTCTTCCACTTCCGAAACCTCTATCTTTGCCTCTTCGTTTGCTAGAGTAGAATACGTGCTCAGAACTAGATTTTCCTTGGGAGTTTAAATCCTCACCAAGATTCTTTTCTTCAATAATTCGCATAGATACCATATCAGCAAAATTTGGAATATTTTCCCTGGTCTGTATAGAAGTTCTGAACTGCTTATATGCAGCTCCTAAACCACAAAGGCACACTTCCACCTTATCATCATCATCTACATTCATGCCAATAGATGCAAGTGACTCACATATGCTCTTGATTTTCAGAGTGTAGTCACTTATCAACATGCTGCTTTTCTCCGATGTATGCAACTCGTTCTTGAGTTGCAATTTCCATGCCTTTGTATTGGTCTCGTACAATGTGACCAAAATGTTCCAAGCTTCTTTCAGAGTCTTGGCATCTTGTATGTGCCCAATCATGCTATGTTGTATGCTAACAGATAGCCAATACATTACCTTTCATGCTCCTTGATTCCATTCCTCATATCCTCATAACTGTTCTGCAGTCTGATTCCTCTCTGGTAACTGTGGAGCATTTTCGTTCTATCCTTTGATGTACTTCTTGTAGCCTTTTCCCATCACGAAATTTGTCATTTTGAATCTCCAAGCATGGAAGTTGTTCTTGTCCAGCTTATGGCTCATAAGCTCACTCATTCCATCTGCGTTTGCCATTTCTGCAGCAATTCACGACACCACAAAACATTACAAGCAGCACTTCTACTTGAACACTGTCGCACTATGACGTGATAGTTCAATCTCAGAAAAACACAAATTTCATGTATCAACAGTACACGGAATCTCTTGAAATTCTGGATCTGGAATACATGAGTGTTGTCGAACATGACGCAAGTTACAGTTTTTGAAACTGACCTGGTTTTTTTGTGGGCCCCACCTTGCGGGCTTGAAATGAAGGTCGAGATGGCTCCGAAACTTCGATCTAACAAAAACAAGTGACCCTAAAGAATACAAGTGAATATATAAAGACCAATACATAAGGAAAAACCTAATGTCTGCAAATGAGTGAGCTGGCAAGAAACAAATGTGCCATCACTCTCGGTAGATAAATCTAGTACGGCTCAATGAAGTACCCTTGACATATACTGGTGTGACCACTATACATGTTAGAGAAACGAAAAACTGATACATGTCATCCTGGATCATCACATGTTGAGCTTGATACCTCAACAAAATAATCATTCTTGAATATAAGGTGTCAAGTTTATTTGGTTTCCGATTTGCTTGGTGGCATGAGATAATAATTGAACCACTATCTTTTGTGGTGTCATATACCTGTGCATATTAGGAAAGCAGAAACATTGATGTACCAATCTGACTTCTTCTTCAATATCAACACAATTAATATCCATGAATGTTCTCGTTTTAGAGCCATGACTTTCTTTTGAGATCCGTGCTCCCGTCCTTGATCCATCCAAATGCCTCTTTAATGATCTCATGCATGAATTGTATGGTTACTAATTCTCCTTCTGCATCAAGGACTTTAGCTTCTGGCACTGATGGTTTATCTAAGGCTCGATGAATGGTGTTCATGACTTGAGTGCATCTCTGGAAATCTGGCTTATAGATTGGTAACTCAAAATACTTAAGGATTCTAGATTTTGTCATCACATCCACCATAGATGGAAGCTCATGTAAGACCTTAGTCTTGGGACATTACTGGAAATTGATGGTCTATATCCATGATCTTAATAGTCACCAAAAACAAATGGTCGCCCGTTGATTGATCTTCTCTGAACCAATGACCTTTGGCCTTTGTCAGACTCTTCAGAGGAAATTCAGGCACTTCTTCTTGAACTATCGCTTCAGAGTCTTCAAAATCCATCTGCACTCGTAATGTAGTAGAGATTAAATCAAGAAAGAAACCAATTCCGCAAGTTTTTGTGTAGCTCATTAATATGTCGTCCTCTGCCACTCCATACCCCCTTGCGTAAGTAGAGACAAGTAAGGTATGTTACCATACTTTTTCTTAATTTTCAAGTCTGAAAGAAAACAAGAGGTTAGTTTATAGCCGAAGCATTTATTTATTTACATCGGATGATCATTTCTATGATAGCAGAAGCTAAGTTCTATTCTGGTTATGGAAATGTGCACCACTACTTTTATTGAGGAAGCTATGTGCCGAATGCATGGCCTTGTAATGTGGCCCTATCATGCATACTCTGAATGCAATTGGTTCTTTATGAGTGCAAGAAGAGTCTCCTTGATCCTCTTGGTTGATTGCTTGTTGCTTCTTGGGTCTCCACATTAGCCTTGTATTATGTGCTAGTGGCATTTGCTTCTGTCACATTTCTCCTCTTTTACTCTTGAATGTGGTCTTTGATTTATTTCTATGCTTGGATTGGGTTTTCTGTGTTGTGGTCTTTTGGGGTTTTTTGTGATCCTTGATAGTTTCCTTTGCTTTATTCAACTGGTGTGATATCTCCTTTAGTTTTTCTATCTCTTGATTTGTTGTTCTTCAAACTGCTTTCAAGATCCATATGCGTTGCTGTGATTTCTGAGCCTCCACCAATGCTTTTGGAAGCCACACCATTGTACTGCATTTAGCTTTGCATATCCATCATAGTCGCATGTTCATTGGAGGTGGTATTCTTGCAGTTGACATCTAGGTCGGTTTGTTCCTTATAGTGTCGATAGATTGAGATGGAGTATCCTCACTTTTTCTTTCATTCTCAAATCATGCAACACCTCACTACTCACAAGTAAGTCTAGATTAAGGCACTCATGAGGTACATCCCTATTTGAAGCTTCTTCCCTATTTTCCTTCAAGTATGCTTCCTTGGGTGAGATTACACTAAGGATTGGTGAGGATCTAGCTTCCAATAGACTAAAGACTTCTTTATGCCCTAGTTTGTCTGATATGTATCCTTGTGTAAGATGTATGCTGACTTCATTCTCAAAAATCCAATCTTGTCCTAGGATTCAGTCTTCAATAAGGTCTTCATCTCTGCATACCAATAATCTTTGCTCCATAGTGGAATTTCCTAGGTGTAGGGACATTAGGACTTCTCCTATACATTCGATAGTTTGTCCTCCAATTACCATCATATATGCTTTAGTGGGACTCATGGTCATTTTGAGGTGAGTGGCTAATGATACTTGCATGCAACTTAATATCGCTCTCATGTCAATTAATGCATTTACTAATTGATATTCCATGTCCTCGATTCCTAGGTTTAAGTATGGTTGGGAAGTACTATTGCTTATGTCTTTTGCATTATCCACTTGGTAGTTTGCCATGGGTATTGGTTCCTCTCCCTGGACATATCGTTCATCTCTTTGTCTCATCCACTCTTTCTGCTTCTGGATTTGTTCCTAAGCTTCCATTCGAGTTCTTCTCTAATCCTTTCTTCTTCTTTTTTTCGATTTTGTGCTCCCACAAGTCGGGCTAACATTTGATACGTTAATGGTTCCATATATCTTTTAACTCTACAACCACTAATGTAGTTGGGAAGTACATCTCCATCTAGAGTGGCTAAATTTACTGCTCCACTAGTTGAGATTGGATTTATCAATAATGGTCCATACCCTCACTGCTGCAATTTCTTTGCATGTTGTTTCAATGTGTACACTAATACCAAATCACCTTCCTTTAAGCCCTTGTCCATAATATATGCATCGTGATAGAATTTTTGTCTCCTTTTAGCCGCATAAATTCCTGCTACAACTTGTAGTCTTGTTTCATGTACTTTTTCAATTTGGTCCAATTGTTGGGATAGTTCATGACTTGTCCACTCGTTCTTGTTGTGCTATGCATAGGGTAGGAACTAAAAAATCAATTGATAAGGTTGCATTCTATCTATATAATAAATTGAATGGAGTGGTTCCAATGGCTATCTTATAAGCCACACAGAAGGCCCAAATTGCATGATGCAATTGTTTGTCCTAGTCTGACCTTTCGTTGTTGACTATTTTGATCAGCACAATACCTTATTGAAACTTTCTACCCGGCCATTGGCTTGAGGGTGGTAAGGGGCTGATTTTTTGCGAATCACAAGGAATTCATTCATCAGTGATTCTATCACTTCATTGATGAAGTGTGTTTTGCTATCGCTCACTATCTCTATTGGCAATCCAAAGGAGGAAATAAATTTTCAAAGATTCGGCATGTGATCCTTTGGCTGGAGGATTTATAGGTCCTATGAAATCAATGCCCCATTTGGAAAAAAGGCTCTTGTGCAAATCATGGATCTTAGAGGCATGTCATCTCTTCTTATGGGATACTTGGTTCATTGGCACATCTCACAACTTGTACATACATGTTGGCATCCATGTGTAGAGTTGGCCACCACAAGCCTGCAAAGAGATTCATTCTTATAATTTTTTAAGCTAAAAAATGTCCTCCTGCTACACCTACATGTACAATCTCTAATATGGGTAAGTATTCTCCTTCATGTACACATAACCGTAGCTGATTGTCCTTTCCCTTTTTAAATAATTGTTTTCCAATTATGGTGTAGTCCTTACTCATTTCCTCTAGGGTCCACTTCCTTGTTAGGCTAGCTCCTTCCTCATGCATCTGTGTTTTCAAGAATTTTACCAATGCATTACTCCAAGCTGGTGCTATTGTAGATAATTGTAAATATGCATGGTCCTCCGAGGTATTCTCCTGGCACTCTTGGCAACTACTAATGTGTTCATGTACGTCCTTTGGCATGTCTGGATAGTATACTTCCAATCTTTTAAACTCTCTTATTGTCCCATAAACTCCCTTATGAATCTTCCATCGATTGACATGAACTTGGTCCATTAAGTTCTTCTATTTGGCTTCTTTGACACATCTCAATAATATGCCATTTGGTTCCTTGTAGTACAAACTACTTGCTATAATATGTAAGTTACGTGTGATTGCAAAAATTCTTTCCTAGTATCTCCATTGATCCAATGGTGTGGTCCATGTGTGAGGATTGATATTAACTTTTTAGCCCACTTTGGAGACACTTCTAAATTGAATAAGTACATATCTCGTAGATCATCAGCCACTCCGTTGGGTGGTTCTCCGTGTGTCATTTGAGATAGATGATCCGCTTTTACATGAGTATTTCCTTTTTTGACTATTACTTCAAAGTCAAATTCCATCAATAATAGGAACCATCTCACTAGCCTTCCTATATTACAAGGCTTATTGACCAAATATAATAATGTCTGATGGTCGATAAAGAACTTGAATTTGTTGGCTAAGAGGTAATATAATAATGTCAGATGGTCGATAAAGAACTTGAATTTGTTGGCTAGGAGGTAATATCAGAATTTCTTAACCACATATACCATTCCTAGGCCTTCTCTTTCCAAAGTGGTGTAGTTTCTCTCTGCCTGGTTTAATTGTCTACTAGCATGTGCGATACGATGATCTAATTTTCCTTCATCTGCAGGTTGAGCTAGTATGCACCCTATTGCATAATTTGATGCATCCACATGGATATGAAATGGTTTGTCACACTTGGGTACCTTTTGGATAGGTGCTGAGCTTAGTCGTTGTTTCAATTCATTAAATGCCTTTTCGCATTCCTCCATCCAAGTGAATCGAGTCAGAAACCCATACAATGGTTTAGAAATTATAGCATACATGTGGATAAATCGACGATAGTATCCACAATGATCCATAATGGCTTGGACTTTCTTGGAATTTTTAGGTCTAGGTAACTCTAAGATCACTTTAGTCTTATCCTCATCCGTGGAAATTCCATTCTTTGACACAATATGTCCCAAAATCTTTCCTTGCCTTACCATAAAGACACAACTTTTTGGATTTAAGCATACTCAGTACTGTCGGCACTTTTCGAATATCCTCTGTAGTTCTGGAATGTGATCGCTTCTTTGACTGAAATAGGTGCACAAATCGTCTACATATGCTTCCATGCTTTTTCTCAAAAATTCCTTGAATACGGGACACATCAGTCATTGCATCACTCGAAAGGCATATACTCCCCACTCAATTACGAAGGAGGTCTTACGTTGGTCCTCTGTAGAAATGGCTACTTGGTTATAACCTGAGAATCCATCCAGGAAGTTGTAGACTTCCTTGCCTGCAACTCTTTCCAATAGATGGTTGGTGATAGGTAAAGGATAACTATCACATATAGTAGCTGCATTCACTTTTTTTCAAATTGATGAAGACTCTAAGGTTACCATTCATTTTGGGTACTACTACTAAAGGTGATAACTCTTTTGTGTGCTCTATCTCATAAATGAATCCCTCTACTAATAGCTTGTCAATCTCTTCTTTAATCTTCACTGAATAAATGTCAGTGTATCTGTATGGTCATTGCTTCAAGGGTTTTGCTTCAGGTGTCATTGGGATTCTATGAGAGCAGATGGATGGATCTACTCCCTTGAGGTCTTTGTAGGTCCATGTAAATACATCCCTATATTCCCTAATTAGTTATATAAGTTCTAGTTCTTCTTTAGGAGATACATCTTTTCCAATGTATGTACATCTTTCCTCTTCCTCTTCCATGGTTACTAGTACTTTCTTGGTTTGTTCCTTATTATCGTAATCTTCTCCTTTGGTTGCTTCTCTCTTGGACATTTGAATAGCTATCTTCTGTTCCTCTACTTCGTATCTTTTAAAATGTTCTGGAACTTTGAAAAGATCTAGTGGTTGCTCTATTTTTTCCCTTTCCTTTTTGTTCTGTCTTGTTGGGATTGCTTCTATCGAAAATATTTTTGGTGTCTCCTTCTCATTGTTCACTTCAATCTCTTCTAGATATCGTTGCTCTGAATTGAATTCCGATTCCATCTCTATGCTTTCATAATCCTCCCTCCATTCTTTTTCTAGTAATTCTCTCGCTTCCATTTCTTGAAGGGTTATTATGTAAAGATTTACATCATAAGCTTCTTCATCCACACACTCATTCATGGTTAGTACTTACTCATTTACACACACATCTAATGTGGCTAAGATTTCCATCCATCCTTGTGGTTCGAATGCTTCATCTGGGAAGATTTGAGGCATGTATGCTGGTCGTCTATGGGCCGGTAATTTTGATGACCTATTGGCCATAACTGAGTTTTGTTTTCTTCTCTTTTGGCCTCCTTGCACATCCATAGTTGAACATCTTCATTCATTCATGATTGGTCACTCATTCCTGCACTATGAATGGACACATAATCTTCTTCTTGATGGATTAGGTTCCATTGTAAAGGGGGTATGTCCCTATACAAAAAGTGAGTAAATTTATCTTCATAGTTGTCCCTTGGTGTTGTAAATACAATGCATCTCTTCTCCAATCTTGTACTACTCTAAGTTGTCTCATGAAAGGTCATCCTAAAATCATTTCATAATTATTGGCTTTTTCGAATTGACATATGGCTAGAATATGTTTGAACTCTACTTTGCAGGTGGTCAGCTTAATTTTTTCTAGTATTCCTAATGGTCTTTCCATGTGAGCATTTGTTAGTTGAAGTTTCATGCGAGTTGGTCGTAGGGATGGTTCTCCCCACTTTTCCCAAATTGCTTTGGTAGCTATGCCTACACCAGCTCCGGTGTCTAGGATGGCTTTAGGCACATATGCATTAAAAGTGATGGGTAGGCACATATTTTCTTCATCTCCCTCACTAAATTCTTCAACTTTATCGATTGGGATTTGGATGGTTGAATGAGCTTGTGCTTCTTTCTTCTCCTTCGTGGGTTCTCTAGTTTCTATTCTCAAGTGTCCGGCTAATTGCTTCCATAATTGTCCTTTAGCTCATAGTAGTTCTTCTATTGTCAATAAGCATTGTATCTTAGTTTTCTTGAGCTCTGCTAAGTTGTGTGATGTCTTATCTTGTGACCTTTCCTCCTTGCCCCGGATTGTAGGAGTGTGGAATACTACTAACCTTTTCTCATGTTCTCCCATATAATTGGGTAGTGTGGAAATGTTGTTGGATTCTTCCGTGTTTTGGTCTAAAGTGGAACCTTCCTCATATATCTCTTCTAAGTTTGGGATAGGTTGATTTTCCCAAGTGTCTAACTCTTTGAAGGGTGGTGGAGAGTTCTCATTCTTTTTCCATGGTTCCTCTGAATCCTGGCCCACATGTCCTGTGGCCAATTGTCCTCTAGTTCTCGAATTATAGAAATCCATTCCTCCTTGTTGTTCTGCTGGTCTTTTTCACTACTCTCCTCTTGTTGTATCTTTATTGGTTTTCGATTGCTATTTTCTAGACATTTGTTGAATTAGCTTTTAGGTATCCTTGTCTCTGGAAGGATTGGGGTAGTATGTTCCAGAGTGGTTTGAGTTATTTCTATGAGTTTCTTGCATATAGCCAATCTTTCCTTCTCTAACTCTCCTTGTGGATAGAGTTTCTCATGTTGCTCTATGCTCGTTCTAGTCGTGATTTTGGACTGATAAGACCTTACCCACATCTCCAAATCTTTTGGCACAAGGTCTGTAGAATTGATCTTGGTTTGACTAATCTTGATGCTTGAATAGTCTAATGGGTGATTCCTTGTGCTTTTGGTTCCTAAGGTTTCTTACTTTCCTTCACTGATTTCTCATTCTCGTCGAGATTTGTGTAAAGGTAAGCCCTAATGGTGTCCACCAAAGATTGTAGTTTTTATGGTTGAGTCGCTCATCTTTCGACATAAAGATTGGTATGAATGAGGATAAATACAATTGACTCGATGATGTTGCATTCAAAAGTTTTGACATGGTTGCTGTCGAAAATAAGATACGAAGTTGAGTTCCAATTGATTCAAATGTTTGTCTCCAAAATTTTGATGTGAATCTAGAATCTCTATTAGAAATTATGTTTTTAAGCATTCCATGTAGTCGAAAAAATTCTTTTACAAATAGTCTTGCAACAATCATTCATATGTCTAATGCCCTTGCTCCCTACAATCAATACACAAACCAAGTCTTTTTGCCTGCTCAATAAAATCAGGGTCTTGCTGCCAATGGATGGGTTGATGCCTCCATTGATTTTCCACCTAAGCAAGATTATTAACTCGATTATTAGAAGATGAAGTCTTCTTTGAGTAGCTCATGTATTTTGTGGCAGGTCTCTGTGGCCTATGTCTTTTCATAATGAATCTAGTTCTATTCGCCTTCTATAAATTGAACTTCTCCATCTTCTTGAAATTCTTGGCCATCATAATAGCATCCAAAAAATCAATGCATCTAGATCTCTTCACTTGATAGCAAAGCCCTTCAATAAACTTGATCTTCAAAACATCACCACTAACCTCCAATGCATATTTATGAAGATGTAGGAACTTTTCTTTGTACTCATCAATAGACAAGCTATGCTTGTCACTCTTGTGATGTTGAAAATTGTAGAACTCCATATTCTTCTCCATATGGTAGCATGGAGAATAATAATGTTTTTCTACTTGCTCCCTAAATTCCTTCCATATAATCAGACCATAATGTGATCAGGTCTCCATATAGGACTTCCACCATAACTTTGCGATGCCATGCATGTGTAAGATCCCAAAATTTCCGTTGGACTCCTTACTGAATTATCAAAGATCAAATAATTACTCTAGCTCTTCAATCCATGCCTCTAGATCTTCATTGCTCTTCTTATCACCAGCAGAATTATTCAATTTTACCTTCTTGAAGACTTGGTTGAGGGCAAAGTCATCTACCTCCATATCTTCATAATTGTGTTTCTATCTTCCTCTAGGCACACTAGATGTTCCCCCACCTTCATCCACATCTCCACAAACAAATTTGTTGACCTTCTAATTGCTTTTCACCTCATTGTTTGCATATTTTTCTAAGAAGCTTTTGAATAAGCTCCTCTTGCTCACGGATATTTTGTGTCAAACCTTCCATCATTCCCCAAGGATCGATTCTGCTCTGATACCACTTGTAGCACTACCTCAATCACAAGCTATCCTCAATCCCAAGTTTCCAATCACTCAAGAATAGTGGAAGAGAGAAAAACAAAACTTGCACAAGATAAGAGAAAATCCAATGTGGACTAGTAGACAAGATATTACTCAAACAAAGAGAAGTTTTGGTATTATAGATTTGAATCAATCAATACAATAGCTTTGGAAAATAGATTCTTCATGAAGCCTCAACCTCTTGGCTATAGAGAGTACACGTGCAGAAGCAAATTGAAAAGAAAAGTGTACTCACAAAAGAAAGAGCATGAGAGACTCAAAGTGAGTAGACCAAGAAATGGGTAAACTCACATGGATTAGAAATGAGCTTACCAAGAGCATGGAGTAGGCTCCTCAATCTTCTAACCAAGTACAAATGGGGGGATGAGGCCCTCCTTATATAGATTTGTGAGAGGCTCTCCAAATTACATCAAATGTGGGATAATTCTTCTCGAAGGAGAATGAATAAAATGGTAGAAGCAAATGGCAAGGTAGCCAAATACAAAACAGATACAATATAAAATGGAAATAAACTAGAAATGAAGTGCCTCTTAGATACAAAATGGAGATGCATCATGTGGATAAAAATGTATATGATGTAGGAGCAATCATGTCATCAACACCTCCTCTATGGCCATTTTGGAGTGACTAAATGCTACAAAGGTCCACCAAGCACTAAAGCAGAACTGGAGGTAGAACCTTTGTGAACATGTTTGCGAGGTTCTCTTGAGAGGTACACTACTCCAGAGTAATCTCCTGAGATAAGATCTTCTCGTAGATGAAATGGTATTGGATCTCAATGTGCTTCATCTGAGCATGGAACACTTGATTCTTGGTGATGGCCAAGGCTGATTGGTTGTCTGTGTGGATGCATGTTGAAGTTGGATGCTTGATACTCGAGATCAATGGATGACAAAGCAATTGTAGGTTGCTTCTTACTTGCCCAAGAGATAGGTCTTGAACCAAGAAAGAATATGTACTCAAAAGACCATTGAGAACCAAGATCACCAGCCCAATCTAAATGTGAATATCTGGCGAGTTCGATGCCCCTTTTGTACCAAAGATCATGATGTCTAGTGAGGGCAAGTATCAAAGTAGTCTATGAGAAGCATCGCAATGTGTCTAATGTGCTTTCGGCATGCGGGGTGGAAACTTCTTGGTCTCCACACATTAGGGGCAGCTGCATGCCTAGTTGGATGGGAAATCTTGTGTGAGGAAGCATCAAGCCTACCTTCACCACGACATGGAAGAAGAAAAATACAACCCCAATGAGGGGAGCTCCAAGATTGCATACACAAGGTCTTAACCCTTTAATAGCCCCGTGTAGGAGTCTTCGAACTAGAGAAGAAGAAGGGTAGGAGGAGCAGGAGAAGCTCCGTGCAGAGCCAAAGGGGATGAATATCTGCCTTTGAGGAGAACACACACAGTAGGGGGAGCTCACTGGAGCTCAACCCTGAGAGAGGGAGGGGAAAAGGGGGAGCCCAAGGCGCTCGACCCCCCCACCTACCTATGCCACACCTCGAATGAAAGAGGAAAAGGGCATTGCAAGCCAACCACTTCAGTCTAGCGAGATGAGAGAATGGGGGAGTAAAGACTCCTGCCAACCACCGTGACTCATGCATTTGTGTAAATAAACCAGAGGAGAGACCCGAGCATTACTCATGGATTCGAAAAGAAAGAGGAAGTTAATGCCACTTCCCCCTCCAAATTTGTGCACTGCCATTCTTATCAAATGTCAGTCATAAAGGATGAGAGGGGGAGAAACAAAGGAAAATTCCTCCACCCCTATGAACAAAAAGAAAAGGGAATCCAAAGCCCCCCCCCCCCCCCCCCCCCCTCCGACATATTTTGAAATGTACCAAGCTCATTTAAGATAGAAACATCCAAACACATGGTGAGAGAAATTTCGTGGTGTATAAATCTCCTTGTATTAGAGACCTAATTTTGTTTTGTTTTGTTTTTTTTTTTTTTTGGATTTTCATGAAAATGAAGAGAGGGAGGGATTAGAAAGAGTTCAACCCACCCCCCTTTTCAAGGCAAACACTCAAAGAGAGATTATAGAGGTGGATGGTGATGCCAAAGGTGGATGTGAAGTGGAGGTGTAAATGTGAGAGAGTGAGAGAGATAAGGGAGTTAAGGGTTGTTTTTGTGCAACAAACAAAATAAAATAAAACTTTACTACTAAAAGCAAGAAATGGGCAGCAAATGATCCAATGGACGGGTGAAAGTGCCATGCAAGAACTCAAACCCTACACAATTGAGCAAAAAACATTGCAACACAATACTTTACCACACGTTCTTGAGCTCTCCAAGCGATGAAAGGTCAACCATCCCCGCCAACGGCACCAAAAAGTGTTGAGGTTGTAGCAAGGAAAGACCAAAAACCCTCACCACCTTGCATGGAAGCAAGAAGGAAAGATCAAGAGTGACTCTCCTCTCATCCACCCCTACCTCCAACATGTTCAAGCCATTGGCATCAGACACATGCGATGCCACATGCTTGAAAACATAGAGAATACGGAGTCAAGGATCCCAGTCCATGAGGAAAATACAAGCAAATGCAACTACTCTGCTCACACAAAGGAGAGACATGCATAAGCACACACACACACACCACTCTCACACACTCACAAAGACACAATACATGAAATGTAAATAGTCTTGGAGTAAAAGAGAGCCTTCTTCCATTGATAAGAGATATTACATGAGAGCACGTCGACCAAAAGCTCCCTCTTTACAAACATGAGCTTCTATATATAGGCTAAGCTCTATTCCCCATGTGCTCTTTTGAAAAGTCAAAAAGTGAATCTCTCTCTAACTAACATATCTTCTAGGATATTCCAAGATCAAGTTTGTAACAAAAAAATCCCAATGAAGTACATGCGTGGATTTTTACGTGGGGAGTTTCTAGAAGAGCCAAAAAAAGTGAGAGATTCTCAAGTCTCGTATACTATGGTATGAGGAAATATTAAAAAGTGCTTTTAGGAGAGTGTTCACATGTGACACTCAAATATATACAAAAAGGGTTATTCTCATGGTCTAGGGAGGGTTCCCATGCACAATTGAGGATGTGTGCATACCCTACAACCCAACACTCAAGCACATGCATTGATAGCCTTCTCTCTCAAAGGGGCCATTATTCCTCACATTTGCTCTTGTAGAACACCTAAGGATGCTTGCTGAAATGTATTTTTATTGAGTATAGTTTTGAAAGCAAAGACTATCATCTGTATCATCCACAAACTAAATGCATTTTGGTTAGCCGTGATTTTTTTTTTTTGTGGAAGATGCTATTCAACCATTACCTTCATTTACTAAGGAGACATTTGTTAGATCCAAAGACATGTATGATACTTTGCTACCTCTTTTTATAGGTGGAGAGTCTAGTGCTAGTCCTAATGAGGCAACTTCTTAGCCTTTATAGGTTTCATGTGATGATGTAGATCATTCCATTTCTGATGAAGATTTACATGATGCACTTGTTGATGAGAGAGCTGATATTGAGGAGGCAAAAACTATGCCAAAATGGTTGGTACAGACTTTGCGTGGCAACAAATTAGATGCACCTTTGTTATATTGTACTCGTTCTAGCTCTCATATTGCTTCTTTTGCATCAGATTCCTAGGCTATGGCTACCTCTAGTCTCAGTGATGAGAATGAGCTTGTTTCATTTGATTATGCACAAAATTCTACAAATTGGATGGCTGCTGTACCTAGTCTTTATGTGACTTGCCTCCTGGCAAGAAGGCCATTCGCACTAACTGGGTATACAAGTTGAAGTGTAAGCTTGATGGAATGGTTGATAGGTATAAGGCTATGCTTGTTGCAAAGGGTTTGTTCAAGAAAGTAGTATTGATTTTCATGAGACCTTTGTTCCTACATGCCAAATGACTACTGTTCGTAGCATTTGTGCACTTGGAGCTCATCATGGTTGGAATGTACATCACCTAGACATTAAAACTACATTTCTAAATGGTGATTTGCATGAAGAAGTGTATGTTTTCCATCCTCGCGGCTTTGTGTAGAAAGGGCATGAAAACCAAGTGTGTAGGTTGAAAAAGGCACTATATGGTTTGAAGCAAGCACCACGTGCTTTGGTATGAAAAGATACATGCATGCCTGATTGCACATGGTTTAAAGAACAATCCAATAGAGAGCACCTTATATGTTAAGCATGCTAATGATGTGCTCCTGATCATTGTTGTGTATGTTGATGACATGCTTCTCACTAGTCCTCATGACAAGCATATTCCTGATTTTAAGGCTGATTTGCATGCCTCATTTGACATGCTAGATTTGGGGCATATTATTTGGGCATTCAGTTCATGAACGTTGATGGGGGAATAGCTTTGTGTCGAAAAAAATATATTGACACATTATTGCAAGCCTTGAAGACTACAAACCTGTTGCCACTCCTATGGAGATAGTTTTACGATTGAGTCCCCATGATGTTGGAGATGCACTTGATGCACACTTTCTTCATGGGGAATTTGTTATTTTTCTTCATCTAGATAAATCCAAAATGGTATCCTCCCTACCCAAACTTTAGGTACCTTCTAAACATGTGTGTGAAGGCTATATTTTTGGAAAAATGCAGTGTTGTTCCTTTCCAAAAGATGGTTCAATTAGAGCTTCTCATAAATTGCATCTTGTTCATGGTGATGTCTATGGTCCTAGGAACTATCAATACATCATGACTCTTATTGATGAATTTTCCAAGCATGCATGTGTGTATCCATTGAAAGAAAAGTTTGAGGTTTTTATGTGCTTTAAATAGTTCCCAATTATGGGCTGAAAATTTATCAGGATGTAAATTGGGCATCCTCTATTGTGATGCAAGGGGGGAATACATGTCTTCTAATTTTAATGTATTTTTGGATGAACATGGGATAAAACATCAATGTAAAGTGCCATATACACCTCAAAAAAATGTACTTTTTGAAAGAAAAAATAGGTCTCTCATGGAGATGGCAAGGTGTATGGTCAAACGCCAGTCTTTATCACATAGCTTTTGGCTTAAGGTTGTTATATGTGCATCACATATACTTAATAGGTGTCTCAAGAAAGCACTACAATCGATCACTCCATATGAGGCTTGGCATGGTTGCAATCCATCTATTACTCATCTGTGTGTCTTTAGTTGTCTAGCATATGCATTAGTGCTTGAACAACAATGCAGGAAATTAAATGATAAAGACGTAGTGAAATGTATTTTTTTGTCATAGTTTTGAAAGCAAAGGCTATCGTCTATATCATCCACATACTAAATGCATTTTGGTTAGCCATGATTTAAGATGCAATTTAGCCATCACTTTCATGTACTAAGGAGACATCATTTAGCTCCAATGATGTGTATGACACTTTGCGACCTCTTTTTATAGGTGGATAGTCAAGTGGTAGTCCAGATGAGGCAATTTTTGAGCCTTCACAAGTTCCACATGATGATGTAGATCATTCCATTTTTTATGCACATTTACATAATGCACTTGTTGATGAGAGGTCTGATATAGAGGAGGTAAAACTATGCCTAAATGACTCGTGTAGACTTTGAGAGATAGCAAATTAGGTGCAGCTTTATAATATCATACTCATTCAGGCTCTCATAGTGCTTCGTTTTGCATCATATTGATATGCAATGACTACCTCTAGTCTTTGTGATGAGAATGAGCATGTTTCTTTTGATGAAGCACAAAATTCAAAAAATTGGATCGTTGCTATGCAATCAGAATATGATGCTATTAAGAAAATTGTTACCTATTCTTTATGTGATTTGCCTCCAAGGAAAAAGGCCATTGGCACTAAATGGGTAAACAAGCTAAATTGTAAGCCTCATGGAATAGTTGAGAGGTATAAAGTTCGTAGCATTTTTGTACTTGCACCTCATCATGGTTGGAATGTACATCAAGTGGACATTAAAATTGCATTTTTGAATGGTGGCTTACATGAAGAAGTGTATGTCTTTTAGCCCCCTGGTTTTGTGCAAAAAATTCATGAAAACAAAGTGTGCAGGTTGAAAAAGGCATTATATAGTTTGAAGCAAGCACCACGTGCTTGGTATGAAAAGATACATGCCTACTTGATTGCACATGGCTTTGAGAATAGTCTATCCCAAGCCAACTTTGGAAGCAAGAGCAAGTGGAAATGGAATAAGAAAGGACCAAAGCATGACAAAAACAAAGGCTAGAATGTTCAACCTTGTGCCATTTGTGATAAGACCAATCACACCACTCATAATTGCTGGTTGAATGGGAACACCCAGAAAGGAAGTGGAAGAGGTGGATATGGAAGCACAAAGGCAGAGTTCGACCCAACTTCAACAACAATAGAGGCCATAATAGAAGGGACTTCAACAATTATTTTGAAGATCAACAGCATGAAGACTCATTGCTTTTGATGAATCTAGGCCACAAGGAGGGTAAAGAAGATGATCATTTATTCTACATATATTTAAGATGTTCAAATTGTGTTGCAGGCAACATAGCTCTCTTATCTAACTTGGAAAATCTAAAGCATAGACATGAAGGGGATGACATAAAGCATAATGTGGAGAAGATTGGTAATTTCAAGGCTTCTGAGAAAGGTACCCTATGTTCCCACTATTACAAAATACCTAACAAGTGTATGCCAAATAGTTGAGGAATTCTTGCAAGTTAGGTTCACCCAACATGGAGATTTTGTGGAGATCCATGTCAAGGCTTCACGAAGATAGCTAGAGGTGAGAAGCATGGTAGGATCTTTACTTTTAATGTAGGAGAAACCAAAAACATAGCTCTATTCAACTTTGGTTCTCAAAACCCAAGTGAGCTTGAAGTGTGGCATAAGAGGCTAGCTCATGTGAATGAAAGAACCTTGAAAGATATATGCAGGGATCAAAGTGTTCTTGGACTGCAAAACATATCAAAACTACACATGATCAATAGATGCATATCAGATCGAGAAGGCACAAAGACAACCATTCAACCACAAAGGCTACATTCACAACAACTTATTGGACTTAGTACATAGAGATGTGTGGGGACCAAGTCAAGAACATTCATTGGTAGGATCAAGGTATTATGTCTCATTTATTGATTACCATCATAGATGGAATATAACGTACTTTATCAAGAATAAGCATGAAGTTTTTTACTACTTCAAAAAGTATCTAGCACATGTGGAGAACCATACAGGTAGATCACTCAAGGAGCTCATATCTGATGGAGGGGGAGAATACTTCTCCAAAGAATTTGATGATTTCTTGCAAGATAAAGGTATCAAGAGGGAAGTGACTACTAGGTACCCTCCTCGAATCAATGGAATCATAGAGAGAAGAAACAAGACATTGGTTGGATCAATTAGAATAATGCTTGAAGAAAAGAGGTTGCCACATTATCTATGGACAAAGGCTATTTCAACTACAATGTACCTTTTCAATAGACTATCATCCAAATCACTCCAAGGTATGACTCCTTATGAAGCATAGTATGGAAGAAAACCTAGCCTTCGACATTGCAAGGTGTTTGGTTGTTTAGCGTATGTTCATACACCTTCACAAGGAAAAGGTAAGCTAGATGAAAGGGCAACAAAGGGAGTATTTATTGGATATGATTCAACACAAATGGGTTACAAATTCCACAATCCTTCAACCAAGAAATTCACTACAAGTAGAGATGTTGTGTTTGAAGAACACAGGTCTTGGTATGATGAAGACAAATAAAATGTAACTCTACCATAGGATCTTGATTTCGATTTCCATCAATTAGGAAGTAAGCATGATACATAGGTCCAGGATCCAAGAAATGATATAGATTATGAACAAGATGAAAGAGAAAATTATTACAAGATTGGAAGTCGAGTCAAAGAGAAAATGCAAGAGTGTGGAGAATGCCCCAAGCAAGACCTAGAAGGTCAACAAGAGAGAAAAGACAACAAAAAAGGTATGGATATGATTCCATATTTGTTACAAAGCATTCAATCTACTTGGAAAAGGGCTCAATTTCAAAAGAACCCTCAACCTATCAAGAGGCAAAGGGAAACTCTAATTGGGAAAAGGCTATGAAAGAAGAAATAGATGCTTTGAAGGAGATGGATACTTGGGAATTGGTTCCAATACCCAATCAAAAGGTAATTGGTTGTAGATGGGTATATAAAGCTAAAAGAAACTTAGATGGATCAGTTTGTAGGTACAAGGAAAGATTAGTTGCCAAAGGATGCTCACAAACTCATGGGATAGACTATGAGGAAACATTCTCACCTATTGCAAAGATGACTACAATCAGAACATTGATAAGTGTAGCTGCTGCGAGAAATTGGAGACTCCTCCAACTTGATGTGAAAAATGGATCTCTAAATGGTTGGATAAGTGAAGAGGTATACATGTCACAACCTCTAGGTTTTGAAAACCCTAATCATACATCTTATGTTTGTAGACTTAAGAAAGCATTGTATGGATTGAAGCAAGCTCCTAGAGCTTGGAATTACAGGTTGGTTACATATCTTCAAGATCAAGGGTTTAGACCCAGCAACTCAAATCCTTCTTTATTCATCAAAAAGGATCACAATGATGTTATCTATCCATGTGTATATGTAGAAGACATTATTGTGACAAGTGATGATGTGAATGGCATTCAAAGGATCAAGATACACATGGAAGAGGAGTTCAAAATCAATGACTTAGTTGAGCTCACATATTTCCTAGGTATGCAAGTGATTTATATAAATCAAGAGATTTATCTAACTCAAAAAGGATACATTCAAGACTTACTTCTCAAGTTTAGAATGGATAACACCAATATTGTAGGTACATCTTTGGAATTGAACCATAAACTAAGTGTTTATGAAGGTGGGTAGATTGATGATCCGAAAGAGCATCAAAGCTTAGGTGGTAGCTTGATTTACAAAGAGCAAATGAAAGAGAGAGAAGAAGCCTACACATTGTCCAGATATGTTTCACATATAAACTAATTTTGATGTCAATTCGGCAACATATTCATGTTCTACCATAGCACCAACCAAATAGCGTTGAGCTGTCAATTCATTGCCATCATTACTGATGTCATTGCTGCCCATTTACATGTGATAGAGTAAGAAATGATGAGGACTAACAACACTCGAGGAGAGAGAATGAGCACCATGACTTTTATTTGTGTTCTCTGCTTTATTCATTAATACTTTGAGCTGATTCATACTTCTCCAAAGAGTTTAACCCTTGTATTTTATCAAAGGTTCCCTTGTCTTACTCAAATTGTTTAAGTCTCATCCTTGGCTCATTCTTTGGTACTAAGTGCACATCTTTGTATTGCCATGTTGGAGTTTGAGGTCTGCGGAAGCACGCAAACAGCACAAGGAAGAAGAAGAAGAAGCTTGGAACACAACACACAATACTAAATGTATTACCCCTAGAATGTACAAAGATAAGTAACATGTTAGGGCTATAGGTGTATATACAGGCGGGGGAAAAAACCTCCTAAAGAGGGAAAAAAGTGCCACAGCGGTCCTAGTGTGTTCACACACACATCACTACCTAAATATATCAACAAATCCCCCTTGGGAGTGATGCGATGAACAAGGAGCTGGCACTCATGTATAAGGAAGTGCCAAGCTATGTGGAATCAATCCACAAAAGGAAGTAAGCCCAAAGCTTTGCAAAAAGCTTCAAACTTCTCCCTACGTAGAGTCTTTGTGAAAAGGTTTGTAATGTTCTCCTGCGTGGTCACATATGCCAACCTAATCTCTCTAGCAAAGAACCTCTCCCTGACATAATGATAGTGCACCTCAATGTGCTTAGTGCGAGCATGGAACAGAGGATTCCTTGCAACTGCCAATGCACTCTGAGTGTCAATGAAGATGGTGGTGGCAGAAGACTGACCAACACCCAAATCAGCCATAAGGCATCTGATCCACACACACTCAACAGTCGCTATGAAAGCTGCCCTGTACTCAGCCTCACAACTAGAAGTGCCCACAATAGGTTCCTTCTTGCTTAGCCAAGATATGCATGAGCTACCAATCATGAAGCAAAAACAACTAGTCGACACACGAGTGTCATCGCAACCAACCCAACCAAAATCAGAAAAAGCATGTAAATCTGGCGGTAGTGATCCCCCCTTGGGATAAAACAATCCAAGTAGGCAGGTACTACTCAAGTAGCGAAAGATGTGCTTAACCACCTGCTAATGCTTGACACCTTAGCAACACATAAACCTGCTCATTTGTGAGATAAGAAACTTAATATTTGGCCGATTAATGCATAAGTAAATCAAGCATCCAACAACCTGTTGATAGAGAACAACATCAAATGCATCTCCAGAAGACTCAATCATAAACCTACCTCCATAGGGGTTGCAATAGGTTTATAGACTTCAAGGCCAAAACATTGCAATAATGTGTCAATATATTTCGTTTGACACAAAGCTATTCTGCCATCAACTTGCATAAATTGAATGCCCAAATAATGATGCAAATGCTCCAAATCAGACATCTCAAATGAGGCATGGAGATCAACCTTAAAATCAGTGATATGCTTCTCATGAGGACCAATGAGTAGCATGTCATCAACATACACAACAATGATCAGAAGCACATCATTAGCATGCTTAACATATAAGGTGCTTTTAGTTGAACTATTCTCAAAACCATGTGCAATCAGATAGACATGTATCTTTTCATACCAAGCACGTGGTGTTTGCTTTAAACTATATAATGCCGTCCTTAACCTGCACACCTGGTTTTCGTGCCCTTTCTACACAAAGCCACGTGGCTAAAAAACATACACTTCTTCATGCAAATCACCATTCCGAAATAAATTTTTAATGTTCAACTGATGTACATTCCAACCATGATGAGCTGCAAGTGCAAAGATGCTATGAACAGTAGTCATTCAACATGTAGGTGCAAAGGTCTCATCAAAATCAATGCCTCTTTCTTACGCATAACCCTTTGCAACAAGCCTAGCCTTATACCTGTCAATTGTTCCATCAGGCTTATGCTTAAGCTTGTATACCTACTTACTGCTGTTAGTATATGATCAATGTCTACCCCTCATGATTGTATGCACATTTTGTAAGGCCCCCTTTATGAGGAGAAGCCAAGCGTGCATTACCCAATTGATGGGAATCCCAACTTGAATGTTGGATGAAGGTCATATTGGACCATGTAAGATATTATAAGGAAAGGGAGTTACCAGGGTCCCCAATTGTGGGGTCCGGGGCAGCGGTGAGCAGCCCCGGCTGGGGGGTCCAAGGGGGCCAGCGGGCCCCCTGGCTGGGGGGTCCCAGGGGGCCAGCGGGCCCCCTGGTGGGGGTCCGGGGGCAGCGCCCCCGGCGCGACGGTAAAGGGAATATTCCATGGAATATTCCCTGTCGGAGTCAGAAAACATTTATATTTGTTAGGTCGGTTCAACCAGTCTAAGCCGTGTATGGCAATTACGCGGGCGGTGGCCGCCCACGCTCTGCCGCCCATGTATTGCCGTCCATGGCAGGCCACCCATGATCCTATATATACATGACTTTTGCACTACCTAAGACACCGAGTTGAGCCAGCATACCTCTACCTTGTATCTCCCTATCTAGAGTTGTCTAGATCACCATTTAAGCTCTACCTTGAGAGCGCACGGGTGGACAACGCCATCATCTTTGTACTTGCTGCTAGTAGAAAATTGTTGAGATTCTCCTATATCTGTTATCTTCTCTGCTATTGCTCCTGTGTTATATTGCGTAACTATTGTCTTACATGGTATCAGAGCTGTAAGGTTCGAATAGCTTGAGAAGTATCATTATTTTAGCCTACTAGCAGACTAGAATATCAGTAGATTATTCGAGTGATTACATGATGGCTTCATCGTCGAACACTAGTCTTGGTGCTTCTGCTAATGTTAATGCTGCACCTATTCGAATTCGTCCACCTGCATTCACTGAAGGGAAGCTGGATGGAACCAACTATACACTCTGGAAGTTCAAAATTTCTGCAATTTTGGACTCCTATGAATTACTTGACACTGTCATGGGACCGATGGGATTGGATCCAGAGCCTATACCAGTTGAAGATCCAGCAAATTCAAGATTGATGATTCAGCCAGATCCAGATCTTCTACGAGCTTGGAAGAGGCGGAATGCTGATGCATTATGTGCGATTGTCACTAGTGTAAGTGATTCTGTGCTTACTTTAGTTCAACATACTACTAAAGCACATGAGGCTTGGGGCATATTGGCTCGACAATATGAGACCAAGAACCACACTAGGATACAGAATTTAGAAAATCAGTTGGCAAATGAAAAGCATTCTGATTCTGAAAAGGCTGAAGATTTTATCAAACGGATAAAGCATCTTCAAGATCAATTGGCTGCAGTTGGTGTTGTTATAACACCAGAAGAGCTGGCTCGAAGATCTGTACGTGTTCTTCCAGCAAAGTATGATGGATTAGTAACAGCCCTTAACACTCAGGTAAGGCCAACTCCTCTTACATTTGAAGAGTTTTGTGCGATGCTTTTAGAAGAAGAGATGCGGCTGAAGAATCGGCAAAGTACAACTGATGCTGCATTCTCAGCAAATGCAAAAGGTAAAGGCTCTTCTGAGGGATCAAAGAAGAAGCCAAAGAAGAAAAAGTTCACAGGAAGTTGCTTCTATTGTGAAAAGAAAGGCCATGCCATCAAGGATTGCAGAAAGAAGCAAGCTGATGAACGGAATGGGACTGTAAAATCATCATGGAAGAACAAAGAGTCTGCAAACAACACAGAGCTGGAACTTTGGGTAGCTATTGAAGAGGTATGTTCATCTGCTCAAGCTCGTGTTGATGAGCCATGGATTTTAGATAGTGGAGCTTCTCGCCATATGACCAGTAAAAAGGATTGGTATAGTTCCCTAGTGCCTCTGCGGGAATCCATCAATGTAGTGGTGGGAAATGACTCCAAGTGTCCAGCCGAAGGAACTGGAACCATCTCTTTTATCACTTCTCCAGGTGTTGAGAAAAAGTTATCCGATGTTCTCTACGTACCTACACTCAAAAGAAATTTGTTGTCAGTTTCTGCAATAACAGATCGTGGACTTGAAGTTCACTTCAATAAGAGTGGTGCAGAAATCATGGATTCATCAGGTAATGTTGTAGGTAAAGGGATACGACGGGATAACTTGTATGAGTTAAGTGCTTTAACTGCTACAGAAGATAAAGATGTAAGCAGGTTATGGCACCAAAGATTTGGGCATCTCGGATTTGCAGTTTTGAAGGAGATGCAAGGAACAGGGATGGTTGCTCATTTGCCTGCATTTTCAGATTTGCAGGAACCTTGTGAAGCTTGTATGATGGGCAAGCAACAACGAAAGGCATTTCCAAGAGAGACCAGCAATCGATAGAGTTGGTACATGCTGATCTCTGCGGTAAAATGTCTACACCTGCTTTAGGAGGATCTTTCTACTTTTTGCTGTTAGTCGACGATTATAGTAGAAAGATGTGGGTTTATTTCATTCGAGAGAAGGCTGATGCTTTTGAAAAATTTAAAACGTGGCATAAGTATGTAGAAAATGAATCAGGAAGGAAACTGAAGAAATTTAGAACAGATAGAGGAGGTGAATTCTTGTCAACAGAATTCAACAATTACTGTAAGGATCATGGTGTGAAAAGGCAACTTACCACAGCTCATACACCTCAACAAAATGGCGTTGTTGAGCGCAGGAACAGGACAGTAGTTGAAATGGCTCGTTGTATGTTGAAGGCTCAAGACATGCCTGATTCATTCTGGGCAGAAGCAGTCAATACAGCAGTGTACATCCTCAATCGAAGCTACACAAAAGCACTGAAGGGGATGACTCCTCAAGAAGCATATTCTGGTAAAAAGCCTTCAGTTTTGCATTTCAGAATTTTTGGTTGTTTCTGTTATGCACATATTCCTGATTCAACAAGATCAAAGTTGGATTCAAAAAGCAAAAAGTGTGTCTTCCTAGGATATAGTGAAGAGTCTAAAGCATACAGGTTATGGGATCCTGAGGCAAGGAAGATTTTTGTCAGCCGAGATGTGGTGTTTGATGAACGACCACACTTAGTAGAAGATAAAGGTAAATCTACTATCTCATCAAACGGAGAAATATCTCACCTTGTGCCTATCAAAAGACAGGTTAAAGTTGAGGAGGAGGAAACATCTGATGGAGAAATTTCCTCAATAAAAAGCCAACCAGTTGTAGCTGCACAGCGTAAGCCACTACCAAAGTGGGCACAACAGCTCTTTGATGATCACAATCCACATGTAGATGTACCAGAATCATCATCGGATGGATTACGAAGATCAAAGAGAATAGAGGAGCAAAGAAGAGCCTCAGAACACATTGTTAACATGGCTCTAATGGCAGATATCATGGGTTCGATAAAGGAACCTACCACCATTGAAGAAGCCATTGATGATCCAGATTGGAGAGCGGCAATGCAGTCTGAGTATGATAGTATACTCAAAAATGATACATGGGATCTAGTCGACTTGCCACCAAAGAAGAAGGTAATAGGTACTAAATGGATTTGGAAAGCTAAGTATAAAGCTGATGGAACATTAGAAAAGTATAAGGCACGATTAGTTGCACAGGGTTTTTCACAGATTGAAGGATTTGATGTTCAAGAAACTTTTGCACCAACAGCACGCATGACAACTATTCGGACGGTACTTGCAGTAGCTGCACAAAAGTCTTGGCCTATTTTCCAGATGGATGTCAAATCTGCATTTTTGAATGGTCACCTCAAGGAGGAGGTATATGTATCTCAACCACCAGGTTTTGAGGTGCCCAATTCAGAAAATAAAGTTTGCAGGTTGAAGAAAGCTTTGTATGGACTTAAGCAAGCTCCACGGGCTTGGTACCAACGAATAGATCATTTTTTCAAAAATATGGGTTTTGAAAGAAGTACTTCTGATGCTAACTTGTATGTAACGAAAAGGGATAGCAAGCTAGTTGTTGTCATTGTATATGTAGATGATTTGATCATTACAGGAGATCATCAAGAACTCATCAATCAAACTCGAATCAGCTTGGGAACTGAGTTTGAAATGACAGACTTAGGTCTACTCCATTTTTGTCTGGGAATTGAAGTATGGCAAAGGAAGGATGGCATTTTCATCTCACAACAAAAATATTCCAAAGAAATTCTCAAGGCATTTGGAATGATGGACTGCAAACCAACTAGCACACCTATGGAGGTAAATCATAAGCTATCTATGGATGATAACATGCCTGATGTAGATGCTAAGAAGTATAGGAAGCTCGTTGGAAGTCTTATTTTTCTGTGCAACACTAGACCAGACATTTGCTATGCTGTTGGAGTGTTAAGCAGGTTTTCCAACAAACCTAAGGAGAGTCACTGGAATGCTGGAATGCGAATTCTAAGGTACATTGCAAGAACCTTGGATTTTGGTATTTTGTATACCACAGGTGATACACTCCAAGGATATTGTGATTCAGATTGGGCTGGAGATTGTGATTCTAGAAAATCAGTTTCTGGATATTGTTTCTCACTTGGTTCAGGAATATTTTCTTGGGTAAGTAGGAAGCAACCAACTCTCGCACTCTCCTCCACTGAAGCAGAGTACAAAGCAGCTTGTTTTGCTTCTTGTGAGGCAGTCTGGTTAAGGAGAATTCTTGCAGATCTAGGCTTTCCATCAAATATGCCAACTATACTCAAGTGTGATAATCAAAGTTGTATGGCTATTGCAAAGAACCCAGTATTTCATGCTCGCACCAAGCACATAGAAGTACAGTACCATTACATTCGTGAGCTAATTGAAGATGAAATTTTGGAGCTAGAATATTGCCCAACAGAGGCAAATTGTGCTGACATATTCACTAAAGCACTTGGAAGAGAGCAGCTCAACAAGCATCTTCAACAGATGGGCATAGGACCGAGACCTACTTGACTTATCATCGGTAAACATTGAGGGGGGGTGTTAGTATATGATCAATGTCTACCCCTCATGATTGTATGCACATTTTGTAAGGCCCCCTTTATGAGGAGAAGCCAAGCGTGCATTACCCAATTGATGGGAATCCCAACTTGAATGTTGGATGAAGGTCATATTGGACCATGTAAGATATTATAAGGAAAGGGAGTTACCAGGGTCCCCAATTGTGGGGTCCGGGGCAGCGGTGAGCAGCCCCGGCTGGGGGGTCCAAGGGGGCCAGCGGGCCCCCTGGCTGGGGGGTCCCAGGGGGCCAGCGGGCCCCCTGGTGGGGGTCCGGGGGCAGCGCCCCCGGCGCGACGGTAAAGGGAATATTCCATGGAATATTCCCTGTCGGAGTCAGAAAACATTTATATTTGTTAGGTCGGTTCAACCAGTCTAAGCCGTGTATGGCAATTACGCGGGCGGTGGCCGCCCACGCTCTGCCGCCCATGTATTGCCGTCCATGGCAGGCCACCCATGATCCTATATATACATGACTTTTGCACTACCTAAGACACCGAGTTGAGCCAGCATACCTCTACCTTGTATCTCCCTATCTAGAGTTGTCTAGATCACCATTTAAGCTCTACCTTGAGAGCGCACGGGTGGACAACGCCATCATCTTTGTACTTGCTGCTAGTAGAAAATTGTTGAGATTCTCCTATATCTGTTATCTTCTCTGCTATTGCTCCTGTGTTATATTGCGTAACTATTGTCTTACAACTGCCAATGGCCTTCTTGCCAGGAGGCAATTCACATGAATACTAGGTACCATTTTTCATTATAGCATCATATTAAAATTGCATAGCAGCCATCCAATTTTCTACATTTTGTGCTTCATCAAAAGAAACACACTCATTCTCATCACAGAGATTAGAGGCAGCCATAGCATAGCAACCTGATGCAAAAGAGAAACTATGAGAGCCTGAACAAGTACGATATGACATAGATGCATCTAATTTGCTATCCCGCAAAGTTTGCACCAGCCATTTTGGTATATTTTTTGCCCCCTCAATATCAACTCTCTCATCAACAAGTGCATCATGCAAATCTACATCAGAAATGGAATGATCTACATCATCAAATGAAACCTACAAAGCCTGAGAAGTTGCCTCATTAGGACAAGGACTAGACTGTCCACCTATAAAAAGAGGCAGCAAAGTGTCATACATGTCTTTGGAGCTAACGGTTGTCTCCCTGGTACATGAAAGTAGTGGCTGAATAGCATCTTCCACAAAAACAACATCACGGCTAACCAGAATGCATTTAGTCCGTGGATCATATAGACGATAGCCTTTTCTTTTAGAATTGTACCTTGTTGATATATTTAGGTAGTGATGTGTGTGAACACTCTAGTACCGCCGGGGCACTTTTTTCCCTCTTTAGGAGGTTTTTTTCCCCCGGCTTGTATATACGCCTATTGCCCTAATGGGCGACTTATCTTTGTACATTCTCTAGTAATACATTCAGTCTTGTGTGTTGTGCTCCAAGCTTCTTCTTCTTCCTTGTGCTGTTCGCGTGCTTCCGCAGACGTCTAACTCCAACAATTGGTATCAGAGCAGGTCGTTGCTTCTTCTAGGGCGCCGTCGACACTCCTCCGTTTGCAGTCTCAGATTCGCACAAAATTTGGTGAGCATACTCAGGGTGTTTTCGAGATCAAAACTGCTTCGCTTTGTGGTGCCGAAATCGCGATCTGAGCTCGTTTCAGCCTCCGAACACACTATCGCAGTGCTTGTGCAGGCTATTTTGTCCTTTTGTGCCAAAGGTATATACCAGTTTCTGTTCGCCAGTTTAAGCGTCTCGAAGTCTGCTACAGGTCTAGCAGAACTCGTGTGGGCAGTTCTGTTCAACTTTTTGAGATACAGTCAATTTTCTGCATCAAGGTATTTTAGTCACCGGCCATGGCTGAAAGCAGTGATGTATTCCGTATGTTGGCTGTTGAGGATAAGTTGGATGGTACCAACTACCCATTATGGGCTTATATGATGCGACATGTACTGGTTGCAAAAGGATTGTGGAACATTGTGCAGGGTGTTGAAAGACGTCCTGTTACACCTGTAACGACAGGTACTGCAAATACAGGTGTTGGAGCTGATGAAGATGGTGTCGAAGATGATATTCCGCAGATTCCTGTTCGTGCTGCTGTTTCTGTTGCACCTACTGCAGAGCAGATTCGTTGGGATGGCAGAGATGCCCAGGCACATGCATTGATAGCTTTGTCTGTCAAACGTGCCATTATTCCTCACATTCGCTCTTGCAGAACAGCAAAGGATGCTTGGGATACACTTACCACTTTGTACCAGGCTAGGAATGAGGCTCGTGTTGCTTACCTCCGAAAACAGTTGGAGAGTGAGCACATGAATGAAGGTGATTCGATGGACAGTTTTCTTACAAAGATCAAAGACCTGAAGGAACAATTGATTTCTGCTGATGAGGTTATACCAGATAGCTCACTTGTGCAGACCGTTCTGAATGGCCTTCCTGATTCATATCAGAGTTTTGCCTCTACTCTTCGATTGATGATGAAAGGCAATCCGAATGCCTTGTCATTTGAGGAATTAGTCTCTGTTCTGTTGCAGGAAGATCAGTCCAGGCAGAACAGGTCCATTATGCGTGTTGCAGATCAAGCTTTCCTGGCTAGTCAGAAGGGCAAAGGAAAATGGAGCTCTTCTACTAGTAAGCAGAAATCTGCAAATGCTGCACAATCGAAGAACCAGGATAAAGATGAGAAGAAATCAGAAAAGCAGAAATTGTTCTGCAAGTACTGTAAAGGAAATGATCATATTATAAAGAACTGTCCAAAACTGGCTGCTAAAGAGGCAAAGAAGAAAGAGGCTGGAATGGTTGTTGCAGAGGCCTCTACACCAAAAACAGAGTCTGCAAATCTTGTGCAGGAAGAAGAATGGGCGTTTACTACTGTCTGCAGTTTTGACCCATCTTCTCATGATCAGTGCATGTCTGCAGTAGACTCAGATGTTTGGTACTTTGACAGTGGGGCGACCAAACATATTACCTCGCAGCGCAGTTTCTTCTCTTCACTCGAGCCTGCCCCTACAGGGAATACTATCACATGCGCCAATAACTCCTCTTATCCTGTTATGGGAGTTGGTAAGATCATTCTGACTACTGCTGATGGTAGTTCTTTCACTTTGTCAGATGCTTTATTTGTGCCAGGGATCAAAAAGAACCTGTTATCAGTTTCTGCATTAGCCAAGATTGGCTTGGTTGTGAAATTCGTTGATGACAGGTGTACAGTCCATGATCTCTCAAATGGCGATGTGATTATTGCTTCTGGCATTTTATGTCGTGGGCTGTATAAGCTCATAGACTATGAAAGATCTGTGAATGATTCGGCATGTGCAGTTCATGATTCTCAGGCTATGTCAGATGCAAAGCTTTGGCATGCACGCTTTGGTCATCTGAATTTTGCTAGCTTGTTACGCCTGCAGAAATCTGAAATGGTGTCCTCTTTGCCCAAACTTGAGGCACCTGGAAAACATGTTTGTGAAGGCTGTATTTTGGGCAAAATGCAGCGTTCTTCCTTTCCAAAAGATGGTTCAGTTCGGGCTATGCAAAAATTGCAGCTTGTACATAGTGATGTCTGTGGTCCTATGCAGACACCCTCTTTTGGAAATTACCTTTACTTCGTGACTTTCATTGATGATTTTTCCAGGCATGCATGGGTATATCCACTCAAAGCAAAGTCCGAAGTGTTCATGTGCTTCAAACAGTTTTTGGTTTTGGCTGAAAATCTGTCAGCATGTAAAATGGGCACCCTCCGTTCTGATCGAGGGGGGGAATATATGTCTTCAGATTTTAATGCATTTCTGGCTGAACGTGGGATAAAACACCAGTGTACAGTGCCGTATACACCTCAACAGAATGGAGTTGCTGAACAAAAGAACAGGTCACTCATGGAGATGGCGAGGTGCATGGTCAAAAGTCAGGCTTTACCACATAGTTTCTGGCTTGAGGCTGTCATGTGTGCAGCATATGTACTGAACAGGTGTCCCACCAAAGCGTTGCAGTCTATCACTCCATATGAGGCTTGGCATGACCGCAAGCCATCTGTTGCTCATCTGCGTGTTTTTGGTTGTTTGGCATATGCATTAGTGCCTGAACAACATCGCAGAAAATTGGATGATAAGGCAGTAAAATGTATTTTTGTTGGGTACAGTTCTGAAAGTAAAGGCTATCGTCTGTATCATCCACAGACTAAACGCATTCTGGTTAGCCGTGATGTTGTCTTTGTGGAAGATGCTATTCAGCCATTGCTTTCATGTACTAAGGAGACATCTGTTAGCTCCAAAGACATGTATGATACTTTGATGCCTCTTTTTACAGGTGGACAGGCTAGCGCTGGTCCTAATGAGGCAACTTCTCAGCCTTTGCAGGTTTCATATGATGATGCAGATCATTCCATTTCTGATGCAGATTTACATGATGCACTTGTTGATGAGAGAGCTGATATTGAACAGGCAAAAACTATGCCAAAATGGCTGGTGCAGACTTTGCGTGACAGCAAATTAGATGCACCTTTTTCATATCGTACTCGTTCAGGCTCTCATAGTACCTCCTTTGCATCAGATTGCTATGCTATGGCTGCATCTAGTCTCTGTGATGAGAATGAGCCTGTTTCTTTTGATGAAGCACAAGATTCAGAAAATTGGATGGCTGCTATGCAATCTGAATATGATGCTATAATGAAGAATGGTACATGGTCTTTATGTGACTTGCCTCCTGGCAAGAAGGCCATTGGCACTAAGTGGGTATACAAGCTGAAGCGTAAACCTGATGGTACAGTTGATAGGTATAAGGCTAGGCTTGTTGCAAAGGGTTATGCGCAGGAAAGAGGCATTGATTTTGATGAGACCTTTGCACCTACATGCCGTATGACTACTGTTCGGAGCATTTGTGCACTTGCAGCCCATCATGGTTGGAATGTACATCAGTTGGACATTAAAACAGCATTTCTGAATGGTGACTTGCATGAAGAAGTGTATGTTTTTCAGCCCCGTGGCTTTGTGCAGAAAGGGCATGAAAACCAGGTGTGCAGGTTAAAGAAGGCGTTATATGGTTTAAAGCAAGCACCACGTGCTTGGTATGAGAAAATACATGCCTATCTGATTGCACATGGTTTTGAGAACAGTCCAACTGAAAGCACCTTATATGTTAAGCGTGCTAATGATGTGCTTCTGATCATTGTTGTCTATGTAGACGACATGCTGCTCACTGGTCCTCTTGAGAAGCATATTGCTGATTTCAAGGCTGATTTGCATGCCTCATTTGAGATGTCTGATTTGGGGCATTTGCATCACTATTTGGGCATTCAGTTTATGCAAGTTGATGGTGGAATGGCTTTGTGTCAAACGAAATATATTGACACATTATTGCAGCGTTTTGGCCTTGAAGACTGTAAGCCTATTGCCACTCCTATGGAGACAGGTTTACGATTGAGTCTTCATGATGCTGGAGATGCATTTGATGCTGTTCTCTATCAGCAGGCTGTTGGATGCTTGATTTACTTATGCATTACTCGGCCAGATATTCAGTTTGCTGTCTCACAGATGAGCAGGTTTATGCATTGCCCTGGAGTCACGCATTGGAAAGCGGTTAAGCGCATCTTTCGCTACTTGAGTGGTACTCGGCTACTTGGGTTGTTTTATCCCAAGGGGGGATCACTACCGCCAGATTTGCATGCTTTTTCTGACTCAGATTGGGCTGGTTGCTATGACACTCGTGTGTCCACCAGTGGTTTTTGCTTCATGCTTGGTAGCTCATGTATATCTTGGTTGAGCAAGAAGCAGCCTACTGTGGCCACTTCCAGTTGTGAGGCTGAGTATAGGGCAGCTTTCACAGCGACTGTTGAGTGTGTGTGGCTCAGACGCCTTATGGCTGATTTGGGTGTTGGCCAGTCTTCTGCCACCACCATCTTCACTGACAGTCAGAGCGCATTGGCAGTTGCGAGGAACCCTGTGTTCCATGCTCGCACTAAGCACATTGAGGTGCATTATCACTATGTCAGGGAGAGGTTCTCTGCTGGGGAGATCAGCTTGGCATATGTGCCCACGCAAGAGAACATTGCAGACCTTTTCACGAAGGCTCTGCCTAGGGAGAAGTTTGAAGCTTTCCGCAAAGCTTTGGGCTTACTTCCTTTTGTGGAGTGATTTCCACATAGCTCGGCACTTCCTTATACATGAGTGCCAGCTCCTTGTTCACCGCATCACTCCCAGGGGGGATTTGTTGATATATTTAGGTAGTGATGTGTGTGAACACTCTAGTACCGCCGGGGCACTTTTTTCCCTCTTTAGGAGGTTTTTTTCCCCCGGCTTGTATATACGCCTATTGCCCTAATGGGCGACTTATCTTTGTACATTCTCTAGTAATACATTCAGTCTTGTGTGTTGTGCTCCAAGCTTCTTCTTCTTCGTTGTGCTGTTCGCGTGCTTCCGCAGACGTCTAACTCCAACATACCTAACAAAAATACATTTCACTACTTTATCATCCAATTTCCTATGTTGTTGTTCAGGCACTAATGCATATGCCAGATAACCAAAAACATGTAGATGAGCAAGAGATGGATTGCAACCATGCCAAGGCTCATATGGAGTGATAGAATACAATGCTTTACTGGGACACTTGTTAAGTACATATGTTGCACACATGATAGTCTCAAGCTAGAAACTATGTGGTAAAGCCTGGCTCTTGACCATACACCTCGCCATCTCCATGAGTGACATGTTCTTCCATTTAGCAGCTATTTTGTTGAGGTGTATATGATACAGTACACTGATGTTTTATCCCATGTTCAACCTGAAATGCATTAAATTTAGAAGACATATATTCCCCCCCTCGATCAAAATGGAGGGTGCCCATTTTACATGCTGACAAATTTTCAGCCAAAACCAAAAACCGTTTGAAGCACATTATACTTTAGACTTTTCTTTCAATGGATATACCCATGCATACCTGGAAAAATCATCAATGAAAGTCACAAAGTAAAGATAGTTCCCAAAAGAGGGTGTCTGCATAGGACCACATACATCACTATGAACAAGCTACAATTTTTTAGTAGCTCAAATTGAACCATCTTTTGGGAATGAGGAATGTTGCATTTTGCCCAAAATACAGCGTTCACATACATGTTTACCATGTGCCTCAAGTTTGGGTAGAGAGGACACCATTTCAGATTTCTACAGGCGTAGCAAACTAGCAAAATTGAGATGACCAAAGCGTGCATGCCAAAGCTTTGCATCTAACATAGCCTAAGAATCATGTACTGCACATGCCAAATAATTCATAGATTTTTCATAATCTATGAGCTTATACAGCCCATGATATAAAATGCCAAAAGCAATAATCACATTGCCATTTGATAGATCATGAACTATACATATGTCATCAACAAATTGCACAACCAAGCCAATCTTGTCTAAAGTTGAAATTGATAACAAATCCTTCTTGATCCTCGGCACAAATAAAGCATCTGAAAATGTAAAGGAACTACCATCAGCAGTAGTTAGAATGATCTTACCAACTCCCATGATAGGATAAGAGGAGTTGTTGGTGCATGTCATAGTATTCCCTATAGGGGAAGGCTCGAGTGAAGTGAAGAAACTACACTGTGAGGTAATATGTTTGGTTGCCCGACTATCAAAGTACCAAACATCTGAGTCTACTACAAACATACATTGTTCAAGAGAAGATGGTTCAAAACTGCACATAGTACTAAATTCCCATTCTTCATTCTGCACGAGATTAGCAGAATCTGTTTTTTGTGTAGAGGCCTCTGCAACAACCATTCTAGCCTCTTTTTTCTTTGCCTCTTTTGCAGCCAATTTTGGACAATTTTTTATGACATGATCATTTGCTTTATAGTACTTGCAAAATGTAGAAGAGCTCCATTTACCTTTGCCCTTTTGACTAGCCAGAAAAGCTTGATCTGCAACACGCATAATGGACCTGTTCTGCCTAGACTGATCTTCCTACAACAAAGCATAGACAAATTCCTCAAATGTTAAGGCATTTGGATTGCCTTTCATCATCAAAGGAAGAGTGGAAGAAAAACTTTGATATGAATCAGGAAGACCATTAAGAATAGTCTACACAAGTGAACTGTCAGATAAGACTTCATCAGTAGAAATCAATTGTTCCTTCAAATCTTTGATCTTTGTCAGAAAATTGTTCATGGAATCACCTTCCATGTGCTCACTTTCCAACTATTTTTGGAAACACGAGCCTCATTCCTTGTCTGGTACAAAGTGGCAAGTGTATCCCAAGCATCCTTAGCTCTTCTACAAGAGCGAATGTGAGGAATAATGGCACATTTGACAGACAAGGCTATCAATGCATGTGCTTGAGCATCTCTGCCATCCCAATGAATTTGCTCTATAGTACGTGCAGCAAAAACTACAGTGAATAGGAAATCTACAGAATATCACCATCTTCGATGCCATCTACATCAGCTTTAGTACCTGCTTATACTGGCAAACTGAAATGTGTATATATCCTTGGCACAAAAAGATGAAATAGCCTACATAAGCACTGAGATAGTGTGTCTAAAGGCTAAAACAAGCTCAGCTCGTGATTTTGGCCAATTCTCTGAATTCTGTGCTTCATCAAAAGAAACAGGCTCATTCTCATCACAGAGACTAGAGGCAGCCATAGCATAGCAATTTGATGCAAAGGAGGCACTATGATAGCCTGAACGAGTACGATATGACAAAGGTGCATCTAATTTGTTATCACGCAAAGTCTACACCAGCCATTTTGGCATAGTTTTTGCCTTCTCAATATCAGTTCTCTCATCAACAAGTGTATCATGTAAATCTACATCAGAAATAGAATGATCTGCATCATCATATGAAACCTGCAAAGGCTGAGAAGTTGCCTCATTAGGACCAGCACTAGACTGTCCACTTGTAAAAAGAGGCATCAACGTATCGTACATGTCTTTGGAGCTAACAGATGTCTCCTTAGTACATGAAAGCAATGGTTGAATAGCATCTTCCACAAAGACAACATCACGGCTTACCAGAATGCGTTTAGTATGTGGATGATACAGACGATAGCCTTTACTTTCAAAATTGTACCCAACAAAAATACATTTTATTGCCTTATCATCCAATTTTCTATGATGTTGTTCAGGCACTAATGCATATGCCAAACAACCAAAAACACACAGATGAGCAACAGATGGCTTGCGGTCATGCCAAGCCTCATATGGAGTGATAGACTGCAACGCTTTAGTGGGACACCTGTTCAGTACATATGCTGCACACATGACAGCCTCAAGCCAGAAACTATGTGGTAAAGCCTGACTCTTGACCATGCACCTCGCCATCTCCATGAGTGACCTGTTCTTTCGTTCAGCAACTCCATTCTGTTGAGATGTATATGGCACTGTACACTGGGTTTTATCCCACGTTCATCCAGAAATGCATTAAAATCAGAAGACATATATTCCCCCCTCGATCAGAACGGAGGGTGCCCATTTTACATGCTGACAAATTTTCAGCCAAAACCAAAAACTGTTTAAAGCACATGAACACTTCGGACTTTGCTTTGAGTGGATATACCCATGTATGCCTAGAAAAATCATCAAGAAAGTCACGAAGTAAAGGTAATTCCCAAAAGAGGGTGTCTGCATAGGACCACAGACATCACTATGTACAAGCTGCAATTTCTGCGTAGCCCGAACTGAACCATCTTTTGGAAAGGAGGAATGCTGCATTTTGCCCAAAATACAGCCTTGACATACATGTTTTCGAGATGCCTCAAGCTTGGGCAAAGAAGACACCATATCAGATTTCTGCAGGCATAGCAAACTAGCAAAATTCAGATGACCAAAGCGTGCATGCCAAAGCTTTGCATCTGACATAGCCTGAGAATCATGAACTGCACATGCCAAATCATTCACAGATCTTTCATAGTCTATGAGCTTATACAGCCCACGACATAAAATGCCAGAAGCAATAATCACATCGCCATTTGATAGATCATGAACTGTACACCTGTCATCAATGAATTTCACAACCAAGCCAATCTTGGCTAATGCAGAAACTGATAACAGATTCTTCTTGATCCCTGGCACAAATAAAGCATCTGACAAGGTGAAAGAACTACCATCAGCAGTAGTCAGAATGATCTTACCAACTCCCATAACACGATAAGAGGAGTTGTTGGCGCATGTGACAGTATTCCCTGTAGGGGCAGGCTCGAGTGAAGAGAATAAACTGCGCTGCGAGGTAATATGTTTGGTCACCCCACTGTCAAAGTACCAAACATCTGAGTCCACTGCAGACATGCACTGCTCATGAGAAGATGGGTCAAAACTGCAAACAGTAGTAAATGCCCATTCTTCTTCCTGCACAAGATTAGCAGACTCTGTTTTTGGTGTAGAGGCTTCTGCAACAACCACTCCAGCCTCCTTTTTCTTTGCCTCTTTTGCAGCCAGTTTTGGACAGCTCTTTATGATATGATCATTCCCTTTACAATACTTGCAAAACAATTTCTGCTTTTCTGATTTCTTCTCATCTTTATCCTGATTCTTCGAATGTGCAGCATTTGCAGATTTCTGCTTACTAGTAGAAGAGCTCCATTTTCCTTTGCCCTTCTGACTAGCCAAGAAAGCTTTATCTGCAACACGCATAATGGACCTGTTCTGCCTGGACTGATCTTCTTGCAACAGAACAGAGACTAACTCCTCAAATGATAAGGCATTCGGATTGCCTTTCATCATCAACCGAAGAGTAGAAGCAAAACTCTGATATGAATCAGGAAGACCATTCAGAACGGTCTGCACAAGTGAGCTATCTGGTATAACCTCATCAGCAGAAATCAACTGTTCCTTCAAATCTTTGATCTTCGTTAGGAAACTGTCCATAGAATCACCTTCATTCATATGCTCACTCTCCAACTGTTTTTGGAGGTAAGCAACACGAGCCTCATTCCTAGCTTGGTACAATGTGGTAAGTGTATCCCAAGCATCCCTAGCTGTTCTGAAAGAGCGAATATGAGGAATAATGGCACGTTTGACAGACAAAGCTATCAATGCATGTGCCTGGGCATCTCTGCCATCCCAACGAATTTGCTCTGCAGTAGATGCAACAAAAACAACAGCACGAACAAGAATCTGTGGAATATCATCTTCGACACCATCTTCATCAGCTCCAGCACCTGTATTTGCAGTACCTGTCGTTATAGGTGTAACAGGACGTCTTTCAACACCCTACACAATGTTCCACAATCCTTTTGCAACCAAAACATGTCGCATCATATAAGGCCATAATGGGTAGTTGGTACCATCCAACTTATCCTCAACAGCCAACATACGGAATACATCACTGCTTTCAGCCATGGCCGGTGACTAAAATACCTTGATGCAGAAAATTGACTTTATCTCAAAAAGTTGAACAAAACTGCCCAGAGGAGTTCTACTAGACCTATAGCAAACTTCGAGACGCTTAAACTGGCGAGCAGAAACTGGTATATACCTTTGGCACAAAAAGACGAAATAGCCTGCACAAGCACTGTGATAGTGCGTTCGAAGGCCGAAATGAGCTCAGATCGTGATTTCGGCACCACACAACAAAGTTGTTTTGATCTCGGAAACACGCTGAGTATGCTCACCAAAATTCATGCGATTCTGAGATTGCAAACAGAGGAGTGTCGACGGCGCCCTAGATGAAGCGACGACCTGCTCTGATACCAATTGTTGGAGATAGACGTCTGCGGAAGCATGTGAACAACACAAGGAAGAAGAAGAAGCTTGGAGCACAAACACACAATACTGAATGTATTACTAGAGAATGTACAAAGATAAGTAGCCCATTAGGGCAATAGGCATATATACAAGCCGGGGGATAAAAACCTCCTAAAGAGGGAGAAAAGTGCCCCGGCGGTCCTAGTGTGTTCACACACATCACTACCTAAATATATCAACACAACCAAGCAAGGCAGATCCTTCACTCTTTATTAAAAAGATTAATTCTGAGATCATCTACCTATGTGTATATGTAGGTGATATTATATTGACAGGAAATGATGCAGATGGTATGAAGAAGATCAAAGATCAGATGAGAGAAGAGTTCAAGATAAGTGATTTGGGTTCACTTACCTACTTCCTAGGTTTGGAAGTTGTCTACAAAGATCATGGTTTGTTTCTCACTCAAAGAAAGTACATTAAGGACATGTTGGCAAAATTCAAGATGCAAGATTGTAAGATTGCAGGTACTCCAATGGAGGTCAATCACAAATTGAGCTCACATGAAGGTGAACTCATAGAGGACATCACATCATATCAAAGTCTAGTGGTTATCTCAACTATGCCACATTGACAAGAGTAGATATATGTTACAGTGTGAGTGTGCTAAGTCAATTTATGCACACACCAAGGAAACCACATATGGATGCTGCCAAAAGGATTCTCAAGTATCTCAAAGGAACCATAAATGGACTTTATTATCCTTACGTATCTGATTTAGGTTTGAAGCTATTCTCTAATGCAGATTGGGCTGGCTCCAAAGAAGATAGAAGGAGCACTTCAGGTTATCTTACCTTTGCAGGTTCAAAGCTTATTTCATGGTCTTCCAAGAAGCAACCCACAGTTGCTCTCTCTTCTACTGAAGCTGAATATAGAGGTCTTGCCATAGCTACACAAGAAGCTATGTGGATGAAGACATTATTCAAAGATCTTGGATTGGAGTTTGGCAAAAAGATAGATCAAAATAGATAAGTTGGAGTTAGCTCAGAGGTGAAAAACTTGCTATTTTGGTTCATACACCTGTCCACTGTTTTGCATAATTCTCTGAGCACAGCAGCAATTAGCTTAATTCCTCTTGGAGAAGTCTAGATAACTTAAAGAGCTAACTTTCAAGAGTAATCGCATCAAAAATAGTGAACCACACACTGAGAATGAGTTTTAACAAGTGATGACATCATCCCGATTTTCACGGGTTGCTATAGTTTGAGACCAGTGAGCCGCAAAATGAACATAACTCCAGATTTAAGAAACCAATGATTATGAAAATTTGGATGCTTATACTAGACAATAAGCTGAATCCAACAAGCTTTAAATCGTTGAATTTGGAGTAACCATTGAGAAATGGCTCTGACAAGATGAGTAAAAAAGTCGGGTACCTGACAGAGAAGTGAAGATAAACAGACACTGTTGACTTCAACTGAACATAACTAAAGATTGCAACATCCAAAACTTTGTGAGCATATAGTAGACTTATAGAGCTAACTTTACCAAGTTAAATCACTAAAAATGATGCACCAAGCTCAGAGAAACAATCTCTGCAATCGGACTGAGAAAACTGAGAGTAATGGCAGTGAGTAGTACACTTCACAAGAACATGGAAATATGAACTCAAATGATCATGAAAATGAAAGTATATTGCTTGTACAATACAATGGACTTACTGACACATATGTGTGCCTTGTAATCACACCTTGATATGGCATAAAGCTCAGCTCTTGGAGGTCTTCACATAGGTCTCTCTAACCATGACTAAAACTGCCATCTATTCATAGTTGAGCTTGGGAGGCTAACTTCCCTCAATCACTCTCCAATCAATTAGTGATTGATTTGATTCTCTACCTACCATAAATCATGAATTCATGGCTCCTCTTTCCCTTTTTCATCAAGTGGACTCAACCACTTAAGATTCTTTCACTTTTACATTAAGTAAACTCTTCAAAAGTTACAAGAGGTAGTTCACAAGTGAACTTTGCATAGTCTTCATTTTAAAGCTTCTTCTATGAATTTGTGGGACTCAAGCCAATACTTAGGCTTGTCATAGACTTGCTCCAATAGCTCCCCCTCAATCCAAGTATGCTTGAGGTCTTCAATCTTCCAGGATTACCTGCAAACCTATCATAGCCTTGAATTTGCAAAGCTTTGTACCATCCAATGCTTTGGTTAGAATATCTGCACATTGTTGATGAGTGGACACATATGATATTTGAATCTCTTTGCTTAGAACCTTCTCTCTTACATAGTGATAATGAACAGGAGTTCATTTGGCTGGTGTAGATCAAGGATTTTGCAACACCTCTTCATCTTCAAGCACATACCTATCCATCTCTTCACAGTTTTTACCACTAGTATTAATACTATCAAAAGCCTTATTTTAAGAAGATTTTTTTGAAAAGGACTTAATCATATACCACTGTTAACTGTGTTTGTGATTGATGTTTTGGCGTTAACATGTTTTCATTGTGTGGAATAAATGTTTGTTTGCAGGTATTTTGCACGAGAAGATGGTTATCAATAGAGTTAGACTATGAACAAATGAGGCTCCAAGCCAAAGTACAGGTTGCTCTTGATGAAATGCCAGCTATGAACATAGCAGAATGGACTGCATTGATCTCTAGCTTGGGAGTGGGGTAAATGCAGTGGATGAAGAATGTACTAGGCCATAGTAAGCATGTATATAGATATATCACATAGTGTTGTTTATAGGTGGGTTATATGGTGGAGGACCTTCATATAATGGTTTGCACAACGATTAGCAACTCAAAAATAAATTATCTCAATGGGGGAGAGTTCTTTACACAGGAGGTTATGCTAAAGGAATGCACATTTGGGGAAGGGTTCTTTTCTGTTCACATTTGTATGTGCAGAACAGCAGGTACGATAGACCATCGGAATAAATGAGGCAGCAATAGGACGGAAGTATGGCTATTTTTGTTTTTGGTCTGCTGCTCTGTCAATTGGGGGAATGGGCGGCATTCTGCCTGCCCTCTAGTAGGAGATGACACGGGGGAGGTTATGCACCTTTACTCCCCTCGGGGAGGGTCTCTTTTCCAAGGGTGAGTAGTCGGCTGAAAGCAGACGGGGAGGATGGAAACCATATATGCGATAGGGGGGAAAGAAAGATTTTTTTCTTCTCCTTCGTTCTTATCTGGGTGTCGCTGCTGCTAGTTTTTGCTCATCCGTAAAGGGGGGGAAAAAACATCTACTGCTATTTTTTGGGGGCGACTCACACATTGGGGAGTGCGCATTTTTTGTTTGGGACGTCTGTGCAGTCACCTCTGAGGATGATTATCTATCAGACAATGAGCTCGATGATGAACTTCTGCCGCTGACACCATTGATAAGGAGCTCCTGAATCGACATCCTTTGCTTCCAATCGTTCATCAGGGGACATCAGCGTGCGAGAGAGGGGAGTCCTCTGTGACTAGAGCCTTTGGGGGGGGGGCAGTTTGGGTTTTTTTTTGCTCTCGGTCCTATAAAAAGGGGGTGGAGGGAGCACTCAAGGGAGTTCTTTTGGGAGTTTTTTTTTGTTTTTGTGGTTCTCCTGTGCAGGCATCGAGGGAACAAGGAGAAGGGAGGGAAGCGAGAGGGATTCCTGGTGCTTCAACTCGGGACACAAAGAGCAAAGTCTCTCGTTACCTGCCGTACAAGCGACGAAGGAAGATAAAGCTAAAGGGAGTTGCCCTCATGGATCGGGAGTAGTTTTTTCATAGGTATGTACACAGTGGGAACTAGCTGTTGCAAAAGGGTTGGATGAGGGTTAAGATCCTCTAGGGCCGAGGTCAATTTCCAGTGAAGAAGGCTCTTCCATGCTTATGCGCAAGGTTGCTTTGAATGAAGTCAAGCAGCAACTAGAAAAGAAATCCTCCTGCTGGCCCAATACAGGATGTTTCAGCAGGTCTGATTGGTGACAATCATGCTAGAAAGAGTACTCTGGTGATTTTCCACCAGCTTCAACATCAGAAATTTGAAAGAACATTGCATCCATTTTGTTGGAGACAGGATGCTAGAAAGGACGACTACGTTCCCTATGATAAAGGGAACTCGCTATCCTCGCATTTGGAGAGTTGCATATGAATGCTTAAGGTTCCAGAGATCACTCGGGCAAAAGTCGATTCAAGGAAGACATTGCACATCAGTAGGAAGAAGCAGATGGTGATTCTTTCGGCTTATATTCAGGAAATAAGCTGAATAGAGACGAGGGTATCGGCAAGCGCACCTAAACTCCACCTTTCACGTAATTCCAGGTGCTTGTCTCTGTAACAATTCCTCTTATTATTTATGCATCATGCCCATAGCAAGGCTGGGTTCATTTCCCCGGCTTGTATATAGGCCTATTGCCCTAACGGCCTACTTATCTTTGTACATTCTAGTGGTAATACATTCAGTATTCTGTGTTGTGCTCCAAGCTTCTTCTTCCTTGTGTTGTTTGCGTGCTTCCGCAGATGTCTAACTCCAAGAATTGGTATCAGAGCAGGTCGTCACGACATCTCTCCGATTGTAGTCTCAAAATCGCATGAATTTTGGTGAGCATACTTAGCGTCTTTCCGAGATCAAAACAACTTTGTTCTGTGTGCCGAAATCACGATCTGAGCTCGTTTCGACCTCCAAACACACTATCACAGCGCTTGTGTAGGCTATTTCATCTTTTTGTGCCAAAGGTATATACCAGTTTTGGTTCGCTAGTATAAGCGTCTCAAAGTCTTCTACAAGTCTAGCAGAATTCGTCTAGGTAGTTCTGTTAAACTTTTTGAGATACGGTCAATTTTCTACATCAAGGTATTTTAGTCATCGGCCATGGCGGAAAGCAGTGATGTATTCTGTATGTTCGCTATTGAAGATAAGTTGGATGGTACCAACTATCCGTTATGGGCTTATATGATGCGACATGTATTGGTTGCAGAAGGATTGTGGAACATTGTGCAAGGTGTTGAAAAACGTCCTATCACACCTGCAATTGTTACAAATGCAGGTACTGAAGCTGATGCAGAAGGTGTCAAAGATGATGATATTCTGCATATTCCTGTTTGTGCTACAGTTTTTGATGCACCTATTGTAGAGCAGGCACATGCATTGATCGCTTTGTCTGTCAAATGTGCCATTATTCCTCACATTTGTGTTGCTTACATCCAAAACACTTGGAGAGAGCACATGAATGAAGGTGATTCTATGGATAGTTTTCTAACAAAGATCAAAGAATTGAAAGAACAGTTGATTTCTGCTAATGAAGTTATACTAGATAGCTCACTTGTGTAGACCGTTCTGAATGGTCTTCCTGATTCATATTAGAGTTTTGCTTCTACTCTTCGGTTGATGAAGAAAGGAAATCTAAATGCCTTATCATTTGAGGAGTTAGTCTCTGTTCTGTTATAGGAAGATCAGTCGAGGCAGAACAGGTCCATTATCAATGTTGCAAATCAAGCTTTCCTGGCTAGTCAAAAGGGCAAAGGAAAATGGAGCTCTTCAACTAGCAAGCAGAAATTTGCAAATATTGCACATTTGAAGAAGGAAGAAAACGATGAGAAGAAATAAAAAAAGCAGAAATTGTTTTGTAAGTACCGTAAAGGAAATGATCATATCATAAAGAATTGCCCTAAACTGGCTGCAAAAGAGGCAAAGAAAAAAGAGGTTGGAGTGGTTGTTGCATAGGCCATTATGTGTGTTGCAGATCAAGCTTTCTTGGCTACTCAAAGGGGCAGAACAGGTCCATTATGCGTGTTGCAAATCAAGCTTTCCTAGCTAGTCAGAAGGGCAAAGAAAAATGGAGCTCTTCAAGTAGCAAGCAGAAATCTGCAAATGTTGCACATTTGAAGAAGGAAGACAAAGATGAGAAGAAATAAAAAAAGCAAAAAAAAATTTTCAAGTACCGTAAAGGAAATGATCATATCATAAAGAACTATTCTAAACTGGCTGCAAAAGACGCAAAGAAAAACGAGGCTCGAATGGTTGTTGTAGAGGCCTCTACTCCAAAAACAGAGTCTGTTAACCTTGTGCAGAATGAAGAATGGGCGTTTACTATTGTTTGAAGTTTTGAACCATCTTCTCATGAGCAGTGCATCTCTGCAATAGACTCAAATGTTTGGTACTTTGATAGTGGGGTAACCAAACATATCACATCGCAGCACACTTTCTTCACTTCACTCGAGCCTACCCCTACAAGGAATACTATCACATGCACCAACAACTCCTCTTATCTTGTCATGGGAGTTGGTAAGATCATTCTAACTACTACTGATGGTAGTCCTTTCACTTTGTTAGATGCTTTATTTGTGCCAGGGATCAAGAAGAATCTATTATCAGGTTCTGCATTAGCCAAGATTGGCTTGGTTGGGAAATTTGTTGAGTGACAGATGTACAATTCATGATCTGTCAAATGGCGATGTTATTATTTCTTTTGGCATTTTATGTCATGGGTTGTATGAGCTCATAGACTACGAAAAATCGATGAATGATTTGGCATGTGCAGTACATGATTCTCAGGCTATGTCAGATGCAAAGCTTTTGCATGCACGCTTTTGTCATCTGAACTTTGCTAGTTTGCTATGCTTGTAGAAATCTGATATGGTGTCCTCTTTGCCCAAAACTAGAGGTATCCCATAAACATGTATGTGAAGGTTGTATTTTGGGCAAACTGCAGCATTCCTCATTTCCAACAGATGGTTTAGTTCAGGCTACTCAGAAATTGCAGCTTGTTCATAGCGATGTCTGTGGTCCTATGTAGACATTCTCTTTTGGAAATTATCTTTACTTCGTTACTTTCATTGATGATTTTTCCAGGCATGCATGGGTATATCCACTCAAAGCAAAGTCCGAAGTGTTTATGTGCTTCAAATAGTTTCTGGTTTTGGCTGAAAATTTATCAGCATGTAAAATGGGCACCCTCCATTCTGATCGAGGGGCGGAATATATGTCTTCTGATTTTAATGCATTTCTGGTTGAACGTGGGATAAAACACCAGTGTACAATGCCGCATACACCTCAATAGAATGGAGTTTCTAAACGAAAGAACAGGTCACTCATGGAGATGACGAGGTGTATAGTCAAGAGTCAAGCCTTACCACATAGTTTCGGGCTTGAGGTTGTTATGTGTGCAGCATATGTACTTAACACGTGTCCCACTAAAGCACTGCAATCTATCACTCCATATGAGGCTTGGCATGATTGCAAGCCATCTGTTTCTCATCTGTGTGTTTTTTTATTGTCTGGCATATGCATTAGTGCCTGAACAACATCACAAAAAATTGGATGATAAAGTAGTAAAATGTATTTTTGTTGGGTATAGTTCTAAAAGTAAAGGCTATCATCTCTATGATCCATAGAGTAAATGTATTTTGGTTAGCCATGATGTTGTTTTTGTGGAAGATGTTATTCATCCATTGCTTTCATGTACTAAGGAGACATCTGTTAGCTCCAAAGACATGGATGATACTTTTACAGGTGGACAGTCTAGTGTTGGTCCTAAAGAGGCAACTTCTCAACCTTTGCAGATTTTATGTGATGATGCAGATCAGTCCATTTCTGATGCAGATTTACATCATGCACTTGTTGGTGAGAGAGCTAATATTGAGCAGGCAAAAATTATGCCAAAATGACTGGTGTAGACTTTGTGTGACAGCAAATTAAATGCACCTCTATCATATCGTACCCGGTCAGGCTCTCATAGTGCCTCTTTTGCATCAGATTCCTATGCTATGGTTGCCTCTAGTCTTTGTGATGAGACTGAACCTGTTTCATTTGATGAAGCACAAAATTATGAACCTTGGATGGCTGCAATGCAATCTGAATATGATGCTATAATGAAGAATGGTACTTGGTCTTTATGTGACTTGCCTCCTGGAAAGAAGGCCATTGGCACTAAGTGGGTTTACAAGCTGAAGCGTAAGCCTGATGGAATAGTTGACAGGTTTAAGGCTAGGCTTGTTGCAAAGGGTTATGTGCAGGAAAGAGGCATTGATTTTGATGAGACCTTTGCACCTACATGTCGTATGACTACTGTTCGGAGCATCTGTGCACTTGCAGCCCATCATGGTTGGAATGTACATCAGCTGGACATTAAAACAGCATTTCTAAATGGTGACTTGCATGAAGAAGTGTATGTTTTTCAGCCCCATGGCTTTGTGCCGAAAGGGCATGAAAACTATGAGTGCAGGTTAAGAAAGGCTTTATATGGTTTGAAATAAGCACCACGTGCTTGGTATGAAAAGAAACATGCATATTTGATTGCACATGGTTTTGAGAACAGTCCAACTGAAAGCACTTGATATGTTTAGCGTGCTAATGATGTACTTCTGATCGCTATGGTGTATGTTGATGACATGCTGCTCACTGGTCCTCATGAGAAGCATATTTTTTATTTCAAGGCTGATTTACATGCCTCATTTGAGATGTCTGATTTGGGGCATTTGCATCACTATTTGGGCATTCAATTTATGTACGTTGATGGTGGAATGGCTTTGTGTCAAACGAAATATATTGACACATTATTGCAGTGTTTTTGCCTTGAAGACTTTACACCTATTGCCACTCCTATGGAAACATGTTTACGACTGAGTCTTCATGATGCACGAGATGCATTTGATGTTGTTCTCTATCAACATGATGTTGGATGCTTGATTTACTTATGCATTACTCGGCCAGATATTCAAATTGTTGTCTCACAGATGAGCAGGTTTATGCATTACCCAGGAGTCAAGTATTGGCAGGTGGCTAAGCGCATCTTTCTCTACTTCAGTGGTACCCAGCTACTTGGTTTGTTTTATCCCAAGGGGGATCACTACCCCTAGATTTGCATGCTTTTTCTGACTCTTATTGGGCTGGTTGCTATGACACTTGTGTGTCCACTAATGGTTTTTGCTTTATGCTTGGTAGCTCATGCATATCTTGGTTGAGCAAGAAGCAGCCTACTGTGGCCACTTCCAGTTATGAGGCTGAGTATAGGGAAACTTTCACAGAGACTGTTGAGTGTGTGTGGCTGAGACGCCTTATGGATGATTTGGGTGTTGGTCAGTCTTCTGCCACCACCATCTTCACTGACAGTCAGAGCCCATTGGTAGTTGCGAGGAACCGTGTGTTCCATGCTCGCACTAAGCACATTGAGGAGCATCATCATTATGTCAGGGAGAGGTCTCTGCTAGGGAGATCAGCTTGGCATATGTGCCCATGCAGGAGAACATTGCAGACCTTTTCATGAAGGCTCTGTCTAGGGAGAAGTTTGAAGCTTTCTCCAAAGCTTTGGGCTTACTTCCTTTTGTGGAGTGATTTCCACATAGCTTGGCACTTCCTTCTACATGAGTGCCAGCTCCTTGTTCACCGCATCACTCCCTTGTTCACCACATCACTCCCAAGGGGGGTTTGTTGATATATTTAGGTAGTGATGTGTGTGAACACACTAGGACCATTGGGGCACTTTTTTCCCTCTTTAGGAGGTTTTTTTCCCCCGGCTTGTATATACGCATATTGCCCTAATGGGCTACTTATCTTTGTACATTCTAGTAGTAATACATTCACTATTCTGTGTTGTGCTCCAAGCTTCTTCTTCTTCCTTGAGCAGTTCGCGTGCTTCCGCAGACGTCTAACTCAAATAGTCTTGCCTAACACTTCACTTGTGCAGACTATTCTGAATGGTCTTCAAGATTCATATCAGATTTTTGCTTCTACTCTTTAATTGATGATGAAAGGCAATCCAAATGTCTTAACATTTGAGGAAGAAAAATGGAGCTCATCTACTAGTAAGCAGAAATATGCTAATTCTACATAATCAAAGAAGGATGATAGTGAAGAGAAGAAAATAGAAAAGCGAAAATTGTTTTGCAAGTACTTTAAAGGAAATGATCATGAAGAGTTGTCCAAAATTGGCTGCAAAAAAAGTAAAGAAAAAGAGGCTAGAATGGTTGTTGCAGAAGCCTCTACATCCAAAACAAAGTTTGCTAATCTTGTGGAGAATGAAGAATGGGCACCACAAGTGATCATTATGTTGGCGCATCATAGTGCCAACCCTATACATATGTACGAATCTAGCTTGATCACATGTATATATTTTGGAGTTGTCATGCTCATGGAAACCCCAAGGTACGTTGGGTGTGGTCAGAGTGGTTGATTATGATGATCGACATGACTGTGGTGGTGTAGATGCATCATTACCATTATAAGATCCACTACCATCTAAAGACATTGACTTCATGGTCAATGTGATGAGTTGGATGGTGTTGGTGAGCATCTAGACAATCCAATGTATCTATGATCATGTCATTGACTAGGCACTCTAGAACTAGCACCATCATGACACTATGGAAACATGATATCCATGAGTGTGGTCTTCCTTGTAGGTGGAACAATAGGAGGAAGTGACTGAGGAGGATTTTGAAAAGCAATCAAAAGTAGGGATGTAGTAAACATCTATAGGGCCATCGACATTTGTACAAGAGTCATGCAAGATAAAATCTCCATGGACTCTGCATCACTATAATATTGTCATGCACCATCAGCCATCTTAAAAAAACAAACACACACACATTAGTATGATTCATAGAAAATAAATAGATTTGAAATAAAAATTAAATAAATTATAATAAGTCACATACTACATCATCTAAATAAATCAGCATATAAATCTCTCTCTACTTCTAGATCTAGATACAATTGCAATCTCAAAAGTCTATTATTGTTCTCCATAGGTGTCAAATACATATCATCATCTTCATTAGTATCCTCTTCTTGAGTTGGAGTATCCTCACATGTTTGTTCGCAAGAAAGTTCTATTATACTGTGCATAATATTTGAATGAGGTATTACATCCACATTAGGAACAACTTTGAATATATCATAATCTTCAAATATTTATTTCTTTCTTGGATCCACTTGTATGGCATACCAGAAGTTTTAACCAACATCATCTAGCACAAAAACTATTTTTTCACATAGTTCAAGAAATGCAAATGTGTCGTGATCCTCAAACCATAATTTCATTGAATCTATCTGTACAAAACCACTAGGATCTTTTCATATATTTGCATTTCAACTAGATCTTTAAACCCCCTAAAATCAAATAAAAATACAAAAAACCGCCAAGAAAACCTTCAAGATATCTTTGATCATTCCAATATATTTCAAATTAGAGATTTGATCAGTTGTATATCGATCACTTTCTTTGCTTGCTTGTATGAAGCTCACAAATATGCCACAATCCATAGTGCTATGAAATTTATCAATTGTTGAGTTCATAATTTCATATGAACATAGTGCATTGTATCTATGATACCTCCAATCGCATCCCAAAAGTATATCATCATCATCGTCAGATATGACTTGACCTAATGCATGACCTTGGGAAATGGGTGCTAGAAGCTATCCATTGGTTGAAAAACCAAGTAACATAGCTAATTGATCCAGATAAGGCAATGCTCTTGTTCTTTGATCATGTCAAACAACAATTTGATCCTACTTATGATATTTCTTCTCTTCTTCATATAGATCAAACCATTTTTGCATCCATCTTGCATAAATAAATTTCATTATTTTTTGTTGTAATCCTACATTTATTTTTTCTTTTAATATCTATACATTGTGCTTTATCTCCACCAAAATTTGGATCTTCTCCTTCAAAACATAAACATGAAATCTCCAAATCTAACACATAGGAATTCATTCATTAATACTTATGCCTCTTGTACCAACCAACCTTCTGCCATACTTCCTTCCGATCAACCTATTTGGCACACAAATCGTTTTTAGTGTCTTCATGAAATGCTCTAAGAAGAGTGTTCATCTTTTATGCAGAAGTATGCGAAAGCACACAAAAAAACACAAGGAAGAAGAAGAAGAAGAAGCTTGGAGAATGACACAATAATAAATGTATTACCTAAGTGTCTTCACACAACATCACTATAAAAATATATCAATGAATTCCCCCTAGGAGTGACATGATGAAGAAGGAGCTAGCACTCATGTATAAGGAAATGCCAAGCTATGTGGAAATAAATCAATCCACAAAAAGTATTAAACCTCACCGGGTGAAAAGTTGATTATCATCTACTTATTGGATGACCATGGCTCAAGCAGGCCAAAGTAATATAAGATTGGCCCAACAATCAATTGTCTTTTGCACAAGTAACAATTAAGTATATAATCATTTTTCATAAACTCACCAAGTGCCATCGCTGCCAAACATTGGAATTTGCAAAACCCACTGGATTGATAGATGATGAAGAGTGAAAGAGATTGACAAATTACGACCACCACCTGCCATAAGGATTACTCACCTCCCAAGCTTATGCCTATATATATGACTTCTCAAATCAATGAGGACCACAAATATCTTCCACTAGAGTCTACTAGTGGTTGGAGTGATCTCGACCACTCCTTAAGTACCTTCCACTAGAGTCCACTAGTGGTTGGTGTACTCACCACTTGAGTTAAGTCTCCCTGGACTTAAGTCGACTCATGTTAACTTGAGTTAGAAGGCTCTAGAGTTCTTTGGGCAAAACTCTCTCTCCATGCTCCCCACGGGGGTTGAACCCAAGTCCTCCTCCTTCACAACCTTGAGACTTAACCACTAGGCTAAGTGGATCACTTGTTTAAGAGAGCAAGTCCTCCCCATGCTCCCCATGAGGGTTGAACCCAAGTCTTCCTCCTTCACAACCTTGAGACTTAACCACTAGGCTAAGTGGATCATAGACTTACTTTATTACATTCTTCCCTTCAAAACACTGTCTGGCTTTGCACTTTGATAAACTGGTCAAAGTACAAACTAGTGAATAAATTATTAGGGTGGATCTAAAAATATCCCCAGCCACTTCATTGTTTTTTGATGTGCAATCTAGGCACAAACATATGAAATGAATGGATTCTAATTACTAGTCCATTTTTGGGCATAACTCATGCATGGACTTAGTAATGAAGGCGCGATTCTTATCCCTTGCAAGACTTTGAGAACTCTTGATTCATATGAATTTGATTTGGAAAACTTGAAGTTTGGTTGAGCCAAACATCTAACTTGGATGTTTGTACTACGGTTTACTTTCAACCACCATTTACTTGATCTTTCTACCTAATCGGAGGACTAATTTGTCCTAATGGGCTTGAAAATCCTATGTAAATTGTAGGAGAAAGTTTTCCATTTACTTTGGGTCAACGTTACTATATCTTGACCAAGTCAAATTCAATATGAAAATTATCCAACTTAGGACACTTTTCTCAAAGACTTTAGCTAAAAGTTCTTGGGAATTATCAATATTATGAGCAATTCCTAACTTCACTATTCTAGAGTGTGCGTAACTCTAAAAATTCATGAGAGTTATGCTAGTAAATGGAAGCAAACCCAAATGAATAAGTAAATCTTGGACTTTTCATCTTTTGAAGATTGAATAAGTTCTTATACAGAATATCTATCTAGGATGTTTAATTTAGTTATCTAGTTTCAATCAGCTAACCCTAGACTTTTGTGAAGGAATCAGATACCATATCTGAGTCAATTCCAAAAGATTTGGAAAGTGAAAGGAAATAACTAAAAATCTATATAAATAATTCAAAGTTCTAAGATGTAAACTTGCTATGAGTCAAATACTTGATGACACAAGACTTTAACTTTGCAAAGATCTGTTTCAACAAGGTATTGAAGCATTTTTTCTATCTGTTAAGAGAAACAAACTTGATTCTCAGGAAGATTCAAAGAAAATCTAAAATGTCATGCAACCACAAAATACTAGTGTGGTGTCCCAACATCAGTGTGTCGACCCATGAAGGTCCTATTGATGATTTTTACTCAAATAATGCTTCACTTGAGACTAAGTTCATGCCCATATTCAATATTTTATGAGTGCTACTAGGAATGCAATTCTTGTGCATTATTTTTGAGACAAAAGATTGAATTTATCGAGTTACATTAGGAACTTGGTGCTTGACATAGTCACTTTATTCCTTAGTTGAAAAATCATTTCAATGTCAAAGTTCTACTTCTTCAAAAATGTAACAAATATTTCTGATCAACAACACTTAATGTTGAAGTGTTTCATAATTCAAATAAGAACAAGTCTTTATTTGAAAAGGAAGATTTTTGAAGTTACCGACTTCATATCTTCGGCTTCCTTGATCTTGAAGTATCTTGAGATCATTATATTTTCCTCCTTGTATTCAAACTTCTTTTTGGAAGTTTTAATTCTCTTGAAGATCAAATCTAACTTCAAAATCCATTCTCATACTAAAAAATAATTATCATCTCACGGTTCGATGTCCCATACCATCTTTCGTACATCAATATGGGTATTAAACTTCTCTTTGGAAGTTTTAATTCCCTTGAAGATCAAATCTAACTTCAAGATCCATTCTCATACTAAAAAATAATTATCACCCCATGGTTTGATGTCCCATACCATCTTTCCTACATCTATCCCATAGCACCCTATTTTATATTCACATTAATGTGTGGGTGATGTCTATCCTAAAGTCTAAACATACCTTGATAGAGTACCCTTTACTTCAACTCTTTAAAAAAATTTTGAAGTCTTAGGCATTATCTCTAACTTGATATTCTAGGTTCTGATTCCTTCACATGATCGTTTTACGATCTTGTGCTTTTACTATGGAAACTTGAAAACCTCTTGATATAATATCTATTCTTCTTTGCTCAAGTTTTCAAATGAAAACCAGTTATAATCCCAAGTACTTGAATTTTCACAATTTCAAGTCCGATTGGTCTATTCTTGACCAATTTGTAGTGAGAAGAGCTTTTTACTTCTTATCTTTAGATTCCTTTCTAACTAAAGCTTTTAAGTAGCTACCTCGCATGGAAAGTTTGCACTATCCTTTGAATGAAAAAAGGTTCCAAATTGGAACTTTTGCATGCTTTAAGGAGGGGTTCGATTTCTAAACATTATGCATGCTAGACCTCTTCCAATAAAGCTGTAAATGTTCTAGCATACACTAACTATGCCTATGTAATAAAGTATATGGGTTTGTGGGATTAGAAGGATATTTTCTTTATTCAAGCTTAAGTATGGTTACAACTTCCATTATAGGAATAATGGTAGTAGAGTCAATTGGCCATATCAAAACTACCATTCACTTCCTATATGATTGGCTTATATAAGCCAAGTAATAGTACATCAATAAGATACCTTAAACTTAATATCCCTCTTATGGAATTCCAAATTCCATAAACATCCATGGCATGCCTGATCAACAAGGTCATACACATAAGGTGGTAGAGAAAAAATCCTCTCTTCTTAAGACCATAATGTAATGGTGGTAACTTAGAGTGGCTAATATAAAGCTCTAAGGAAGAGGAAATAAGAGAATCCACATAGTGTTGGAAGATAGAAGTATAAATTCTTCCTATCAAGTAAGTTCTCTATTCCAGAGAATTAAAGAACTTTTCAAAGCTTTACATTATTCCTCCAAGAAAATAGAAGGCCTACAGAAAAAGTACAAATCAAGGATTACAAAAACCCTAAATACCATTTGTTTATGTCCTTTAAAAAAAAAAGAAAATCTTCCAATTGGTAAAGTGTGTTGTTATCTTCTTCAAATGAACAATATGATTGGCAAATCAATTATTCCTTTGTATTTCAGATTCATTATTATGTCCAAAGATAATATCTAATTGAGAGATAAACTAGCTCTATTATTAGGTGACAAAATGATCTTTTACAGTACCTATGAACAAAGGAATCACTAAAAATCTAATCTTTAATATTAAACCTTTTCAAGTTGCAATTACAATTGAGACTTGGTAAGTTAATATTTCATTGCATCATACATGATTTGCAATTGAAATATCACTTAATAAGTCTAAGGAGTAATAGCCCTCACTTGATTAGACTAAGAGAAGGTTTCATCCCAAGGTTAAAACTAAAATTACCTTCACTAAAGTGGAAGTATAAGTCATATGGTTTGGGATATCTAGCCTTCCACTACAACTAAAGTAGGTTCAATATATGAGATGGTAGATTCATAGGTAATCAAAGCTTCAACTTAAGGATACATATTCAGTAAGTGTAGAGAAGAAAAACTAAAAAGATTTGAATAGTGTATATCTTAATATTTTTGGAAGAACAAGTAAAATATATCCAACCAATTATAGTCTTCAACAACTAGATTGATCCTATGGGTTTTAGTGGGCAATCAAAACCAAGTAAATTTTTGAGAGAATCTTAAACCCACCTTAAGTAAAGCTATTCTCTCTAAAGTAAAGAGGATGTTATATCCTCTTGAAACCAAATAGATAATCCACCTATACCATTCAAGTGATTCGGGTAGGGATTATGAAATATGCATCTTTCTTTTAGGATAAGATGGATTCTGACTTGACGAAAGAACTTGATAAGGAATCTTAAGCAGTATTCATCCATTTTGCTAGGTTCATGCACAAGTAGTGCATAGAGATAGAGCAAGATAAAAATTTAGCTGAAGGCACTTTAGATCCACCTAATTCACATGTTTATGCTATGGGGGCCTAGTTTGCACATAGCTTAAAAAATGTGAAATAGGTGAGGAAAACACTCGTATTCAATCAAAGTAAAGTTACAAGAGGTTTTAGTATCAAATTTTACTTACTTTTTTAAACCTTAGGAGTTTACAAGATAACTTAATGGAGTACAACCAGCAAATTTAGTAAGGCATTATGCATAGCAATAGGAATCTTCAAGAAAAATCAATGAGTTACTTTGGTAATGAGACCCATGTTTTTGCATATGGCAAGCCTTAGTGCTTGACCATATAGTCAAGACTTGAAAGGCATACACTTATACATGCATAAATATTATTAAGTTTTCAAATTTGATGATTGTATTGATTACTTAGTTGTATAAGGGTCTTAGACATTAGGAATCAATCTTTCAGTTCAACTTTAACACGTTGTTAAAGTCCAAAAACCACAAGTCCTTAAGTGCTTGAAAATATTCCAAAACTAGTTGAAAGTTGAAACTTAGTCCTTAAGTTGATAAATCCAATCAACACCAAACTTCTAAAATCTTCGAAAAGTATCTATTTAAACTTCAAAGAAGTGGTCACGATAAGAGAGTGAAAACACACATTCCAGTGTGGATAATCACTCAATATCATATTCATAGGAATCCTGAGAGAGTGAAAACACACATTCTAGTGTGGATAATCACTCAATATCATATTAATAGGAATCTTCCAACACCTCAAGCAGTGTACTCTGTTGTTCAATACATTTACAAAGTGTTTCATCATCTACATGATGCTACTTCGTAATATTGTCTATCTTCAAAATTTGCTTACTTCTCAAAGTTTTTTGGGTGGATCTATGTTTTCAAGCTTCTAAACACTACATGAAACATGAAGCTAACATCCCTTTCTACTTTTTAAGTAAGGATTTGTGAAATAGAACTCTATATATGGAGTTATAAATCAATATGTGGGACTATGTATGCACACACTCTGCATCCTAAAAAGGCAAGATTACACCTATGACTTCTTAAGTATATATCTCTCCTTCTAATGACTCTATAATTGTTCTATAAGTTATGGTAACTCACTTACCTTCCCAATTAAAGTTGTGCAAAACAATTTAGGTTGATTGGTATCAAACTGCGAGCTGAAAGCATTTTATGAATATCTAAATCCCAAAATACAAGGTTTCTTTTCTCACAATCATAACTTGCAAATAGTCACACTTGACATGAGATTTTATATGCACTGTAACAAAGTAGCATAGCGCTCTATAAAATCAAATGTCATATTTATATTGTTTCAAGATGTGAGCATTTAGTATCTTTCTCTACTCAATTCTTTATGTTTAAAGTTTAGAACCAATAACATCCTTACGTTGTCAATATATCAAGTAGGTTAACATATTCGAGATATTAGGCATTACACCAATTTATCTTTGTTTGAACATTTATTGATGAGTGAGTGATTATGATTGACATTTCGTTTTTTGATGTTCTTTTTTGCATACTTTCAAGGGATCTTGTTTATTGGTGCTTTATTGTTTCTTTTTTGGATATCGATTGGCTTTATAATACTATCAAAGGAATGAGATATACATTTTTTCTTGATATTTGCCAATGGCTTATGGCATTTGTTGTCATTTCAAGTAGCTAATGATAGCCTTCTTGTGTGTCTCCTTTTGCTGACCTAATTTGCTGTATATGGAAAATTGAGGTCATAATTTAGATGCGCATTAATTTTCAAGGTTTCTGTGATACTTTGGAGAATCTATTTGCGAACATGTTGGCTGCCACAAAGGCAAGGCTATTATGGGCTTTCAATGAGATTTGAACAATCACCAAGGATATCATACAAAACAAAGTCGCTCACATTGTAGGGACGAATAAGAACTTGTCCACTTATAAGGAGTAAAAATCCCTAAAAGAGGACCCCTTGGAGGATATAGCACCAGTGATATGAATGCCCAGAATTGAATAGGTTAATATAGATGCTTTAAGCACACTTTAGACATACAAAAATAAATAATGAGCTATTGTGGAGAGCTACCACCTTAAGAAAGATATTTCAAATCTGAATGGTCTTGTGAAGCTGATTCCTTAGGCTTTTAAAAGTTGGATCAAATTGCGATTATGAAAAAACAATATAGGTTTATGTAGTCCCTCCAAGTTATGCATGTTTCTTCTACGTTTAGATGAAAAGCAGGTTTTCTGTGTCAAAAGTTTTTAATATTTTTATAACACCTTAAAAACTTAAATTTTTTATTTTCAATTCAGCAACTAACAACTGAACTTTATCAAAATTCTTAAAATATAAATATAACTTTATGAAAAAAACTTGAATTTTCCAAACCTAAAACCATTTACATTCCTCCAATGAATGGTAACACATGAAACTCTCCAAACCTTGATAGAACAAGAACATGGAGAAGTGCGCCCCATGGCGTTCTCTTTTATGATTGCTACATTTTTTGCAACAGCCCCTAAAAGGGATTTGTCCATAAGAACAATCTCAACCAACCCCACCCATTCATATATGCACATAGTTGTACACGTATGTACATACACGCATACATACACATACGTACATACGTATCTACATACATGTGCAGACAAGCGTGTCCGTACCTACATAGCTTCGTACCTACCTACATAAATACGTACATAAATACGTACATCATACATACATACATACATACATACAGACACATACATACATAGACACTTACATACATAGACACATACATACATACATACATACATACATACATACATACATACATACATACATACATGTATAGAGGCATTCACGCACGCATGCATGCATGCATACATACATAAAACCATACACACACGCATACATACATATACACGTACATACATAAAAACATACACACACGCATACATACATACACATACATGCATGAATGCATCATGCATGCATGCATACACGCATGTAATGCGTACATACATACATATATTACAAACATGCTACAGACACACATACTCGCATGCGTGCCCAAATAAAGTAACAAAGCTTATAACCCATCGAGTTCAATCTTCTAGTATAAAAATATAGCGCTATAATATTACAGTGACACACGTCTACAGAAAGAAACAAAAATCTTTACTTTTCCCCTGGTTTATAGGCCATCAGCACAGATTAATTATTAATTTTCAGTTCCAGGTTAACATAACACGAAACGTAAATGAGAGAATCGAAGTACATTGGACATTTATATGACAGAGGTGGACGTCATAGCCTTCTTGGCTAATGCAAACCTTTTCAATAACAGCAAGTTATTCTTGTCGGATAAGTTTGATTCCTTTTTTTGCAAACCCTTCATCACATGTTGGCACAAAAAAACAGAGAGTTTAAGACGTAAGCCTTCCAGTTCCTGTGAAGTGGCTATCCTCGCAAAAACATTCCTAACAACATCATCGCTGTACGCAGTCAATAAAACCTTGAGTGTGATGGAGTAAAAAAGTATAGCCCTTGGGATCATGGCTTTTGAGTCTCCAAACTCAACAACCTTCAAAACTGCTAGTGACAATGAAAATGTTGCAATCAAGTCTGCAAGAAGATGAGCTAAATTTGCAAGCCTGCGGGTCTCCATTGAGCCAAGCTGTTTGAAATGGTCCCATAAACAATACTGGAAAGCCACACATAAAATCATTACTACTGCCCTGAGAATGGTGCACGCAAAAGCAGCCAAGCACATCACAAATCACAAGGTTTGCTAAAACACAAAATTCTAACTTCCAAGAAAGAAGCCGCCAAACTCTAAACAAATTTTTTATTAAGACACGGGCCCCAAAAAAGTACACCATATCCAATTATCATTCGCCAGCACTACACATACAAAATCCTAACACATCAGTAAAGGCAGTTATGGAAAAGAACTAAGAAATACATACCTGCAAAGTGAACCTCTGATTCTTGTCATGATGACAAAGTTTATTGATTAAGAGGGAATAGTACTTGTTGAAGAACTTTTCTTGCAAGCAGCACTCTACAATTACTCGCATGATCTCTCGATCCTTCCCAAAAAAGAAATCTCTCTCTCTCTCTCTCTCTCTCTCTCTCTCTCTCTCTCTCTCTCTCTCTCTCTCTCTCTCTCTCTCTCTCTCTCTCTCTCTCTCTCTCTCTCTCTCTCTCTCTCTCTCTCTCTCTCTCTCTCTCTCTCTCTCTCTCTCTCTCTCTCTCTCTCTCTCTCTCTCTCTCTCTCTCTCTCTCTCTCTCTCTCTCTCTCTCTCTCTCTCGCGTTGATGCCATAGGCCACACAAAAAACCGTTTCCCCCCCCCCCCCCCCCCCAAAAAAAAAAAAAAAACCCCTCCCTCCCTCCCTCCCTCCCTCCCTCCCTCCCTCCCCCTCTCTCTCTCTCTCTCTCTCTCTCTCTCTCTCTCTCTCTCTCTCTCTCTCTCTCTCTCTCTCTCTCTCTCTCTCTCTCTCTCTCTCTCTCTCTCTCTCTCTCTCTCTCTCTCTCTCTCTCTCTCTCTCTCTCTCTCTCTCTCTCTCTCTCTCTCTCTCTCTCTCTCTCTCTCTCTCTCTCTCTCTCTCTCTGTGTGTGTGTGTGTGTGTGTGTGTGTGTGTGTGTGTGTGTGTGTGTGTGTGTGTGTGTGTGTGCACCACCGATGCTAGTAGAGGCATTGTTCCAGACAGTATGCCTATTACACAAGGTACAGAGCATGGACACAGAGCGGATCACTTATCGAGTTTTCCAAGCGTCATGCGACATGGCACTAGCAGGTGACACCTCCTCATGGTATGCACAGACACGAGATTGTCTGGCCCATCAGGGATTTGACATAGACAGATTACCACCACTGCAGTACGACTTACAGGCCCCCACCTATTCGCTCTCCCACCAGGAGAGGAACAGGGTCATTCGTGAGGAGATATGGCATACATACATACATACAGAGGACATGGATTAGTCCTAGGGATACACTGCCATCGAAAATGCTCCATTAGCGTGAGCATTATCTACAGATCTCATATCAGGGCTTTAATGCGACTCCACGATACATGCATACTTACCACACCACCTCCGAGTCCTCATTGGGAAGCTCCGAATTTCAACACATCAGCTCGATATCGAGACGGGCCGGAACAAGGGAGTACCTGGAGAGGAGAGGTGGTGCCCAGTATGCCAGACAGAGATAGAGAGTGAGGAGCACTTTGTTACCAGATGTCGAGCATACTCAGATCTACAAGCACAGTTCCATATAGAGGAGTCACTCTAGTTGTGATGACCATTGGAGACCAGCGGAGGTTGGGGTGATTTCTCAGAGCAGCATATGAGAGACGAGCGGAGTTGCTAATGCCCACGCATCAGACACAGATGAGTACACAGCATACCATTACTCAGTTCTTTCCGCGAGATGGGCTACATCAGACGAGCCCACCTTCCAGAGGCATAGCGCTAACGCTCCAGCAGGCAGTGGCACAGAGAGTGCGACGTCGACCACATAGCGCTGGGTGCGGACGACCACGACTATACCAAGAGGATATCTCACGCATCAAGATAGCCCATGCCCACGTGATAGAGCACAAGCGCACCATCTCTCTCTCTCTCTCTCTCTCTCTCTCTCTCTCTCTCTCTCTCTCTCTCTCTCTCTCTCTCTCTCTCTCTCTCTCTCTCTCTCTCTCTCTCTCTCTCTCTCTCTCTCTCTCTCTCTCTCTCTCTCTCTCTCTCTCTCTCTCTATCTATGAGATACGGGGCCGTCTTCATTGTCTATTCAGAGAGGGTTTTGGGCCTCTATCTAGAGTCATGAGTTTTGAGGATCAGAGATGTCTTGGACTATATCTATTAGAGGTACATAGACATAGAGACACTCTACTCAGGAGAGCTGGAGGGAGACAGTCCCAGAGACAGATTACGGATTTCTTTACACCAGACACTGGACAGCTAGAGGAGCAGTCAGTAGAGCATCTAGTACAGAGCTATGTCCACACTCATACAGCGACTACTGGCACTCTCATAGACCGAGCAGTGGAGCTAGGGAGATCTAGACGACCGAGAGTGAGAGGTGCTACACAGTATCGACGGAGACTACAGCGGAGGATTCGAGCTGTACTTTTCAGACGCCCATAGTGCATATGAGGATAGATCTCCAGCCTTGTATATCAGCACATCCCTCCTATGTATCAGCCCTTTGTTGTATTAGTCTTGGTGTTAGCCTTTTCCCAGCTATTTTACATCTTTCATTTTCAATACCACTTCCTTTGGTACTCAGATTTTGTATCAGATTCACCAGTTTTGTAACTTTTGGTCTCATAGGTCATTTGGGCCTTCTGAAGACGTAAATATTTCATTTCATTTCATTTCATTTCTCTCTCTCTCTCTCTCTCTCTCTCTCTCTCTCTCTCTCTCTCTCTCTCTCTCTCTCTCTCTCTCTCTCTCTCTCTCTCTCTCTCTCTCTCTCTCTCTCTCTCTCTCTCTCTCTCTCTCTCTCTCTCTCTCTCTCTCTCTCTCTCGGGCATTGTAGAAAAAGAAGGCTCTACACCCGAGTCCGACGGGAAGACACTATGCAGGATGCTCGGCTACAAAGAGGACTCCCCTCCATTTATCGAGACCCCACGAAGAAGAGAGCTCTCATTCTACACTTCCCTTCAGAAGATGTAAGATCTACTTTCCTACGCAAGAGGGTGATTTTGAGAGCACTTGATGGGCCCCCCATCTACCTTGATGATGATCTCACACCCATGCAAGTAGCACACCGCCGGGCATGCATGCCGAGAGTACACCAAGCTCGCAAAGAAGGAAAGAAGGCTTCATACAGAGATGGTCGTGTCATCATTGATGGCAATTCCATCCCATAGGGATTCGCGGCTCGTGAGACACTCGAGGAGATACACCTTGCAGTTTGGAACTGCAATGGAGATATATGAACACACCCAGAGAGGTTGGAAGAGGTGCGCAAAGGCAAAGACATCATGATGCTCACGGAGACACATGAGAGCCCGGACCGGGGCCTACCTCGAGTCCACGGTTTCCAGTGGGAGTCCACATACAGAGAGTGTACACGTCAGCACACCACCAGAGGATCGGGAGGAGTAGCCATACTCTTCAGAGATGGACTTCAGAGAAGGATACTGATAATCACACGTGACTCAGAGGCCAGATATCTTTGGATTCGACTCCAGCTCTCACAGGAGCGGATCATCTTCATAGCTTTATGTTACTTTGCTCCTTCTAGCTCACGATTCGCTATCATAGATTGAGAGGAGGACTCACCATACACTTGCTTGTTAGATGAGATTACAGAGTACTCTGCATTAGGGGAAGTCTTCCTTATGGGAGACTTCAATGCTAGGACAGGCAATGCTCAGTGTGCAATATTTGATCCAGAAGACCCACAGATACTACGTACCATAGAGGATGAGTCTACAGCTCGAGCTTCAGCTCGAGCTTCAGCTGACTCTACACACACTCATTATGGCACTCACTTACTCAGACTAGGCTCTCGACATAATCTCGTTATCTATAACGGGATGGCTCAGTGGCCTACCTCAGGAGGATTGACATGCATACCACACTCAGTAACAGAGGGCAGGGAAAGTTCAATAGATTACGTCTTGGGATCTAGAGAGGCCATTCACCTACTTACCTCATTCACCATCCCACCCATACCCATTGGGGCCGATCACGCATACCTCGCTCTCTCCCTCAAGGGAGACACCCTTACACGCACACCCGCAGCACGCATCCCACACAGCACGCATCCCACACACCACCATCCACTTCACACACGAGCTAGCTCACATATATGTGGCCCAAGTCGAGAAGGGTCTTCTCTTGCTTCACCTTGACACTCCACTATCCCCACTCACCTCACAGATAGCATCAGTTCTTCAGACATCCGCCATCAGCTCCTTCCCACACACCATCCATTCTGGTCACACACCTCCTCCCGAGACTATGCCACAACATCGTTGGTATGATGAGGAATGCAGAGATACTTACCACCGACTACGAGCTCATAGAGCATTGGGAGAGATCACAGAGAGACAGGCCACGGGACAGATGAAGACTCTCACACGTCGGAAGAGGCGAGCCTTTGAGGAGGCACAGGTGCTTGAGCTATACCATCTCTTTATGAGTATGGACAGCGCCGAAGCATGGCGTACCCTACGAGAGCCACGCCCGACCACACCTATTGGGGACCTACACACATGGCATGATTATGCTCAGAGATTATATGAGGTGCCTGGGCAGCCTCCCATTCCCCAGCCACTTGAGCCTCGCCCTACTAGTTCTTCTCTTTTCACAGCAAAGATGGTTGAGAGGGCCATAGGACGAATGCGACATGGACGCATAGTACAAAAAAATCGCAATTTTTTCATAAAATAAAAATCTTTTAAATCTCGAACGATTTAAACGATTTATTCGCGATTTTTATTTTTTTCGATGTTTTGATTATTTTTTATTTTTACTCTATTTTGGAATATTATCATGCATTATATCCATATTACATGCATTATATCCATATTACATGCATTATAAATAAAGTTTATGATATATATTATTATATTAGAATGTTTTATATGTGTATATATAGAAATTTCCAAAAAAAAATCACAAAAATTGCAAAAGAATAAAAGTCGCGATTTTTATTTTAAATCTCAGCGATTAAAACGATTAAATCTTTTAAATCCCGATTTTTAATCGCGATTTAAATCTCTTTGTTTGTACTATGCATGGACGTTCGACAGACCATACGGGATTGCAGAGCGAGCATCTCATATATGCAGCCTCCACTATAGCCCCGTTGATTCCACATGCCTTCAACCGGGCTATAGGGGAGGGCTTCCCAGAGGAGTGGACTAGGCACACCATTGTGCCTATCCACAAATCTGGCGACACCCTGGCTCCAGGTAATTACAGGACCATCATGATTGGCCACACCATGGCCAAACTATACGGTGCCATACTTGAGGCAGAGCTCAGCTCATATGCAGAGACTCAAGGGCTATGAGCACGAGGCCAGGCAGGTTTTCGGCGAGTTCTCTACTATTGATCACATCTTCATTTTGCGCTGCCTCATTGATGGGGCAAGGGTGCGGAAGAAGAGACTATATTGCTGCTTTGTGGACTTCCGCAAAGCTTTCGATACAATGCCACGAGAGAGGCTCTTCCAACGCCTTCAGAGCTTGGGAGTACCATCAGGGATTATTTGGGCCATCTATGCACTCTATAAGCAGGTGACTGGGAGAGTACAGTGTCTAGGAGCTATGTCTGAGGCCATTGCTAGCACCATCGGTGTTAAGCAAGGCTGCCCGCTCTCTCCCACTCTATTTGGTCTCTACATCGATGAGATTGAGGACTACATTCTCCGAGCCGGAGGAGAGGGTGCAGACCTCGCAAGTACACTTGTCCACATTTTATTATATGCCGATGGCTTTGTCTTGATTTCAGAGTCACCCGATGGATTACAGCGCCACTTGGATGCCCTCGATGAATTTTGTACACAGAAGGGCTTGACAGTAAACCTTGGCAAGACCAAGATCATGATCTTCCACACCTCCCCCTTGGTGAGGAATGGAGCAGGATTCACAGCCGCCGGTGGACAAATTGAGGTGGTCACTTCCTATGTCTACCTCGGAGTCACATTCACGAGCTTACCTTGCCCCTTCAGCATGAGACAGGCAGCCACCGATAGACTCACACGAGGATATGCAGCTTTAGCCATGTTAGAGCGGAGATGTCACCAGGCACACTTCCAGGAGCCCCGCACGAAGGGGTGGCTATTTGACACACTAGTCCGACCAGCTATGATGTATGCTGCGACAGTTTGGGCCCCAGGTACGTATGATCTCGCGACTATTTCGCGGGAAACAGTCGGTACCACATGACATCATCAGGGCAGAGCTAGCTGCACCACCCATGGTAGTAGATGCACTATTCCAAACTATCTGCTTTATTCAGAGGATGAGGGAGCTCCCTACAGACAGACTCACACGCAGAGCTTTTGAGGCATCTATACAGATATCAAAGTCGAATATGAGAGAGCTTGGTACACCCAGGTTAGAGTAAGGTTTGATAGTCATGGGCTTGATATGGACAGATTGCCGCCTTTTCAGTACAACCCAGACTCACCTCACATCCACCTCTCTCGTCATGAGAGGAATGTTGTGCTGAGACAGGATCTTTGGAAGCTCTACATTAGTCAGACATGGCACACACCACACATGGGATCGAGACTATTGCACTATCGAGACCAGTTCTTAGACATCCTAGCAGACGGTTTCATCCGATGGCCATGTTACATGGATACTTACATGCCTCATAGCTCGAGGGTAGCGATTGGCTTGTTGAGAGTCTCATCACATAGACTAGAGATTGAGATGGGCAGAGCCGAAGACATTCCCAAAGAGGAGCGGATATGCAGGGTTTGCAGAGTAGAGATGGAGGATGAGGAGCACCTTGTATGCAGATGTAGCGCATATGATGGCATCAGAGGTAGATACGAGACTCTATTTACAGGGCAGCCCACCCTCAGAGAGATCATGGACTCTAGAGACCAGCAAGAGCTCGGGCGAATCGAGATACAGAGTCAAAGAGATTCCCTACTCCAGCCTACTGTAGCAGCCCATACAAGAGGGAGACAGAGTGAGCTCACTGAGTTCTTTATTCCACGACGTGTTGCAGCCCTCCTCCCCTCAGCCCACACACAGAGAGGGGTGACTCTTCAGCAGGCTCAGACTGCTCCAGCTAGGAGACGACCCCGTGCTAGAGGATATCGGGCCCCGAGACCTCACCGACATCAGATTGCAGAGATCCAGGCTCGTCACCATCGCGCCATGGAGGAGAGACGATTCTAGATGATGGCTGATCCCGCTGCAGCTATCACGATTGCCCTGACTCCACCTCCACCTATGTATCACATCTTACACCCACCCACTAGCACAGGATGGAGCTAGTTAGTCGTTTCATATGCATTCCCATGCTTGTTGTAATTCCCCTTTGCATATAGACTATCATAGATATCGCACTCCATACACGCCCCCACTTTCATGGGTATCTCCAAACGCATATCACGGAGATATGTATCAGCTTTACCAGTTTTTTTTTTTCCAGCACTTTTATCTTCTCTGATAGACAGAAGATACACCCATGTACATCGATTTGTCTCATAGGCCGAGTTCGGCCTCTTAATAGACGTAAAAACACTTTCTCTCTCTCTCTCTCTCTCTCTCTCTCTCTCTCTCTCTCTCTCTCTCTCTCTCTCTCTCTCTCTCTCTCTCTCTCTCTCTCTCTCTCTCTCTCTCTCTCTCTCTCTCTCTCTCTCTCTCTCTCTCTCTCTCTCTCTCTCTCTCTCTCTCTCTCTCTCTCTCTCTCTCTCTCTCTCTCTCTCTCTCTCTCTCTCTCTCTCTCTCTCCCCCCTCCCTCCCTCCCTCCCTCCCTCCCTCCCTCCCTCCCTCCCTCCCTCCCTCCCTCCCTCCCTCCCTCCCTCCCTCCCTCCCTCCCTCCCTCCCTCCCTCCCTCCCTCCCTCCCTCCCTCTCTCTCTCTCTCTCTCTCTCTCTCTCTCTCTCTCTCTCTCTCTCTCTCTCTCTCTCTCTCTCTCTCTCTCTCTCTCTCTCTCTCAATTGTAAGAATAACAAATTAAACCTTAAGAGGTACAAATCTTAAGAACCTTATGCAAAGTACATTGAATGAACCAAAAGAATTGCCTCATTTTCAGTTCTACCGTGCGTCCTCCCCATATGTATATATACATACATACATACATATACACATAGTTGCATTCGAGCGCGTCCACGCGTCCGAATCGTTTTTCCAGACCTTTTGGACTTGTATTCGGACTTCCATGTCCGGAACGCATTTTAGACTTGACCATTGCAGAAAATTTTTTTGGGGCCAAAAAACCCGATTTTGGATCATTTTGACTATCACATATACCATGGTATCCACCATATCTACCATAATTTATATGTATATGTATTTATATCGACATATACATCTACATATACATATACATGTACATATACATGTATTGAAATTATGCTTAAATCTCATTGATTTATGTTTCTAATCTCACTTAAGAGTATCTGTTATAATTTCTGTAATTTTTTTGATAAAAAAAAAGTCACATTCGATAAGGTCCAAAACGTTTTTCCGGACTTGATTTGGCCTTTTAAACCCGTCCGAGTCCGAAGTCGGATTCTTGTCCGAATCAACTATGTATGTATGTATGTATGTACGTATGTATGTATGTTTTTTTTTTTTTTTTTTTTTATTTATTTATTTATACTTATATTTATATTTAGATATATACATACATACATATATTTATACATACATACATGCATATATTTATATATACATACATACACATTTGGCACTTACCTTTTTGTGGAAAGCTCCTTGCGTTGAAGCCTTAACGCTTGGTAGCTTCAGCCTAGGTAGTGTAGGCTGCTTCAGCCTTAACCCTACTCACCAAGGTAGTGTAGGCAAGCTCACCTCTCCCTCTCAACTCGCAAGTCGCAGCCCAAGCTCTCCCTCTCAACTCCTCTCGCTAATTAATTCGTCTGCCAAAAGTGACCCGAAATCGGGTTTTCTTGCCCCAGCCCTCAATTCTTGCAACGGTCACGTCCGAACCCCATTTCAGATGTCAATGTCCGATACAAAGTCCGATAAGTCCGGCAAAAGTTTCCGGACGCGTCCAAATGCAACTATGGCTGGATGGTTAGTTTGAAAGTCCAACTTGCATCTTGCACAAGATCTGAAAAACCTTGAGAGCCCAAATCAGTACACAAATTTATTTTTTAACATCCAGCTATAATGTATCATGTGACAATGGTGTCTATATAGAAATCAGATTTCATCGCACTTTCTTGGTTGTATGTATTGCCATCTTTCTTTTGTCAGAAAATATGCCTATGGGGCAGCCTTCCACTAGGGACCCCACTTGTAGCCTGTAGGTTTAAAAGACAAATAAGATTAACTCTTGGAAATGGTCAAAAATCATCCCACTACTGGGAAATGGTAAAAATTGTGGTCAAAAAATTTTATTACATAATGTGAGAGTACTCAATGAGAGCTATCCAAGCCTCTATAACACGGGTGTTGGGCACCAAAAACATGGTCAAAATCCAAACCCTCATTTCCAGAATTATGTGTGAAAAAGCAGTTTTTTAATTGAAAAGCTATAATAACAACATCACTTATGAACCATTGGCTAAGATCAATGTCATGTGGCCTATCAAAAACAAATCGACAGCCACACTCAAACCCTAGGCACAAAAATCAAAAGCCTAACTAGTTTTCTCGTTAAAAAATTACGATGGCTATTTTATGAGTTTTTATGAGTGTTTTTCGCCTAAAATTGTTTGTCTATATAAACATGAATTTGGGAGCCATCAAGTATCGCTACATGAACTCATGAATTTGAAAGAGGTGGTCCTTTTAACTTGGAGAGGTGCAGTTGTGTTTTCTTCATCATCTCAAGGGGAAGTGCAGCTTACAGTTTAACTATTTTTGGAGGAGATCATCTTCAGCCTTGGAGGTTATTGGAGTTATTGCACAGCTTGTATTAATCATCTTGTATATCTTCTATGCTATCTTGTAGCTTCAATCGTGGAACATAGTGAATATATTTGGAGCTTTGCTCCTTACATCTCTCTCGTGTGCAATCTTCTCTACTTAATGTCTCTATTTTATCTTTGTCTCTACATTGATTGTGGGCCTCAAAACCAATATATTGTCACATATTTTACATGACTGATGAGACAAAAAGCTTAGAGAGCTCGTTTTTCTGATAAGCAAGAGGAGATGTATCACATGCTACATCTCAAGCTTGATAACTGTTAGCATATTTCCCAATGTTGCACCTGAGGAGGGTTTGATAAGTGTATGTTCCACAAATGCATAATCCGGTTTTGGTCAGTTCTCTTTTCGGCATCCACTGAGTCACATTGCTGCTATTCTGAACTTTTTTGAAGCATCTGCTCAATTCTTCCTCAGCATCAAGAGGCGTTAACCTCAGTTTTAGAATAACTGCAATAGCATGAATGGTATCTTCTGCAAATAGTATCCCCTGCTGTACTTTCATCCTCATACATGCTGGTATTAAATCAATAAGTTCAACAAGCAAAGAAGTGTTTAAGAAATTTAAAGTGAGGACCCCTTACCGTAATTGAAAGAAAAATATGAAAGAAACAAATAATACTCTTTCGTGAATTGAGCTACTTGTATCTGGCTGGATAACTGCAAGAGTCTCACATTTTATCTTTAAAGGTGAGCAATATCATGAACACATGAAAGCTTGTAGCCAAAAACTCTTGAGACAGAAAGCCTTTATTACTTAGTAAAAGTTACTTTTAGAGAATCCTCTTTTCTTGGGTGTCGGAAAAGAAGAAAAAGGGGAAAAGAGAAAAAGGGGGGGGGGGGGGGGGGGTGGGGGGTGGGCACATATGCATACAAGGAATGACTGACAATATACCTGTTTCCCTGTCAGCTTGATCCTCAAAAGTTTTTCAAAGGCGTCTAGGTAGTCCTCTGCACTCATGACAACACAAAATATGGCCTTTCTGATTTCTGTGTTCATCTTTTGTGAAGCTGCTAGCTTTAGCATTTTTTCTGTCTCAACAGTCTCTTTTCGGATAAAATCGGCAAAATCTGAGTTCTCACCACCCTCTTGGTCAACATCACCCCCACAAATCCACCACTGTCCCTTCTTATCTGGTTCTAAGAGCTTCTTCCATTTCAAGGCTCGGAGTTGCACTTCTTCTATGCCTAACTGGCAACAACAGCTCTCTCTCTCTCTCTCTCTCTCTCTCTCTCTCTCTCTCTCTCTCTCTCTCTCTCTCTCTCTCTCTCTCTCTCTCTCTCTCTCTCTCTCTCTCTCTCTCTCTCTCTCTCTCTCTCTCTCTCTCTCTCTCTCTCTCTCTCTCTCTCTCTCTCTCTCTCTCTCTCTCTCTCTCTCTCTCTCTCTCTCTCTCTCTCTCTCTCTCTCTCTCTCTCTCTCTCTCTCTCTCTCTCTCTCTCTCTCTCTCTCTCTCTCTCTCTCTCTCTCTCCCCCCCTCCCTCCCTCCCCCCCTCCCTCCCTCCGTCCCTCCCCCTCCCCCCTCCCTCCCCTCCCCCGCCCCTCCCCCCCCCCCCCCCCTCCCTCCCCTCCCCCTTCCCTCCCCCCTCCCTCCCCCCTCACCCCCTCCCTCCCGCCCCCCCCCCCTCACCCCCTCCCTCCCTCCCTCCCTCCCTCTCCCTCTCCCTCTCCCTCTCCCCCTCCCTCTCCCCCTCCCTCTCTCCCTCCCTCCCCCCCTCCCCCCCCCCCTTTCCCTCCCTCCCTCCCTTCCCCGCCTCCCCCCCCCCCCTTTCCCTCCCTCCCTCCCTCCTCCCCCCCCCCCCCCCCCCGCCTGCCCGCCCTCCCTCCCTCCCTCCCTCCCCCCCCCCCCCCCCTCTCTCTCTCTCTCTCTCTCTCTCTCTCTCTCTCTCTCTCTCTCTCTCTCTCTCTCTCTCTCTCTCTCTCTCTCTCTCTCTCTCTCTCTCTCTCTCTCTCTCTCTCTCTCTCTCTCTCTCTGTTCAAAGGACTCGAAGAACAAGTAATGAATAAAGTTAAAGGACTGCAAGAACAAGTGAAGACTCTCACAGAAGAACGAGACCACTGGAGGACAGCTTATGAGCACATGAAAGAAGAGGGGGAGATCTCCAACGTGGAGATACTCAAGGAAGAAATAAAGAAGGAAATCAAAACGGAGGTAGAACATACTCGAGAGTCATGGGTGGAAGTAGTACACAAAAGAGTTAAGAAGGAAGTAAGGGAAGACGTGCAGAAAGAAGAGCTCACACGAGTCCAGGATACACTTGAGGAGGAGAGGCTTCGACACACTCGAAGACTTCACATTCAGATTACAGGCCTACCCGAAGGGGTATCACCGGAGGCAGACTCCACTGACATTTGCCGTCGACTTGGATACAAGAGCATGCCCTACACAGACGCATGGAGGGTGGGGAGGGATACATCGCATTTGCGAGCACTCATCCTCAAGATGAGTTCCGAGGAGGCACGGACCGCCTTTTTTAGACGTCGATCAGTACTACGTGGACTACCTAGCGGCACCCTCTACATGGACGAGGACCTCACGCGTATGCAGGTGGCACACCGACGCGCTTGCATGCCACAGATACTCCAGGCACGTCGAGAGGGGAGGAAGGCCTTTTACCGTGATGGTAAGGTCTTCATAGATGGACGCCCTATCAAATAGGGCCATGCGGCCTATGAGACATCACTACACCAGGAGACACCACTCAGAGGAGTGGTGTGGAACTGCAACGGGGAGGAGTGGCCATCGTATTTCGACAGGAGATACAGAGTCGGATCCATATTATAGGTAGAGATGAGGAGGCACGATACATGTGGGTTCGCATGGAGATAGCACAGGGGAGCTCGATTTACATTGCTATATGCTACTTCCCACCAGGCGGATCTCGATACGCAGGACAGGATCTGGGGGGACCGATCCGAGATAGAGACTCACCATACACAGCGCTTTCAGATGAGATACTACATTATAGCACACTAGGTGAAGTCTTCCTTATGGGGGACTTCAATGGCCGCACTCAGTCGCATCAGTGCGAGGCATACGACATGGATCACCCACAGATCATGAGGGCCAGAGACCCCGATGAGATTAGCACGAGCAGGGTATCAGCAGATACGGGTCAGGACACCACCGGCTATGGAAGACATCTACTCGAGCTAGGCAGCCGACATCATCTCGTTATATATAACGGGATGAATCGTTGGCCAGGTTTAGGCGGATTTACTTGCTTCCCTCACGGGGGAGGTGAGAGCACAGTCGACTACATTTTGGGTACTACCTCTGGAGCTTCACTCATCCCTTCACTTAGTATTGGACGACGCCCACTCGGTGCTGACCACACATTTATCACATTCACACTCTCATCTCCGATTCCATTAGACCCTCCCTCACCCACTGAGATACATACCACGATACACTTCACACACGAGCTCTCACATGTTTATGCACACCATTTACAGACCCGCCTACTCTCCCTTGATCCATTCTCACCTTTGGACACACTTACATCACATATCACCTCCATCCTACAGGACTCAGCTCTCCGCAGCTTCCCACACCGCACACATATGCACCCTCCACGCACACGATCCATGCCCCAGAACCGCTGGTATGATGCAGATTGTCGTGAGCTGCGGAAGCACCTACGGATTTTAGAGCATAGAGGAGATATTACACACACACAGGCACAGCGTCGCATGCAGAGCCTTACTCGCCGCAAACGGCGAGATTGGGAGGAGAGACAGTATTGGGATATTTACCATTTGCTCATGAGTCGAGACAGTGCAGTGGCATGGCGACATTTGAGAGAGAGGAGACAGCAGACACCTATCCGAGACCCGAGCACTTGGCATAGCTATGCACGGGGCCTATACGAGATCCCAGGCTAGCCTCCCATTCCCAGACCAGAGAGCTCACGTCCTACTACCTTTGACTTCTTCACACCCACTATGGTGGGACGCGCTATTGCCCGGCTGCAGCATGGCCTGGCCCATGATCATTTCAGTTTACAGGCAGAGCACCTCATCTATGGAGGCACGACTCTCGCACCGCTCATTGCCCATCTCTTCAACCGTGCATTGGTTGAAGGGTTCCCAGACTCATGGACTGAGCACACCATAGTGCCCATTCATAAGTCACGTGATACTATGGATCCAAGTACATACCGGACGATCATGATTGGCCCTATATTAGCCAAGTTACATGGGGCGGTACTAGAGACAGAGTTGAGTACTCTCGCTGAGAGGAAGGGCATCAGGGCTCCAAGACAGGCAGGTTTCAGACGAGATTACTCTACCATTGACCACATCTTCACTCTGAGATGCCAGATCGACCAGGCCAGGGTGAGGAAGAGGAGATTATATTGTTGCTTTGTGGACTTTCGCAAAGCATTTGACATTGTTCCCAGGGATCGACTCTTCAAACGACTCCTTGACATCGGAGCTCCGGAGGAGATGATATGGGGGATCTACGCCTTATACGAGAGAGTATCTGGTAGAGTCAGATGTCCAGGGAGCTTATCTGATCCACTTGCTAGCACTATCGGGGTGAAGCAAGGATGCCCTCTCTCACCCACCCTCTTTGGTCTCTACATTGATGAGATAGAGGATTTCATACAGCAGCAGGGGGGAGATGGCATTGAGGTACACGGGTCCATTGTCCATATTCTTTTATACGCTGATGATATTGTATTGGTTTCAGAGTCTGCAGAAGGTCTACAGCATCATCTACACGGCCTAGATGACTTTTGCAGACACAGAGGGTTATCTGTGAACCTTGGTAAAACCAAGGTCTTGATCTTTCATACATCAGCACAGGTACGCAGACATAGTTTGTTCACAGCAGCACGTGGACCGATTGAGGTGGTCGGATCATATGTTTACTTGGGGGTGACATTTACAGCAGCATCAAGGGTCTTCTCTATGGCTCAGGCAGCCCGTGACCGCATCACACGTGGGTACGCAGCACTAGCTTTGATGGAGAGACAGTGCCACCAGGCATATTTTCAGGAGCCCCGCACAAAGGGGTGGCTCTTTGACACTTTGGTTACGCCAGCGCTCATGTATGGGGCAGCCATATGGGGACCAGGATTAGCTACATCAGTATGGACAGCATTAGAGAGGCCACAGATCCTCATGATTGCCAGACTTATCCGCAGCAAGCCTTCAGTACCACATGATATCATTAGAGCAGAGCTCGCTGCACCACCGATGCTAGTTGAGGCACTATTCCAGACGGTATGCCTATTACACAGACTTCGGGGCATGGATACAGAGCGCATTGCTTATCGTGCTTTTGAGGCATCACGTGATATGGCATTAGCAGGCGACACCTCCTCATGGTATGCACAGACACGAGACTGGCTTGCCCACCATGGCTTTGACATAGACAGGCTACCACCACTACAGTACGACTCTCATGCACCCACCTACTCGCTCTCTCATCAAGAGAGGAATAGGATCATTCGTCAGGAGATATGGCATACATACATACAGAGGACATGGGTGAGCCCTAGGGGTACATTGCCACCGAAAATGCTCTACTACCGCGAGCATTTTCTACATATATCGGGCACGGGCTTCATCGAGATTCCGAGATACATGCAGACCTACCTTCCCCACCACCTACGAGTCGTCATTGGGCAGCTCCGGGTTTCATCACATCAGCTTGAGATTGAGAGGGGTCGGTCCAAGGGAGTCCCCCGTGAGGAGAGGTGGTGCCCAGTATGCCAGACAGAGGTAGAGAGTGAAGAGCATTTTGTTATCAGATGTCCAGCATACATAGACCTACGAGCACAGTTCCAGATCGAGGAGTCATTCCAGCTGTGCATGACTATGGGAGACCAGAGACGCTTGGGACGCTTTCTCACAGCAGCATACGAGAGGCGAGAGCAGTCACTACAGCCCATACATCAGACACGGGTGAGTACCCAGCAAACCATTACCCAGTTCTTTCAGCGAGTTGAGCTACATCAGAGAGGTCCATCTATAGGGCTCACGCTCACCAGGCAGCAGCACAGAGAGCACGGCGCCGACCACGCATGGGCGAATATCGTCGACCACGACTATATCAGGAGGATATCTCACGCATCAGGATTGCCTACGACCACATGATGGAGCATAGGCGTACCACCACCCCCTTGGTTGTCTTCCTTCAGGAGGCACTCAGACCACCACCGATGTACCACATACTACACCCACCTCCACCCATCACCAGTAGCTAGGGCGTTTTACTCACATTTTGGACCCCCCCATGTATTAGGTGGCCACTATCTGCAGAGTCAGAGCCACATCTCCCAAGCCTTTTCCAGCCCTATATAGCTTTGTGTAGCGATATACTTTTTATTTCATTTTATCTTCTACACAGGGTTACTACACTTGTACATGGTTTTTGTCTCATAGGCCAAGTTTGGCCTCCAGAAGACGTTAATATGACTTTCTTTCTTTCTCTCTCTCTCTCTCTCTCTCTCTCTCTCTCTCTCTCTCTCTCTCTCTCTCTCTCTCTCTCTCTCTCTCTCTCTCTCTCTCTCTCTCTCTCTCTCTCTCTCTCTCTCTCTCTCTCTCTCTCTCTCTCTCTCTCTCTCTCTCTCTCTCTCTCTCTCTCTCTCTCTCTCTCTCTCTCTCTCTCTCTCCCCCCCTCTCCCCCTCTCCCGCCTTCTTCTCTCTCTCCCCACCTTCTTCTCTCTCCCCCCCCCCTCCCTCTCCCTCTCCCTACCCCCCTCCCTCCCTCCCTCTCCCTACCCCCCTCCCTCCCCCCCTCTCCCTACCCCCCTCCCTCCCCCGCTCCCTCCCACCCCCCCCGGGCCCCTTCCCACCCCACCCCTTCTCCCTCCCTCCCTCCCTCCCTCCCTCCTCCCTCCCTCGCTCCAGCCCTCCTCACCCCCGGCCCCCCTGCCCCCCCTCCCTCCCTCCCTCCCTCCCTTTGTATGCACGAGTCACAGGCAGGGTGCGCTGCCCCGGCAGCCTATCAGACAGCCTTGTTAGCACTATTGGTGTGAAACAAGTTGCCCTCTCTCACCCACGCTCTTCGGTCTCTACATCCACGAGATAACAGACTATATACAGTGAGCAGGAGGGCTAGGAGGAGACCTCGGAGCAAAGTCACCAGGGGACGGGGACGGGTCCCGGGATCGGTGGTGTCCCCGGGACGGGGACGGAGCCTATGGTGTCCCGGGGACGCGTCCTTGGGACGGCACTAAAAAATGCCTATTTTTCTTAAAATTATCAAATGAGAATTATTGTACAATGAATATGTTTACATATGAAAAAGATAATAACAATAGATCTATAAAATAAAGGTGTTTTTTTAGTGAATACATGTATGAAGCACCTTAAACATCTAGAGTCTCCTTCAAATTTTAAAGAGTCAAAGTGACAAGTCATATGTATTTCATCATGTCAAAAAAAGAAATAATACCATCATCATATCAATAATCATATACATAAAAAGAGTTAAGACTCAATGATCATATGGCGCGCCACATTACCATGGGAACATATGCCATCTTATCATCGATATAACTAGTAATAGATTTTAAAAAGTAAAATCTAGAGACTAAACCATAAATGACTCTACAATCAATTCACAAGGGTAAATCACCATGAAGAATCCAAGCGGGGAGTCTTATTTTATACATCATAATCATCAGATTGCGCTTCTTTATGTTCTTCATTTTTCACTTGGTTCAACTCTCTCTCTCTCTACCTCCCATTATTTGAAAGGATATCCTTCCATGAATTGGGTCTTAGATAGTATCCTCACTCTTCATGTTTGCACTTATAAACAGAAGATCAATGGCATGCTCGGAAGCGTAAAGAGAAGAAAGGTGAAGAGAGGGTTTAGAGGATGGAGAGTGTTGTAGCCTGCTGAATATGCAAGGTTGAATAAACCTCTATTTATGCTTGATTGTGCAATGTGGACCCAAGAACCTTCTAGAGGTGCCTCCAAAATGGTGCCAATTATTCAAGGAAAAAGAAAATCCAACTTTATCCTGTATAAATCACTTCTCTGCCCATTTAGGCCGTCCCCAAACCGTCCCCATCGACCTGTGTCACATGTTTCTGTCTCAGGGACGCGTCTCGGGGACGTCCCTGTGTTTCAGAAATGGGTAAGGGGACGCCAACCGTCCCGGTTGAGCGTCCCGGAATATTTGGGTTCAAGGACGGCGTCCCGGCGTCCCTAGGACCCGGGGACGCGTCCCCTTGTGACATTGCCTCGGAGGTACGCAAGTACACATCCTATTAAATGTTGATGACATTGTCTTGCTTTCAAAGTCACATGAGGGGCTGCAGTCACATTTATAGGCGCTCGATACCTTCTGCATGGAGAGAGGACTCGCAGAGAACCTTGGCAAGACCAAGGTCATGATCTTCCACACCTCCAAGACAGTACACCATCGCGCCTCTTTCGCCGCAGCTTGAGGACAGATAGAGGTAGCGGACTCCTACGTCTACTTGGGTGTTACCTTCTCGGGCAGCAGAGGGGTATTCTCCATGGCACAGGCAAAGAGAGATTGACGCGAGGCTATGCGGCGCTTGCTGGATTGGAGAGATGTTGCTTTCATGCACATTTTCAAGAGCCCCAGACTAAGGGGTGGCTCTTTGATACTCTAGTCACACCCGCACTGATGTATGCAGCCACAATATGGGCACCAGACATCACAGACGCGATGTGGACGCGGATTGAGAGGCCCCAAGTCACCATGATCTCACGCTTGCTCCGCAGCAAGCCCTCCGTTCCACATGACATTATACGAGCTCAGCTTGGCACACCACTGATGCTCATGAAGGCCATCTTTCAGCTCGTGACCTTTATTCTAAGAGTCTGAGAACTCCCCACAAGTCAACCCACCTGGATTGCATTTGAGAGCTCTAGACATTTGCCAGAGGCAGGGCATGAGAGAGTATGGTATGCACAGACCTACTGATGGTTGGCAGACCATGGCATGAGCATTACCGACCTCCCTCCTTTTCAATATGACCTCTCTTCCCCCTACATTACCCTCTCTCGTTCGGAGAGGAATAGGATCATCCGTCAACACCTACTACAGATACACGTCAGGGAGACATGGATAGCACCACGAGAGCCTCTTCCCACAAAGAGGCAACAATACAAAGAGCACTTCCTGACAGTGAGAGCGGATGGTTTCGTTCACAGACCACGATACATGGATACATACATGGCACCGGCAGAGAGAGTGGCCATTAGGCAGCTCATAGTATCATCATACCAGCTCGAGATTGAGGTTGGGCAAGCAACACATACCCCCAGGGACAAGAGATTATGCAAGATGTGCTGAGAGGAGGTGGAGGACGAGGAGCACTACACATGTAGATGCGAGGCATATGAGGATATCAAAGACCGCTACCCACAGCTCTTCAGGGGCCCCAAAGAGATCAGGGTTGTATTGGAGACGGAGGTCCAACGCCCTCTAAGTCGTTTCCTAGTAGAGCTCCAGCGCCGCCGTGCCTCACTTCTCAAGCAGATGGAGATACACCCGACCCCCAGACTCATATTACAGATTTTTTCACACCCACAGCCGCCCAAGGACCAAGCTCGACGCGGGGGTGTCACATTACAGAGAGCAGAGAAGCTTAGACGACAGTGCCAATGACTGAGACCCCATTCCAGAGAGTCTGTCCCCACCAGAGAGAGATTCAGGCGATCCACGCATGCCATGACATGAAGATACGGAAACGTCAACAGCGCATCCCTGCCGATCTCGACGTGGATATGACACCACCGAGGCTCCCTCCCTATGCATATCATATTTGTATCTCACCTCTTGAACATATAGAGTGCATACCCATAGCACCCCACACCCTCGACGCCAGCTATTATCCACTCCTTTTATACTCTATTTTGTACTCACACTTTATTTTCCTTTTGGGATCACAGTGGAGTGGATTGGATCATACTGATGTATATGTTTTGTCTCATAGGCCAATTTTGGCCTCTAATAGACGTTAAAAGTCTCTCTCTCTCTCTCTCTCTCTCTCTCTCTCTCTCTCTCTCTCTCTCTCTCTCTCTCTCTCTCTCTCTCTCTCTCTCTCTCTCTCTCTCTCTCTCTCTCTCTCTCTCTCTCTCTCTCTCTCTCTCTCTCTCTCTCTCTCTCTCTCTCTCTCTCTCTCTCTCTCTCTCTCTCTCTCCCCCCCCCCCCGCCCCCCTTTCTTCCCTCTCCCCCCCTCTATCAGGAGTAGATAGAGGCTCTATTCATAGGACAGCCTACCCTTCGTGAGATCATAGCCTCTAGAGATCGACATCAATTAGGGTGATTCTTACTCGAGATACAAAGCCACAAAGATACCCTGCTCCGGCCCACTACAGAAGCTCCGATCGGTGGGATACAAACACGGCTCACTGACTTGTTTGCCCCACGACATGCACCGGCTCCACGACCTATTGTCATTTAGAGAGGTGCTTCTTCGCCAGGCGGAGACCTCTCGTGCTAGGAGACAATCCCGCGCTAGAGGCTATCAAACCACCAGCGGATCCCAATACGCAGGACAGGACCTTGGCAGACCGACCCAAGTACCATACAGAGCACTTTCAGATCAAATACTACATTACAGCACCCTAGGTGAAGTCTTCCTTATGGGGGACTTCAATGGCTGCACCCAGTCATGTGAGTGCGAGGCATATGACATGGACCATCCACACCTCATGAGGAGCAGAGATCAGGATGAGACATGGGTCAAGACACCATCGGGTATGGAAGACATCTGTTTGAGCTAGGCAGCCGACACCGTCTCATTATATATAACGGGATGCATCGTTGGCCATGCTCGAGCGAACTTACTTGCTTCCCTCGCGGAGGGGGTGAGAGCACGGTCAACTACATTCTGGGTACCATCTCTAGAGCTTCGCTTATCCCCTCACTTAGTATTGGACGACGCCCACTTGGTGCTGACCATATGTTTATCACATTCACACTTTCATCTCCTATCCTATTAGACCCTCCCTCACTCATCAAGCTACACACCACAATACACTTCACACATGAGCTCTCACACGTTTACGCACACCATTTACACACGAGGCTACTCTCCCTCAATCCATTCTCACCTTTGGACACACTTACATCACTCATCACCACCATCCTTCATGACTAAGCTTTCCACATCGCACACATACACATCCTCCACGCACAAGATCCATGCCCCAGAACCATTGTTATGATGCAAATTGTCTGGAACTAAGGAAGCATCTACAGATTTTAGATCTTAAAGGGGATATTAAACACAGACAAGCACAGCGTCGCATGCAGAGCCTTACTCACCACAAGCGGCGGCAATGAGAGGAGAGAGAGTATTGGGATATTTACCATTTGCTCATGAGTCAGGATAGTGAAGTGGCGTGGCGACATCTGAGGGAGAGGAGACAGCAGATATCCATTCAAGACCCGAGCATTTGGCATAGCTATGCACCAAGTCTATACCAGATCCCATACCAACCCCACATTCCCAGGCCGCAGAGCTCATGCCCCACTACCTCTTACTTCTTCACACCCACTATGGTAAGCCGCGCTATTTCCCATTTACAACATAGCAGAGCCCATGAACAGATCAGCTTATACGCAGAGCACCTCATCTATGGATGCACGACTCTAGCACTGCTCATTGCCCATCTCTTTAGCCGTGCACTAGTTGAAGCGTACCCTGACTCATGGACTAAGCACACCATAGTACCCATTCATAAGTCAAGCGACGTTATGCATCAAGCTACATGTCAAACGATCATGATTGGCCCCATATTGGCCAAATTATACGAGGCAGTGCTAGAGACAGAGTTGAGCACTCTCACCAAGAGGAAGGGTATCAGGGCTCCAGGACAGGCAGGATTCAAACGAGATTACTCTACCATTGACCACATCTTCACTCTGAGATGCCTGATCGACCTAGCAAGAGTGAGGAGGAGAAGATAATACTCCTTTATGGACTTCTACAAACCCTTCGACACAGTTCCCAAGGTGTGACTCTTCAAACGCCTACTCGATATCGAAGCTCCAGATGAGATGATATGGGGGATCTACGCCTTATATGAGAGAGCATCTGGTAGAGTCAGATGTCCAGGTGGCTTATCCCACTCACTTGCTAGCACCATCGGGGTCAAGCAAGGATGCGCTCTTTCACCCACCCTCTTTGGTCTATAAATTGATGAGATAGTGGACTTCATACCACAGCAGGGAGGGGAGGGCATTGAGGTACAAGGGACCATTGTTCATATTCTTTAATATATTGATGATATTGTGCTGGTTTCAGAGTCCGCAGAAGGTCTACAACACCACCTATGCGACCTAGACGACTTCTACATACATAGAGGGCTATCTGTGAACCTTGGTAAAACCAAGGTTATGATTTTTCATACATCACCACAGGTGAGTAGACATAGTTCTTTCGCAGCAACGGGCGCACCCATTGAGGTAGTCAGATCATATGTCTATCTTGAAGTGACATTCAAAGCAACCTCTGGGGTACGCAGCACTAGCCTTGATGGAGGAACAGTGCCACCCGGCACACTTTCAGGAGCCCTGCACAAAGGGGTGGCTCTTCGACACTTTGATTACACCAACGCTCATGTATGGAGCAACCATATGGGGGTCGGGATTAGCTACTTCAGCATGGACAACATTGGAGAGGCCACTATATATATATATATATATATATATATATATATATATATATATATATATATATATATATATATATATATATATATATATATATATATATATATATATATATATATATAGTGGCCTCTCCAATGTTGTCCATGCTGAAGTAGCTAATCCCGACCCCCATATGGTTGTATGTGTACATATGTATGTATGTATGTATGTATGTATGTATGTATGTATGTATGTATGTATGTATGTATGTATGTATATATATATATATATATATATTATATATATATATATATATAAAGTTCAAAGTTATCCAAACTTACGAACTCAAGAAAGAGAACAAAACACAAAGACACAAGAAAAAACAACAACAAAAGCAAAGAGTACACAAAAAATAAGATCAATATAAAACATGAAAAATACGAACAAGAAAGTAAACCAATCCAAAAAATCAGACCAAAAAATATAATAAATATTTAAATTTAAAAAATGTAAATACATATAATAATAATAATAATTATTATTATTATTATTATTATTAAAAAAATCAAAAATCAAAAATATATATAAAAAATGCATATTTTAAACAAAAACGAAAACAAAACAAAAAGTGTATCTCAACTTCTATGTCTGTCCAAAACAAGAAGTATCAAAATTGAACTTTATCATGCATAGCTTATACGAATAGCTATCACATCTCTACTCACGTCATCAGTGCCCTAGAGTAGGTGCAGACTTTCATTAAAGACTCTTTTTAAATAAAGACCTCTAGCAAAGTCAACGAGCTGAGTTTCTATCACTTCTGGAAGTGAGGGACAAACTCAACCATGATAAAGTCTTGCACAAAGAACAAACCAAAAATAGAAAATCAATAATGAGAAAATAACAAAAAAGACAAAAAACAATAAATAAATAGATAAATAATAATAAACATCAAACCACTAAATTAAGGAAAATAAAATAAAATAACAAT
>CM035415.1:75965075-76185075 GCA_020310875.1 Ceratopteris richardii
GGTGGTCCTAGAGTGTTTACACACATCACTTCCTAAATATATCAACATAAAGAATATTAAGAGGACAAGAAAGTTGTGAGATAAAAGATGTAGTTCTATGGATTGGAGAAACAACTCATTAGTATGGGAGAGTGGGAACTGAATTCCTTTGAGAATTTTGTCTAATGGCCTGAGAGGAGATAGACTCAAGGTCGAATAGGAAAAATTAGGATAAGCTTTAAAGATAACACTCGATGGTTGAGTGACTAGTCCACTTCTACTTAGTTTCACAATATTGCAATTGTGTTTGTGTTGGAGGAGGTGGTCTTCTATTAAACACATGTGATTATCATTGAGAAACTTGATTTCACACTTAGGGCAAACCCTATGAGAAGACTTGAATAGAACTACCCAAGTCATCTTCAATGTAGATGCATATTTGTATGTAGTCTTCCAAAGTGTTGGAGCTCATTGGATATGTTGTAGTGCATAATTAAGCACTCTTTAAGCCATCAAGAAAATGTGAAATTAATTTGCCTTTTGATGGTAGATCCCCTGTGGTGCATCACACTACATATTTCTTGTAGCGATGTGCAGCTAACTTCAAGTTCTCATTGGCTTGTTGCTTGAAGCTTGTTATCATTGCTAAGGTGTCATGCCTGGCTCTTGTTTTAGCAAGTTCAGTGATGAATCCTTTCAAGATTTGATCAATGTTTTGGAGATTGTTTATGCATAGTGGTGGAACCATGCTAAAGAATTTCCTTTCAATGTAAGTCCAAAGGCTTCGTATTGTGTGAAAAAATCATACATTTGCTGAGGATCACCTTGTCCTTTGAAATACTTCCACACACATTTTTCCACTTGGGAAGGTCTAAGATTTCTACCAAAATTTGGTCTTACTATTTGCACCTGTGGAATTTAGGGTTGTTGCCATGCATTGAGTCATGTGGGGCTTGTGATGGAGTAGGCATTTGTTGGCCTAATGAATTTATTGGATATGACATTTGAGGCAGTGTTAGCATGCCATCGGTGTGGATCCCAAATTTAACTTTCATAATTATTAATTTATTTAGAATAATGGAATGTAAACTGTTAGGAATTTTGAAGAAGAACAAGCACTTTGCATTCCTCTTCTTGAATAACCATTCTCCTTTGAACTAAAGAAGAGAGACTTTTTCCTTGTTCATGATGATGTTTGTAGTGTCATAGAAACACTATGTACATATGAACTTGTAATCTCATCCTTCAAAATACAATCACATTGTTGAAGTGTTACGATGGCAATTCAACATGATGGATTCTCCTTTGCAAGAGCTCTGGAATGATGACCTCATGATAGAAAACCAAGCTCTTGAAGACTAGCATGATGCTCTGCACAAACTTGAAGAATATGTAGACTTACACAATAAACAAAGAGCACAAACTCAATTTACCTAGATTTTACAAATACGAACCAACCTTTTTGGTATATGGTTGACCAGGCCACTATATGTTTTATTAAAAAACATATATAAAAGTGTTCGATACCCTTTTAGCCTTTCACATGGACACTTACAATAACAATCTCCCACTGAAGGCCAAAGTTTGTTGATATATTAGGTAGTGATGTGTTTTCACACATTAGCACTGTCGGGGCACTTTTTTCTCTCTTTAGGAGGTTTCCCCCCGGCTTGTATATATACCTATAGCCCTAATGGGTCACTTATCTCTGAACATTCTAGTGGTAATACGTTTAGTATTGTGTGTTGTACTCTAAGTTTCTTCTTCTTCCTTGTGTTGTTTGCATGTTTCCATAGACATCAAACTCCAACAATTGGTATTAGAGTAGCTCATCGCTTCATCTAGGGCATCATCGACACCCTTCTAGTCTTAGTCTTAGAATTGCATGAAATTTGGTGAGCATACTCAGGGCACTATCACAGTGCTTGTGTAGGCAATTTCATATTTTTGTGTCAAAGATATATACAAGTTTCAGTTTGCCAGTATAAGCATCTCAAAGTTTGCTACAGGTTTCACAAAACTTGACACGGTAGTTCTTCTCAACTTTTTGAGATACAACCATTTTTTTGCATCAGGGTATTTAAGTCAATGGCCATGGCTAAAAGCAGTGATGTATTCCATATGTTGGTTGTTGATGATAAATTGGAAGGTACCAATTGCCCATTATGGGCTTATATGATGCATCATGTATTGGTTGCAAAAGGACTATGGAATATTGTGTAGGGTGTTGAAAAACGTCATATTACACCTGCAAACATAGTTACTGAAGGTGATGCAGATGACCATGAAGATGATGATATTTATCATGTTCCTGTTCATGTTCTGATTCTTGTTGCACCTACTACAGGGCAAATTCATTGGGATGGCAAAGATGCTCAGGCACATGCATTGATAGCCTTATCTATCAAATGTGTCATTATTCCTCACATTTGCACTTGCAAAACAACTAAGGATGCTTGGGATACACTTACCACTTTATATCAAGCAAGGAATGAGGCTATTATTGCTTACCTTCGAAAATAGTTGAAGAGTGAGCACATGAATGAAGGAGATTCCATGGACAATTTTTTGAGAAAGATCAAAGATTTGAAGGAACAATTGATTTCTACTGATGAAGTCTTGCCTTACAGTTCACTTGTGCAGATTGTTTTGAATGGTCTTCCCCATTCATATCAGAGTTTTGCTTCTACTCTTTGTTTGATGATGAAAGGCAATCCAAATGCCTTAACATTTGATGATTTAGTCTTTGTTCTATTGCAAGAAGATAGCATAACAGACCCATTATGTGTGCTATAGATCAAGCTTTCCTGGCTAGTGAGAAGGGCAAAGGTAAATAGAGCTCTTCTACTAGGAAGAAATATGCTAATTCTACACAATCAAAGAAGCATGACAGAGATGAAAAGAAAACAAAAAAACAGAAATTGTTTTGCAAATACTGTAAAGGAAATGATCATGTCATAAAGAGTTGTCCAAAACTCGTTGCAAAAGATGCAGGGAAAAAAGAGGCTAAAATGGTTGTTGCAGAGGCCTTTGCACCCAAAACAGAGTCTGCTAATCTTATGCATAATGAAGAATGGGATTTACCATTGTTTGCAGTTATGACCCATCTTCTCATGAATAGTGTATATCTGCAGTAGACTCAAATGTTTGGTACTTTGATAGTGGGGAAACCAGACATAGTACCTCATAGCGTAATTTCTTTACTTCACTCGAGCTTGCCCCTACAAGGAATACTATCACATGTGCCAACAACTCCTCTTACCCTGTAATGGGAGTTGGTAAGATCATTCTAACTACTATTGATGGTAGTTCTTTTACATTGTCAGATGCTTTATTTGTGCCAGGGATCAAGAAGAATTTGTTATCAATTTCAACTTTAGCCAAGTTTAGCTTGGTTTTGAAATTTGTTGATGACAGATGTAGAGTTCATGATTTGTTCAATGGCAATGTCATTATTGCTTCTGGAATTTTATGTCATGGGCTATATAAGCTCATAGACTATGAAAAATCTATGAATGATTCAACATGTGCAGTACATGATTCTCAGGCTTTGTCATATGCAAAGCTTTGGTGATCTTAATTTTGCTAGTTTGCTACACCTGTAGAGATCTGAAATGATGTCCTCTCTACCCAAACTTGAGACACCTATTAAACATGTCTATGAAGGTTGTATTTTTGCCAAAATGCAGCATTCATTGTTCCCAAAATATGGTTCAATTCGAGCTACTCTGAAATTGCATCTTGTTCACAGTGATGACTGTGGTCCTATGCAGACACCCTCTTTTGGAAACTACCTTTACTTCATAGCTTTCGTTGATGATTTTTCCAGGTATGCATGGGTATATCCATTGAAAGCAAAGTCCGAAGTGTTTATGTGCTTCAAACAATTTTTGGTTTTGGCTGAAAATCTATCAGCATGTAAAATGGGCACCCTCCATTTTAATCAAGGGGGGGGGGTATATGTCTTCTGATTTTAATGCATTTTTGGCTAAACATGGGATAAAATGTCAGTGTACAGTGTCGTATACACCTCAACAAAATGGAGTTGGTGAAATGAAGAACATGTCACTCATAGAGATGACAAGGTGTATGGTCAAGAGTCAGGCTTTACCACATAGTTTCTAGCTTGAGGCTGTTATGTGTGCATCATATGTACTTAACAGGTGTCCCACTAAAGCATTGCAGTCTATCACTCCATGTGAGGCTTGGCATGGTTGTAAGCCATCTATTGCTCATCTGCATGTTTTTGGTTGTCTGGCATATGCATTAGTGCTTGAACAACAACGCAAGAAATTGGATGATAAAGCACTGAAATGTATTTTTGGGTACAATTTTGAGAGCAAAGGTTGTTGTCTATATCATCCACAAATTAAATGCATTTTGCTTAGTCGTGATGTTGTTTTTATGGAAGATGTTATTCAACCATTCCTTTCATGTACTAAGGAGACATCAATTGGATCCAAAGACATGTATGATACTTTGCTTCCTCTTTTTACAGGTGAACAGTCTAGCGGTGATCCTAATGAGGCAACTTCTCAACCTTTACCGGTTTCATGTGATGATGTAGATCATTCCATTTCTGATGCAGATTTACACAACACACTTGTTGATGAGAGAGCTGATATTGACGAGGCAAAAACTATGCCAAAATGGCCGGTGTAGACTTTGCATGACAACAAATTAGATGCACCTCCATCATATCGTACTTGTTCAGGCTCTCATAGTGCCTCTTTTGCATTAGATTGTTATGCTATGGCTGCCTCTAGTCTCTATGATGAGAATGAGCCTGTTTCATTTGATGAAGCACAAAATTCAAAAAATTGGATGGCTGCTATGCAATCTGAATATGATGCTATAATGAAGAATGGTACCTGGTCTTTATGTGACTTGCCTCCTGACAAGAAGGCCATTGGCACTAAGTGGGTATACGAGTTGAAGCGTAAGCCTGATGGAACATTTGATATGTATAAGGCTAGGCTTCTTGCAAAGGGTTATGCTTAGGAAAGAGGCATTGATTTTGTTGAGACTTTTGCCCTACATGTTAAATGACTACTGTATGTAGTATCTGTGCACTTGCAACTCATCATGCTTGGAATGTACATTAGTTGGACATTAAAACTCCATTTCTGAATGGTGATTTGCATGAAGAAGTGTATGTTTTTCAGCCCTGTGACTTTGTGCAAAAAGGGCATGAGAACAAAGTGTGCAGGTTGAAGAAGGCAGCAAGTAGCATGTGCTTGGTGTGAAAAGATACATGCCTACCTGATTGCACATGGTTTTGAGAACATTCTACTTGAGAGCACCTTATATGTTAAGCATGCAAATGATGTGCTTCTGATCATTGTTGTCTATGTTGATGACATGCTACTCACTGGTCCTCATGAGAAGCATATTGCTGATTTTAAGGCTGATTTGCATGCCTCATTTAAGATGTCTGATTTGGGGCATTTGCATCATTATTTTGGCATTCAGTTTATGCAACTTGATGGTGGAGTAGCTTTGTGTCAAACAAAATATATAGACACAATATTACAGCATTTTGGCCTTGAAGACTACAAACCTATTGCCACTCCTATGGAGACAAGTCTACAATTGAGTCTTAATGATGTTGGAGATGCATTTGATGTTGGTCTCTATCAGTAGGCTGTTAGATGCTTGATTTTCTTATGCATTACTAGTGAGATATTCAGTTTGCTATCTCACAGATGAGCAGGTTTATGCATTGGCCAAGTGCCAAGCATTGGCAATCGCTTAAGTACATCTTTCTCTACTTGAGCGGTTTTGCATGATGCAACATAGAAACTACTCTATCTTGAATAATTATATTCATCCTCTTGGCTACACCATTCTGTATTGGAGTATAAGGAGCTGTAAAGTCTCTACAAATTCCTCTCAATTGATAGAAAGGTTGAATTCATGTGAGGTATACTCACCTCCATTGTCTGAACATAAAGCCTTGAGCTTAGTTTCTTTTTCAATCTCAATTGAAGCAAGCCATTTTTTGAAATTGGGAAAAACCTCACCCTTTGATTTGATAGGATATACCCATACTTTTCTAGTAGCATCAACTATGGAAGTGACAAAGTAAAGAGAACCACCTAATGACCTTGTGGACATAGGACCACACACATCTGTATGAACGAGATCTAAAGGGCTGAATTGAAGAGTCAATGTGCATCTTATGCACATTCCTAGTTTTTTTTTTCATATTGATAATGTTCAGAAAATGAAAAATTAAAGAAAGATAACACAAGTAAGTATCCACATACGAGAAGATTTTCCATTCCACTATGAGACATGTGGCCCAAAAGGCCATGCCAAATACAAGCCAGGTTGTTCAGTAACAACTAATAAGTGTTTTTTTTTGTGATACAAATAAAGGATAAATTGAGGGAACTTTGTGTCCTTTTGCACTAATCATATTTCTCTTTGATATGCAAAAGGAATGAGCATAGAAAACCACTTTGTAACCAAGGTCATCAAGTTGACCAACTGACATCAAACTACATGATAAGTGAGGTACATGGCATACATTATGCATAGTAAATTTTGAACGATCAATGAATTGCACAACCACATCTCGAGTCCTAACAACATCATACTGGTAAGAGTCACCAAGTCTCATGATACCAAGAGACTTTGTTGGATAAGTATAGAACCATTATCTATGTGGTGTCACATGGAAAGAAGCACCAAAATCTAGTGGCAATGTGTAGGAAAGAGAATTAGCCATAAGAGCCTTAGTGGGGATAGTACTACCAAGTTTCAACACATCAACATCATAAAAAATACTTCACAGTCGAAGCAAATGGTGCAGGTAACTGTTTAACATGCCCATCAACATTCTTGACTTTACCTTTAGCATTCTTTCTTCATATGCCCTTTCTTATGACAATAATGACTCTTGATATCCCTCTTCCTTGATTTATGTCTACTCTTATTTTGTTGACAATCCTTTTCCTTATTCTTGGTCCTACCATGTTGTTGATTCTTTTCTTGATAAGAAGCATAAAAATTATATGCATCTCCACTCTGAGTGCCAACCATAGACTTTCTATGGATCTCCTCACTCAAGAGTGCTCCACATATGTCATCATAGGCTAGTTTACCACTAGGTGCAATATTGCTAATAGCTGTGTAAAACGTGTCCCATGATGATGGAAAGGTGCATAGCAACAAGCTTGCTTTCATTCAATTATCCATTTCCATTTTTTGAGCTTGTATATGAGAGAATATAGCATCAAACTCATTTAGATGAGTAGCAACACTATATGTGTCCTTCATGCAAAGGTCATATAGCTTTCTCACCAGATACACTTTATTTGATGTTGTTTCTTTTTCATATGTATTGCATAACTTCTTCCAAAGCTCATCTGCAATTTTACAGTCTAACACTATAAAGTAAATGTTGATATATTTAGGTAGTGATGTGTGTGAACACTCTAGGACCGCCGGGGCACTTTTTTCCCTCTTTAGGAGGTTTTTTTCCCCCGGCTTGTATATATGCCTATTGCCCTAATGGGCTACTTATCTTTGTACATTCTCTAGTAATAAATTCAGTCTTGTGTGTTGTGCTCCAAGCTTCTTCTTCTTCCTTGTGCTGTTCGCGTGCTTCCGCAGACGTCTAACTCCAACAATTGGTATCAGAGCAGATCGTTGCTTCTTCTAGGGCGCCGTCGACACTCCTCCGTTTGCAGTCTCAGATTCGCACAAAATTTGGTGAGCATACTCAGGGTGTTTCCGAGATCAAAAATCTTCGCTTTGTGGTGCCGAAATCGCGATCTGAGCTCGTTTCAGCCTCCGAACGCACTATCGCAGTGCTTGTGCAGGCTATTTTGTCCTTTTGTGCCAAAGGTATATACCAGTTTCTGTTTGCCAGTTTAAGCGTCTCGAAGTCTGCTACAGGTCTAGCAGAACTCGTCTGGGCAGTTCTGTTCAACTTTTTGAGATACAGTCAATTTTCTGCATCAAGGTATTTTAGTCACTAGCCATGGCTGAAAGTAGTGATGTATTCCGTATGTTGGCTGTTGAGGATAAGTTGGATGGTACCAACTACCCATTATGGGCTTATATGATGCGACATGTACTGGTTGCAAAAGGTTGTGGAACATTGTGCAGGGTGTTGAAAGACGTCCTGTTACACCTGTAATGACAGGTACTGCAAATACAGGTGTTGGAGCTGATGAAGATGGTGTCGAAGATGATATTCCGCACATTCCTGTTCGTGCTGCTGTTTCTGTTGCACCTACTGCAGAGCAGATTCGTTGGGATGGCAGAGATGCCCAAGCACATGCATTGATAGCTTTGTCTGTCAAACGTGCCATTATTCCTCACATTCGCTCTTGCAGAACAGCAAAGGATGCTTGGGATACACTTACCACTTTGTACCAGGCTAGGAATGAGGCTCTTGTTGCTTACCTCCGAAAACAGTTGGAGAGTGAGCACATGAATGAAGGTGATTCGATGGACAGTTTTCTTACAAAGATCAAAGACCTGAAGGAACAATTGATTTTTGCTGATGAGGTTATACCAGATAGCTCACTTGTGCAGACTGTTCTGAATGGCCTTCCTGATTCATATCAAAGTTTTGCCTCTACTCTTCGATTTATGATGAAAGGCAATCCGAATGCCTTTTCATTTGAGGAATTAGTCTCTGTTCTGTTGCAGGAAGATCAGTCCAGGCAGAACAGGTCCATTATGCGTGTTGCAGATCAAGCTTTCCTCGCTAGTCAGAAGGGCAAAGGAAAATGGAGCTCTTCTACTAGTAAGCAGAAATCTGCAAATGCTGCACAATCGAAGAACCAGGATAAAGATGAGAAGAAATCAGAAAAGCAGAAATTGTTCTACAAGTACTGTAAAGGAAATGATCATATTATAAAGAACTGTCCAAAACTGGCTGCTAAAGAGGCAAAGAAGAAAGAGGCTGGAATGGTTGTTGCAGAGGCCTCTACACCGAAAATAGAGTCTGCAAATCTTGTGCAGGAAGAAGAATGGGCGTTTACTACTGTCTGCAGTTTTGACCCATCTTCTCATGATCAGTGCACGTCTGCAGTAGACTCAGATGTTTGGTACTTTGACAGTGGGGCGACCAAACATATTACCTCACAGCGTAGTTTCTTCTCTTCACTCGAGCCTGCCCCTACAGGGAATACTGTCACATGCGCCAATAACTCCTCTTATCCTGTTATGGGAGTTGGTAAGATCATTCTGACTACTGCTGATGGTAGTTCTTTCACTTTGTCAGATGCTTTATTTGTGCCAGGGATCAAAAAGAACCTGTTATCAGTTTCTGCATTAGCCAAGATTGGCTTGGTTGTGAAATTCGTTGATGACAGGTGTACAGTCCATGATCTCTCAAATGGCGATGTGATTATTGCTTCTGGCATTTTATGTCGTGGGCTGTATAAGCTCATAGACTATGAAAGATCTGTGAATGATTCGGCATGTGCAGTTCATGATTCTCAGGCTATGTCAGATGCAAAGCTTTGGCATGCACGCTTTGGTCATCTGAATTTTGCTAGTTTGTTACGCCTGCAGAAATCTGAAATGGTGTCCTCTTTGCCCAAACTTGAGGCACCTGGAAAACATGTTTGTGAAGGCTGTATTTTGGGCAAAATGCAGCGTTCTTCCTTTCCAAAAGATGGTTCAGTTCGGGCTATGCAGAAATTGCAGCTTGTACATAGTGATGTCTGTGGTCTTATGCAGACACCCTCTTTTGGAAATTACCTTTACTTCGTGACTTTCATTGATGATTTTTCCAGGCATGCATGGGTATATCCACTCAAAGCAAAGTCCGAAGTGTTCATGTGCTTCAAACAGTTTTTGGTTTTGGCTGAAAATCTGTCAGCATGTAAAATGGGCACCCTCCGTTCTGATCGAGGGGGGGAATATATGTCTTCAGATTTTAATGCATTTCTGGCTGAACGTGGGATAAAACACCAGTGTATAGTGCCGTATACACCTCAACAGAATGGAGTTGCTGAACGAAAGAACAGGTCACTCATGGAGATGGCGAGGTGCATGGTCAAAAGTTAGGCTTTACCACATAGTTTCTGGCTTGACGCTGTCATGTGTGCAGCATATGTACTGAACAGGTGTCCCACCAAAGCGTTGCAGTCTATCACTCCATATGAGGCTTGGCATGACCGCAAGCCATCTGTTGCTCATCTGCGTGTTTTTGGTTGTTTGGCATATGCATTAGTGCCTGAACAACATCGCAGAAAATTGGATGATAAGGCAGTAAAATGTATTTTTGTTGGGTACAGTTCTGAAAGTAAAGGCTATCGTCTGTATCATCCACAGACTAAACGCATTCTGGTTAGCTGTGATGTTGTCTTTGTGGAAGATGCTATTCATCCATTGCTTTCATGTACTAAGGAGACATCTGTTAGCTCCAAAGACATGTATGATACTTTGATGCCTCTTTTTATAGGTGGACAGGCTAGCGCTGGTCCTAATGAGGCAACTTCTCAGCCTTTGCAGGTTTCATATGATGATGCAGATCATTCCATTTCTGATGCAGATTTACATGATGCACTTGTTGATGAGAGAGCTGATATTGAACAGGCAAAAACTATGCCAAAATGGCTGGTGCAGACTTTGCGTGACAGCAAATTAGATGCACCTTTGTCATATCGTACTCGTTTAGGCTCTCATAGTACCTCCTTTGCATCAGATTGCTATGCTATGGCTGCATCTAGTCTCTGTGATGAGAATGAGCCTGTTTCTTTTGATGAAGCACAAAATTCAGAAAATTGGATGGCTGCTATGCAATCTGAATATGATGCTATAATGAAGAATGGTACATGGTCTTATGTGACTTGCCTCCTGGCAAGAAGGCCATTGGCACTAAGTGGGTATACAAGTTGAAGCGTAAACCTGATGGTACAGTTGACAGGTATAAGGCTAGGCTTGTTGCAAAGGGTTATGCGCAGGAAAGAGGCATTGATTTTGATGAGACCTTTGCACCTACATGCCGTATGACTACTGTTCGGAGCATTTGTGCACTTGCAGCCCATCATGGTTGCAATGTACATCAGTTGGACATTAAAACAACATTTCTGAATGGTGACTTGCATGAAGAAGTGTATGTTTTTCAGCCCCATGGCTTTGTGCAGAAAGGGCATGAAAACCAGGTGTGCAGGTTAAAGAAGGCGTTATATGGTTTAAAGCAAGCACCACGTGCTTGGTATGAGAAAATACATGCCTATCTGATTGCACATGGTTTTGAGAACAGTCCAACTGAAAGCACCTTATATGTTAAGCGTGCTAATGATGTGCTTCTGATAATTGTTGTCTATGTAGACGACATGCTGCTCACTGGTCCTCTTGAGAAGCATATTGCTGATTTCAAGGCTGATTTGCATGCCTCATTTGAGATGTCTGATTTGGGGCATTTGCATCACTATTTGGGCATTCAGTTTATGCAAGTTGATGGTGGAATGGCTTTGTGTCAAACGAAATATATTGACACATTATTGCAGCGTTTTGGCCTTGAAGACTGTAAGCCTATTGCCACTCCTATGGAGACAGGTTTACGATTGAGTCTTCATGATGCTGGAGATGCATTTGATGCTGTTCTCTATCAGCAGGCTGTTGGATGCTTGATTTACTTATGCATTACTCGTCCAGATATTCAGTTTGCTGTCTCACAGATGAGCAGGTTTATGCATTGCCCAGGAGTCACGCATTGGAAAGCGGTTAAGCGCATCTTTCGCTACTTGAGTGGTACTCGGCTATTTGGGTTGTTTTATCCCAAGGGGGGATCACTACCGCCAGATTTGCATGCTTTTTCAGACTCAGATTGGGCTGGTTGCTATGACACTCGTGTGTCCACCAGTGGTTTTTGCTTCATGCTTGGTAGCTCATGTATATCTTGGTTGAGCAAGAAGCAGCCTACTGTGGCCACTTCCAGTTGTGAGGCTGAGTATAGGGCAGCTTTCACAGCGACTGTTGAGTGTGTGTGGCTCAGACGCCTTATGGCTGATTTGGGTGTTGGCCAGTCTTCTGCCACCACCATCTTCACTGACAGTCAGAGCGCATTGGCAGTTGCGAGGAACCCTTTGTTCCATGCTCGCACTAAGCACATTGAGGTGCATTATCACTATGTCAGGGAGAGGTTCTCTGCTGGGGAGATCAGCTTGGCATATGTGCCCACGCAGGAGAACATTGCAGACCTTTTCACGAAGGCTCTGCCTAGGGAGAAGTTTGAAGCTTTCCGCAAAGCTTTGGGCTTACTTCCTTTTGTGGAGTGATTTCCACATAGCTCGGCACTTCCTTATACATGAGTGCCAGCTCCTTGTTCACCGCATCACTCCCAGGGGGGATTTGTTGATATATTTAGGTAGTGATGTGTGTGAACACTCTAGGACCGCTGGGGCACTTTTTTCCCTCTTTAGGAGGTTTTTTTCCCCCGGCTTGTATATACGCCTATTGCCCTAATGGGCTACTTATCTTTGTACATTCTCTAGTAATAAATTCAGTCTTGTGTGTTGTGCTCCAAGCTTCTTCTTCTTCCTTGTGCTGTTCGCATGCTTCCGCAGACGTCTAACTCCAACAGTAAACATTATCTGCTAGGTGCAGTTGAATGGTAGACCTAGCCATTTCATCCAACTCATCCCCATCATCATCCTCCATGCTTCTTTGAGATTCCATTTACTAGATTCCATTGCCTCCTGTGAATCAACACATCTTTAATATAATCATTTCATAGAGAAAAGTTTGTGCCATGAAATTTTTAGGTCTCAAAATGGTCTTTGCCCTACAAGTTATAGATCCTCTTTGGAACATTGGCACAATCCACTAGACATGCCAACCCTCTGATGCCATGATGATAGAGAATTCACTAGAATAGTAATGTAGCTAAAAGAGTCAAAACACCAATAAGTCTCAAGAAAATGACCAAGTATCAAATTTTGGGAGGATTTTGATAGGTTCTCCCCAGAAAGTGGATCAATGAACAAAAATGACCAACCAAAGAGATTATGTGAGAATGTATGTGCTCACAATAGTGTGTCAAGGAGTAAAGTCAACCACTATATAGTTGAAAATCAAAACTCCGAGAAAATTTTGCCAGAGTCTTCATTGCAAAATGAGCATATGAAAAACTAGAAAGCTCATAAAACTATGAGTACTAACATGTAAACTTGCATAGTGAATAATTGAATCCATTGCATATAACTACTTAACCGAAAGTAGCCAACTAGGCTTATCGAGCACCTATGAACAACTAACATAGATATCCTACGGTGAGGCTAGGTAAATCTTGCACCTGTATCACTAAAGAGACCCCAACATATGGGTGTCTCCTAGTTAAGAAAACCTCACTATGACCCTGTTTATCAATGTCCAAGGCTTTATGCAAAAACACAACTGCTATATTAATGACCACATGGACATACATAAATATTATCCACAGAAGCATACCTAGTGTGTATATGCTTAATATATGCAATAATATGGCACCAAAAATTCTGAATTTATACCCAAACATTAACTAACAATAGCTGCAAGTGTCTGTCAACTTTGTTCTTTATGTCTGAGAAAACCTACATAAACTTATGGTGGCTGCTCCCACCGAACTGAAAGCCTTCAAAGAAACATGTAAGAAGGCTCAAGAGCTCGAAATTCAGCAATAAATCTGAATTTATACTACCAAGGAGACACAAACTCAAGTGCCTCTAGCTCCAAAATTGATCTTTGGACAATCTTTCCACCTGTGCAGTCAAAATTGCCCCAAAAATGCAAAATCAACTTTAAATTTTGCCAATTTTGCACCCAAATAAACTCCCAGGAAATCAATGCAGAGAGCCCAAAAAGTCACTTTGAAGGCTCTAAAGTAATGTTAGTCTTAAGTATCTTGACTGCGACAATGACCAAGCAACTATGGCTTAGTGGTAGGAAAACCTACTATTCAACGAGCCTTGGGGGGACCACTACTAGAATGGGTGACCTCCCCGAAAGTACTAGTACTTTGTCTTGCGTAATCATTGAAGCCCTTCATCGCACGCAACCAAGGATGCCAATGGTGACTTTGGTGACTCGGATGACAAGGTATGCCAATGAGCTGACCTCCAACAAGTACTAGTACTTTGTCTTCCTTGATCATTGAATTCCTTCATCACATGCAACCAACAATGCAAATGGTGACTTCCATGACTCGGATGACAAGGTATGCCAAGGTCTATGCTTTGGTCACTACCTTGTTCATAAGCATTGGGGAAATTCACGGGTGGGTGGGTGGGTGCTCGCTTCACTCACACAACAACAAGAACCGTTTGCTTTGAACAACTTTGATACTACTAAAATGGTGTGATGGTGATGCACTATAGTGGATTCTCCTTCACAAGAGCTCCACAACGATGCCATCATGGTAGAAAACTGAGCTTTGGACAACTAGCATTATGCTTCACACAAACTTGCAAAATCCGCAGAGTACAAAGAGATGACAAACTCAATTTTCCTAGGTTTTATAAATGCGATCAAACCTTTTTGGTATCAGGCCACTATATGTTTTATTAAAGAACATATACAAAAGTGTTCAGCAGCAATTTGGCTTTTTGCATGGACACTAAACGTAACGATTGTTATGATGTTTATATTGACTATAGAATTATTGTGTATTTATTTTTTGGAAGTTAAGGATCCTCCAAGTTAAGGATGAATTGGATCGATTATCATGGGTCGGGTTCATCGTACCTATTGAATATCTAGATTGGGTTTCCTCGATTATGATCGTCCCCAAGAAAAACAAACACCTGAGAATCTATGCATATTGCCATAAATTAAATGCAACTATTGTCCCAAATCCTAATTGTTCCTTGCTTGTCTGAGGTGGATGTGGTTCATTTGAAGACTGAAATTCCTTTTGAGCAGCTTCATGCTCTTCCTTAGTTGCTTCCACTTGTTCCAATTCTACCTTTCTGGGATCTTAGCTGCAAGTTGTAATCTCATTTTAGTGGGTACTAATTCATTTTTTCCCCATCTTTCCCACGTTTGTTTAGTCATGATAGCCACACCTGATCCACTATCCAATATAGCTTTGGCATGATTTTTACCAAATTGTATTTTCAGAGTTGAGTTCCCTTCTTCTCCTTCACAATATCCTCCTATTTTATCAATAGGAATGTACAACAACTCTTCCAATTCTTGTTGCTGTGGATCGAAATTCTCTGGTATTACTTCCCACTTTTTCATATTGTGTTGTAAGTGAGGATTTTGTTTTACCAATTCTTCCATTGTGGTGTGGTATAAAATTGTACATTGTTTGCCTATATTGATTTGGAAGGTTATGTGTGAATTATCTTCCTGATCAATAGTTCTTCCCCAACTGTTGTTTGATAATTGTCTAGTTCCCCTATTTCGAGTTGTGCTTTTTGTATGATTTGTTTACATCTTTGCATCCTCTCATCCTCTAAATCTGGCATAGGATATGCCATTCCATGATCTGTAGGATTTGGTCCCTCTTGAATTCTTCCCTTGTATGCTCTTATCAAGGTTTCCAGACTTTGTGAATTTTTTGTCTCTTGCTGGTTTTGTGTATTCTGAGGTTGACTATTGTTTGACTGTTCTATAGTCTCTTCTTCCAAATTTTTACCCATTCTCTTTTCTTTCCCATCTCCCTTTTTGTCTGTTTTTCCTTTCTTTCGAAAATGGAATTTTCTTATGTTCTTGTGTTTGTGTCTCCTTCATTGTTTCTTGTTGTTTAGCTTGTGCTCTTGTTATAGCATTTACAGTTACCTGATCATGGTCACTCAATTCTTCTTGCTCCATTATGTTAACTGTTTTTAATGGTATGTTACTAGATGTGTTCTGTTGTTTTTGAGGGTTTCTCGGACAATCCTTTATTAAGTGTTCCTTACCACAATCCTTGCAATAAGCTCCTTCTATTCTTAGTGTAGGAGGTTGTGGGCAGTCTCTAATGAAATGTTCTCCCCCACATCTATAACAAGTTATCTTTTGACTCCCTTTGAACTGAGGTTTTTGATTGGACATGTTATTATTGGTTATGTACATGAATGTGGCTGTATCCATTTCAGTTCTCCGATTTTCCAAATCTAGGGCTTGCAGTTCTGGTTCCCTTTGTTCATATGCTTCCCACTCTTCCTGATATCCTTCATTCCAATGATAATCCTCTCTGTAAGATGATCTAAGTCATGAGCTTTCTTCTTCTATTGGTGTGTATTTTACCGGTACAACATTTGTTGGTAATGGTGGTTGTTGCTCGAGTACAGGTCTCGATTGCTCAACAAATCCAGATTCTCTTTGTAAATTATGTTGGTTCCCATATTCTCTTTCCTTAATGGGTTGTTTATTGTAGAAGCATTCTTCTCTGGTATGGTTTGTCCATTTTCTTTCCAATGTACAGTATTTGAGTGTTTTTCTATCTTGCAAATGTTGTGGTTTTTGATAAGGACATTGTTGAACTAAATGATTTTCTACACAATTATAGCATTTCTTACTTGTTGCTATCCTGGTGTTTATCAAATTTGTCTTGGTGCTTACTTCTAGGGCTTTGGCAATAGCTTGGGCTAATTCTTATGCTGGTGGGATTTTATCTTCATTTGTTCTAGGTTGATCAAATGCTAATAGATCTTGTCCCCTTTTATCTTCCAAGTCTATTGCTTCCTTTACACATGCTCCTAGGTCAGGACATCTCCTATAATACACCAAGGTTCTTAATTGGGCACTTCTCAGTCCTTCTATGAATAGAGATACTTGTCTTGCCATGGATGGTACCTCCTCTCTGGGACATCTATCAATGTATTGCTTGAATCTTCTAGATGCCTCTCTGACATTTTCATCTTTTTGCTGCTTAAAGCTATGTATCAAGGTAGCTGTACTATGTTTTATTCCGGTTTTTGAGAATTCCCCTATGAAGGCTTCAAGGAAAGATTCAATGTCTGGATACATTTCCTTTCTCAAGGGAATGAACCAAGATAGTGCTGGTCCCGTTAGGGTTAGACCAAATGCTTCAAATTGTACTTTGTAATCCTCTACTTCTTCTGCCCTAATTAATTGTCTAAATTCCGCAGCATGAGCATGAGGATCAGAATATCCTTTATATTGATTCTTCATGCATTTAGCTACTTGACAAGGCCTAAGCATTCTTCCATGATTTTGCCACTGATGTCTCCTTCTGAATGGAAAATCATTAATTCCTTCAGCTTCTCTTTCAAAAGGATTTGGGGAAGTATGTATTCTCTTACCTTGTGGTTGTTCAATATTATTGTGAGTTTCATTTTGTTTTGGCAAGTCTGGTTGCCCTAGGTTTTGTTACCAAGGTCTCTTGTCTGCACATTGCCCTAAATCATTAGAGTTTTCTGGATCCTATGAGAAGATGTATACACATCCTTGTCTATCCTCATATCTGCCATCCTTAAATTGTGCCACTAGTGTTATATTCAAGGGAACTTCTAAGTTTCTCAACCTAATGAGAAACTTATGCATCCCATCCTGATACACATAGGTTCCAAACCTATTTGTATACATATATTTGAGAATATTTCTATAATCACTGGTTTCAGAGGGTTCATTGGTTTCATTTAGATTTTCCATGTTATTTTCTTGCCCTAAATCTTTTTCTTGTAAATCTCCTATTACTGGCTCTATCTCCTTCCTTTTTAAATCTTGTTTAGAGGCTGTGATCAATTTATTACCAGATCTCAAAATCATCCAAATAATTCACGGTTTTCTGAAGAGAATCATGTTTTTCACGATCCTGTGAATAGAATCGTCTTTTCTGGGATCTTGAGAAAATTGTAGATTTTCTCACAATTCTGTGAAAAAGACTTATCTTTTTCACTATTCTTTGGATACTCTAAATTTTTCAACAATTTTGTGAAGGGAATCGTGTTTTCCATGATTCTGTGAATAGAATTGTGTTTTTTCACGATGCTGTGGAGAGAATTGTGTTTTTCACGATTCTATGAATGGAATCGTGTTTTTCACGATCCTATGAATGGAATCGTGATTTTTCACGATTCTGTGAATGGAATCGTGATTTTTCATGATTCTGTGAAGGAAATCGTGTTTTTCACGATCCTGTGAATGGAATCATGATTTTTCACGATTCTATGAATGGAATCGTGTTTTTCACGATCCTGTGAATGGAATCGTGATTTTCACGATTCTGTGGATGGAATCGTGATTTTTCACGATTCTGTGAAGGAAATCGTGTTTTTCACGAGCCTGTGAATGGAATCGTGATTTTTCACGATTCCATGAATGGAATCGTGTTTTTCACGATTCTGTGAATGGAATCGTGTTTTTCACGATTCTGTGGAGAGAATCGTGATTTTCACGATTTTGTTCCCAGACAATTGTGATTGCTCACAATCGTTAAGAACACGATTGTCTTATGAAAATCGCGTTCTGCGAATCGCGATTTTGTGTTTAATTTCAGAGAGTCGCGATTTTGTGCTTGATCACAGAATCACGATTCTGAGTAGATTTTCTAATTTTTCTGGTTCTTGTTTTTTAAGTTTTTGTTTCTCAAATAGAATCGCCTTATTCAAATTTTAACATGCAATAAAAGAGTTTTAGCAAAAGTATTATTTTTTCTCAAGAAAATTCAAAAGTCTAAAAATCGCGATTCCGTGTTTTTTACAATTTTCTGTGTTTTTGTGCTTTTATCATTATGTGAAAACTTGAAAACATGCAAAGATTTATTGGAAGACCATTACCTTGCTTGCTTGATCAAAAGAGATCCAAGAACTTGTATTTGCTGAAAGTCGCGATTTTGTTCAATTCTCTCTCACTCTCTCTCTCACTCAAATGAACCTTTTTTCTGAGATTTCATGCTTTTATAGCCTTCAGACAATCGCGATTTTGTGTGGATTTCTCAGAATTTCCACTTTCCAATGTATAATCCTTATTCTTTAGTAATTTTGTGGTTTTGAATCCCAATTCTTATCTTTTTAACAAAATTTTACTCCCTTTATCCTACTGATGAAAATCGCGATTCTGTACCCAATTCTTGATTTAATCACTTGATGTTCAATTCTTACTGATATTTTTAAATTGATTTTCTTTACTCACTCAACTTTATGAAACCTCTTACAATCACTTACCTCAATACCCAAAATGTGCAAAATTATTCAAATTCTTTTTCTTACAGAAAATCACGATAATGTGAAAAGAATCGTGTTTTTTTCTGAACTTCCTGTTTTTGCAGTTTTTGACTTTTCTTTCCACTTGGTCCCCTTCAATGTTCTTCACCCACTCTAGATCTCTTGTCAGGTGCAATTATAAACCATCAAACCATTAAAAAAATATTTTTTGAAAAATTAAAATAGCAACTTCCACTCTATATTTTTTATTTTCTTTTCAATTCTCAGAATTTTTTTTTCCATTTTTTCTCCTCCACTTCAACAAAAATACTCCATTCCAAATTTCTAAGAAAAAAGGAAATTTGTTTGAATTTTTTAATGGATTTTATGAATTTTTTTAGTATTTTGCCCTAAATCAAGGTAAACACTTCACTTAGGGTTTCTTGTTTAGAGATCCATTGATCTTTTGTTTCATGATTGGTTATATTCTTCTATGCTTGCAATCTAATCAGTTTAGGAGTAGAGCTTTCCAAAGAAATATGTGCTAAGAAGTGCAATTATCAATTCATGCAAAGATAAACTCAAAACATTTTTCTTTTCAAGATGCAACTAAATCTTCTCTCAAAATCATTGCTTTGCCCTAGCTAAACAAATGGATCTTATCTATTTGCATGTAGCTACTTTACTTGACTTTCCTCAATGCAATCATGTCATCTTTTCCAAGACTAACAAATTTGTTTGGTACTTGATCAAAAAGCACTGTACAAATGCAAAAGATAGTCACATTTTACCTTCCCTTCAACAATCTTGATTCAATTTTTCACACACCTGCACTTTACTCTTAAAAATGATATGAGCAACTATCAATTTACAAGAATTTCATCACTTCTTGATCTCAAAAGTTTAACTATTTCTTCCTTTTCCCAAAAGCCAAGCAAAGAAACCTACCTTTTCATGTTTTCTTTCTTGATTAAAGAGTAGTACCTTTTCAATGTGTTTAATACCATCAACAATGGAAGATCCAGCAAGGTCCAAAATTCAATGAAGCTTTTGCATGTTCCACGGCAACGGCACCAAAAAATGTTTATTGTTACCCTTTGGAGTTGTCCTCTCCAATCATTTTAGCATAAAGGATCAACCATACATCTTACATTTGTCAATCCGCACTTTCCTCAATGCAATCATGTCATCTTTTCCAAGACTAACAAATTTGCTTGGTACTTGATCAAAAAGCACTGTACAAATGCAAAAGATAGTCACATTTTACCTTCCCTTCAACAATCTTGATTCAATTTTTCACACACCTGCACTTTACTCTTAAAAATGATATGGGCAACTATCAATTTACAAGAATTTCATCACTTCTTGATCTCAAAAGTTTAACTATTTCTTCCTTTTCCCAAAAGCCAAGCAAAGAAACCTACCTTTTCATGTTTTCTTTCTTGATTAAAGAGTAGTACCTTTTCAATGTGTTTAATACCATCAACAATGGAAGATCCGGCAAGCTCCAAACTTCAATGAAGCTTTTGCATGTTCCACGGCAACGGCACCAAAAAATGTTTATCGTTAACCTTTGGAGTTGTCCTCTCCAATCATTTTAGCATAAAGGATCAACAATACATCTTACATTTGTCAATCCGAGAAGTATACAAAGACCACAACCCCTTCTAGTTAATGGAATCCAAGAATAAGAGGAAAATGTTTCTCTGAGAAATGGCAGAAGATGAAGAGAAATTTCTAGGGTTTTCATTATCTTGAGCTATACTACATCATTTTCAATGATCTTGGTGCCTAAAATGTGTTATTTTCTCAGCAGATCACAATTACGAAGTCAAATCTCAAAAATGATACCTGTAACCCTCAAATGAGACAATCGCGATTCTGTGAAATAATTTCCATCTCTAGCTCTATTATTTAGCACTTTCTCACTCAATACTCTAAGAATCACCTCTCTTCATACACATTAACCAGAAATACACAACTGAAGCTTGCAAATTCCATGGATCACACATAGAATAGACTCAACAAATCAAAGAAAATCACATGAAAGAGAGAAACATGATTTTCTGCAGGAGAGCTCTTCACATTACTTGGATAGCAAAAATAATACAACCAACCCTCTCAAAATAGAGGAAATTATCTTTTATACATTTTCAAGTGTCCCTTTTCACACTTGAATTTTGGTCCTTTTCCCTTCTAATCTAAAAATATGCTATCAAAGAGCTTCCAAAAATTCTAGAAAAAATACATATGATTCTAATTTACATGAGGAAGACTCTTCCTCATTTTTACATCATTTGCATAAATATTTCTACAATATTTTGACATTTCACAAATATTTCTCTTCAAAAAATGCTTCTTCTAACACCATCTACCCCATTTGCTCCTCCTGTCCCATTGGAATTTGAATTTTCTACCACGAGAGACATTGAAGGGATGAGCACCTTCGATTTTGAATCCTTTTTGCAGAACACACAACTATCAGATGTAGAATTCTTTTTGGATACAGAAGAACCTGGCACATCCTCCCAAAGATGAAAGAAATCAACAGAAGGCCACCATGTACATTGGGATGACAATAAACAGAGGACCCTATCCCAAAAAATAGAACGACCAGAGGGTGAAGAGGAGGCAGAAGAAGAAGGAGAAGAAGAATAAATGATGGAAGCCCCAGCCTACACTGCAGAACTCCGTAGATTATACCAGATTATGGAAAGGGTGCGGGCACAACAAATACTCTATGAACAGAATAGCAGAATGCTCATGGCCTAGCTCTTGGAAGAGGCTGGTGTAGACTCTGAATACAGTGAAACTCTACTTGCTAGCAGAAACCTATGGCATAGTGGAAACCATCCAATCTGCATTGCAGAGGCCTCTCATTCAATATGATCCACAACGATTCCAAACAAGAACAAGGTGAGGAAAAAACGTTTAGATTCCCATCACAATTGTGGAGGGAACTACCACTACAACTGAACCAATCGAGGCAACATCTCAAGCAACAGGAACTCTTGGCCATGAACCCACGATCACCCATGGAGAGTCAAGAGCCACTACCACTAACACCCCCACCATCACGTCATGGAATGGAAGCTATAAATATCATCCTGACTACTAATCCAATAGAGCAAACCTTCATCTTCTGTAGTCCCACTTCTAGTTCAACCTTGTTTACCTCCTTCGACAACCCTTTATATCATACCACCAACATTACAACCGAACCGCTCAAGGAGCCTACCTTAGGACATCTAGCCTCCACGACCTCAATCATACGCCATCCAGACATGAGATCTACATTTCTAGGTATCCCTATTGTCGAAGCTTAATCCATGGCATTCCCACCTCCAAGATCGTACATTCCCACCTCCATCCCACCAATCCTTCAACCCATCGAGGCCGCTTTCTCAAGAATGTTCAAGCCCATTCTGCAACCATTTCCATCAGTTTCATTCTTAGCACCCACTTCACACTTATTCACAACGATCACCCACACACCATCTACCATTCCGATGTATACGGTAGACACCGCTCTCACCTCCATGCCTGACAACATGGACATTTCACCACCCACTACACCTCCTCCACCCCCCACACTTCATCCCCCATTCCCCCACCACCAACTTCACCTGCACACACATCTGTAGTAGGCACAACATTCACACTCCCCATTCCCCATTCCCTCTCCCTTGCAGCGACCAATGTACAACCTGCATATTCATCTGTAATAGTGCATTTGACACTATGCTTCACTATATGTCACAAATAAGGACAGAGTACATTCAGCTAGAGGAACATAACAAGAGACTACAAGCACACTCTACAAAATTACAACAATGCATAGCTACCCTGGAAGAAGACAATGAAAGTCTCCAAACACAGTTTCACACCTTACACTAGGCCCATAGCATATTGGAAGCAAAGTTGTAGAATGTCAATGCAGAAGCCATGCAGCTAGGTGAAAGTCATATACAAATGTAGATGGAATGTAATTCTAAAATCCAGCAAAACATGGCACTACTACGAAGCCACCTTGCCACAGCCCACGAAGAAACCGATGATTGCATATACAAAATCAAGAAAATCTAGTAGCAGCCATAAAGAGTACACCAGGGCCGCCCATAAGTCCCTCAAAATTTCAAGTTGTGCCCTCGGAGAACATTAAAATCATATTGGAAGACTATGCTACCCTACTCCAAGCCCATGATAAATTATCAAAAGAATTGGATCAATTGAAGTAGCAATGAACGTTAGATACTATAGTTGTCCCCCCAACCATCATATCAACCTCTTCCACCATTACTGACTCAGAAGGATTTAGGAACTCAAACAACAAGTGAAAGAATTACAAATGCGACTCCTACAATACGAAAGGCCACCATCCCCACCGGAGGCCCCCGTAGAAGAAGAAACCATCTCAATTCCAATAGAACAAACATTTGAAGATGACTATGACCCTCAACCTAAGATGGATAACATAAGAGGGCCAGGATACATTCAAAGTGCCATGACCCCCATGGTTAAGACAAGTGGAAGAAATGGGGAGTACTCATGAAGATTGCAAGATGGTGCAAAATCAGGCAATGCAAATCATAGAAGAAACAATGCTACAATCCAGCTATTTCCAAAACTTGGCACCCAGGCACCTCATCACATCATCAAAACTCTAGTACCAGCCCTACTTTGTCATTCTTGTAGATTATAATGTGGAAATACAGAGAGTCACGGGGAAGATCCCCACCTTCATGACCCAATTTCAACCCAAGGACCTACCACCAGAGGCACAGAAAGGCAAAATCTATCAACCGACATGGCGACAAAAACTCTTAGAGACTTACCCAGAAATGCTACGTACGTGGAACCATGCACCTTTACATCTCATCTATAATCCATGTTATGGTCCAGTTCCATGGCACGGATCATGCAAAGCATGCAATATTAAAGTACTGAATAATGCCTTGTGTAAGGAATGGCTTAATTATCCATACATTGTGCCACCGCAGGGACCACCCTCCATTGCTTATATGATGGCCAACATCCACCCATGGATCCCTCATTTGAAGCCAATGCTAGATGTTGTAGCGCAAATGATGCTCAAAATTTTGGATATGATGTAGATCGTGCTCAAAACTTTCCACAATACAGAAGCACCACAAGTAGCTCTACTGGGCTTTAGCAATGGAATCTATGACTTAGTGTATGACATAAGCACGACCCCAAGCATTAGAGTCGCCTATGCTTGGCATGCACATATAAAATAACTCCCCACATGTTACAAATAGACCTTCGAAGACATGTTTAGAACAAGATTCTGGGAATGTCACTCGGAGGTGTTTGCACCAAATCCAACACACCTGCTTCACTTATTTGCATGTGTGCAGGCTATGTATTCTGAATTTTACATGACCCCCCTACAAGAGGGTTAAGGCTCAATGAACACGAGCTAGCCACTAATGTCATCCAGTATTATATCGACCACCCTACAAAATAGAGGTTTTTAGGGGCGATAGATGCTAGAGAGGGGGAGTGTTGGCGTAGAAGCAATGAGGAGACAAAGCAGTCAAGTACAATCCGGCATATAAGAGGGCCAATCATTTTTTCATAATTTATTTTCAATCAAAGTGATTTTCATCACTACACAAACATTCTAAATACCTTTTTTGATAGATTAGACTCCATTTTGTTCAAGCACAGGAGTCCTCAATCTTGAAGAGTATTAGAAGTACTTGCGTATCAATTTTTGTAATTTTTTGATTTCGTTTAAACACTCAAATAAGCCTTGGAACCTAATATTTAACGAGGCCAGACACTAGGTCTGGACAGGGCCAAAGCTAGTAAGAAAACTATAAAAAGATCTAGAGAGCTCATTTTTGGGGGGTTAGCTTGTTAGAGTTTGAGCTATTGTAAGAGACTATTTGAGTAATACAAAGAACTCCATTGTTCCTCTCTTTCTTCTTGCCTTGTGCACATGTGTGTGTGTATGTGTGCACATGCTTGTGTGCTTCTCACTCTTGCACTTGTGCCTTCACTTGCTCATAGTCATCATACTAGTCCTCATGTCTCCATGGATTGACATTTATGAGGTGGATCTCCTCACGTTGGTACTTACCATTGTGCTAGCGTGACATATGGCTACCTCTAGTTTGTGTGATGAGAATGAGCGAGTTTTATTTGATGAAGCACAAAACTCAAAAAATTGGATGGTTGCTATGCGATCAGAATATGATGCTATTATGAAAAATGATACCTAGTCTTTATGTGACTTGCCTCTTGGCAAGAAGGCCATCGGCACTAAGTGGGTATACAAGTTGAAGCATAATCTTGATGGAACAATTGATAGGTATAAGGCTAGGCTTGTTGCAAAGGGTTATGCTCAAGAAAGAGGCATTGATTTTGATGAGAGCTTTGCTCCTACATGTTAAATGACTACTGCTCCTAGCACTTGCAGCTCATCATGGTTGGAACATACATCAATTGGACATCAAAAATGCATTTCTAAATGGTGACTCACATGAAGAAGTGTATGTTTCTCAGCCCCATGGTTTTGTGTAGAAAAGGCATGAAAACAAAGTATGCAAGTTGAAAAAGGCATTATATGGTTTGAAGCAAGCACCATGTGCTTGGTATGAAAAGATACATGCCTACTTGATTGCACATGGTCTTGAGAACAGTCCAACTGAGAGCACCTTATATGTTTAGCATGCAAATGATGTGCTTCTGATTATTGTTGTCTATGATGATGACATGCTGCTCACTAGTCCTCATGAGAAGCATATTGCTGATTTTAATCTAATTTTCATGCCTCATTTGAGATGTCAAATTTGGGGCATTTGCATCATTATTTGGGCATTCAATATATGCAAAATGATGGCAGAATAGCTTTGTGTCAAACAAAATATATTGACACATTATTGTAGTATTTTGGCCTTGAAGACTGCAAACCTATACAACTCCTATGGAAACAGGTTTATGGTTGAGTCTTCATGATGCTAGCAATGCATTTGATGTTGTTCTCTATCAGTAGCCTGTTGGATGCTTGATTTACTTATGAATTACTTGGCCAGATATTCAATTTGTTGTCTCATAGATGATCAAGTTTATGAATTTCCCAAGTGTCAAGCATTGGTAGGTGGTTAAGTGCATCTTTTGCTACTTGAGTGGTACCCAGCTATTTGGATTGTTTTATCCCAAGGGGGGATCACTACTGCCAGATTTACATGCTTTTTTTGACTCTAATTGGGCTGGTTGCTATGACACTTGTGTGTCCACCAGTGGTTTGTGCTTCATGCTTGGTAGCTCATGCATATCTTGGTTGAGCAAGAAGCAGCCTACTGTGGCCACTTCTAGTTGTGAAGCTGAGTATAGGGCACTTTTCATAGCGATTGTTGAGTGTGTGTGGCTGAGATGCCTTATGGCTGATTTGGGTGTTGGTCAGTCTTCTACCACCACCATCTTTACTGAGACTCAGAGTGCATTGGCAGTTGCAAGGAACCCTGTGATACATGCTCGCACTAAGCACATTGAGGTGCACTATCATTATGTCAGGGAGAGGTCCTCTGCTGGAGAGATCAGTTTTGCATATGTGCTGACACAACAAAGCATTGCAAACCTTTTCAAAAAGGCTTTGCCTAGGGAGAAGTTTGAAGCTTTTTGCAAAGCTTTGGGCTTACTTCCTTTTGTGGATTGATGCCACGTAGTTTGGCACTTCCTTATACATGAGTGCCAGCTCCTTTTTCACCGCATGACTCCCATTGGGGATTTGCTGATATATTTCGGTAGTGACATGTGTGAACACTCTAGGACTGTCGGGGCACATTTTTTCCTCTTTAGGAGGGTTTTTTTCCCCTGGATTGTATATACATCTATAACACAAAGGGTTACTTATCTTTATACATTCTCTTGGTAATACATTCAATATTGTGTATTGTGCTCCAAGCTTCTTCTTATTCCTTGTGTTGTTCGCATGCTTCTACAGATCTCAAACTCCATTAGAAATAGATGAAGAAGATCAGATACAAGAAGAAAAAGAATATTTTGATGATAAATTTAATTCCATCATGATGGAACCAACATTCTCTTTAGAACTTGATACTTAGAAGAGGATGAAGTGAATGATTGTATAAGAGATCTTGTGACTCACATGCATCCCTTATACAAGTAGAGGAACCAAGTGACATTTAGAGTATTAACTCATGTGATAGGAAGCTGGATGATTTTTATCTAGCTAAACATTGCAAGAAATATGAAGTTGAAAGTTGAAAGATGACTAGTTAAAGAATGAATTAGTTAAAGGAGTAGCTTATGATGACCAGGAATTAAACAAGAAAGTTAATGTCGCAATGGAAGAAAATGAGGATAAATGTATGTACATTGGAAAGGGTGCGCCAAAAGATGAAGAGACTCAATTGGAGCACTTATTTCAATGATATAAAAACGCATTGGCTTGTTCGTATAAGGATTTGAATGGTTTTTACCATGAGTAATTTGCATATAGGATTCTTACGCCTTTAGGTTCAAACTCTCAAGAAATTCCTTATACTTATAATTATGTATATTCAACTAATTCAAAGAGGATAGATAAACTCTTAGATGAAGGTTTCATTTATAAAATTGGGTACACCGAATGGTTATCCACCATAGTTCTTGTGCCCAACAAAAACAGGAAAATAAGAGTTTCCATTGATTTTAAAAAATTCAGTCTCATGACCATTTGAGATAGTTTTTGTTACCTATCAATGATCATCTTTTGGAAATCATATCAAGAAAGGTAGTACATAGTTTTCTTGATGGTTTTTCTAGTTAAACTAAGTTGCAATCGCACCAAAAGACCAATACACAATTTCTTTTGCTCATGAATGTGGAATTTACACATTCAAGATAATCTCATTCAGATTAACAAACACCCTTTTCAGTTTCCAAATATTGATGTGTCACATCTTCAAAGAAACTATATTGAAATGCTTAGAAGTAAATGTCAATTAATGTTTTGCATCCTCTAGACTGAGATTTGAGAACACTTGTGTATGGGAGAAGATCTTTGCCAAGTGTAGACAATGCAAAATCTCTATAAATGTGTCTTCATGTTCAAGAAAGGAACGATTTTGTGACACATTGTCTCCAAAAATGGTATATCTACCAATGAAGACAAGGTGAAAGCTATAGTCAATCTAGCTAAATTGAGAAATATCAAAGAAGTACAGGAATTCATGGGATTTGTGGATATGATTAAAGATTTGTTCACATGTATGTAGTTGTTGCATCCCTATATGCTTTGACTACAAAATTCAAAAGGATGGAAGATTTTGATAAAGCTTTTGAAGAGCTTAAACATAAAATAGCCACTAAATCAAATTTTGAAAAGAGCTTGACATGAACAAATCTTGCATGTACATGTCAATGTGCTTAACTACACTATATGTTGTATCCTAGTGCAACCATGTGATAACGGAAATTGGATTTCTCAATTGCCTATCTGAGTAGACAACTCTACAGTAAAGAAAGAGTTACAAGAAGACTAAGATAGAATCCCTTGAATGATTTTTGCAATCAAAGAGTTCAGATAATATTTATAATAAGTAAGTTTAAATCTTTTATGGATCATTATGCCCTACAACACTAGAAGATTAGTATGATGGTTTCTCCTACTAATGGAGTTTGATTTTAGAGTGTTAGTTAAAAAAGTTAATTATCCATATTTAACCAAACCATCTTTCTGGATAAGCAAATGAAAATCCACTACATGGAATTACATATGAATTACTATATGCCTATTTGTCCAATCTAAAAGTGGTTGCAAAATGGATGGAGCCTTATGTTCCAGGATTGACTTATGGTCCATTACATCATTATCCTCTCAAAAAAAATCACATTATAAGAGAATGAAAAGATTTTCAGATCATTGTTGGATGCATCCTATGAGAAAAACATGAATTTCTATCCTTTTGTGTAGATGGTAACAAGAAATGGAAGTTGTAATTGCAAAGCAACTATGGAACATAGTGGTAGATGTTGACAAGTGACATGATAGTTCTTCTACTATGCAACCTATTGTCATACATTCAGTATCTTCTTCAAGTACAGTGACTATGTTTTCTCAAACTATGAAAGTGCAATTTAGATGGGATGAAAAGGATTTTCAAGATTATGCACTGATTGCCCTTCAACATATTGTTCCACACATCTAATCATGCACTATTTCAAAACAAGCTTATTTGTATGCCATGTGTAGTGAAGCACATGCTTCTTACTTGAGAAAACAACTTGAAGATGTATATATGGCTGGAAATGAGTTAGTGGATGTATATGTTACATGCATCAAGGATTTGAAAGAGCAATTGGAAAACATTGATGGTATCAATGTGGATGCAACAATAATTTTTACACTACTCAAACGATTGCCAAAATCTTTTCAAAGCTTTGCTAATACAATTCATCTGGTTGCAAGAGGAAATCGAAATATGTATGCTTTTGATGAGGTTGTGTCTCTTCTTTTGCAAGAAGAGAAATTAGAAGTGAATATAAGTGATTTTCTTGAGGGAATACAAGCACTTGCTATTACACAAAAGGGAAAAAGCAAGTATAGTCTAGATTTGGGCTCATCAAAGCCTCACTTTTCCTCTTCCACTTCCTCCTCTCTTAATGGTGATATGGAAAAGAAGAAGATATGCAAGTATTTTTTGAAAGGTTGAACAAAGCATTGATGAATGTGGAAATATTGTCAAGTGGAATGAAAAGAATAAAGAATTTGGCATGTCTATTGTTGAGAATACATCTTATGCAAAGAATGATGAAGAAAATGTTGCTAAAGATGTTTGGGCATGTGTTGTTACGTGTCATTACGATTCATAATCACATTCTACATGTATGATTGCGGATGAAGCTGACTCAAATTGGTTTTTTGATAGTGGTGCTTCAAAGCATATCACTTCATGCAAAAGATTTTTTGCATCTTTGAAAGATGGGCTCAAGGGAGGTCATATTGTATGTGCAAACAAAGCTTGTTATCCTAATATTAAAGTTGGAGAAATTCAGCTTACAACTCCAAAGGGAGGTATTGTTACTCTCAAGAATGCATTATATGTACCCGATATCAAGAGAAAATTGATTTGGTTCCTACTATTGTTACTGTTGGAATTTATGTACACGTTGTTCATAACAAATGTATGGCTCATGATTTCAAAAAGGAAGATGTTATTTTGATGTTGGGGACATTATGAAATGATTTGTATATCTTGGATACATATAAGAGAGTTTGCTCAAATGTATTTATTACACATACTTCTTCTATGGCTGAAATGGAGTTATGACATGCTTGTTGTGGTCATTTTGATGTATTGCATGAAGAATGCATGTCTATGAAGGATGCAAAATCCATGCAATAGATAATCTATTGGTAGAGAGCTCTTCTAGCCATCACCTTTTTTGTTTGTCGATCTCCTTCTTTGCTCTTGTGTGTACTATTTGTGCTTCCTTGTTCACTCACACACCTAACAGATTCAAAGAGGTACATCTCTACACCTCTTAATGAACCTAAGACCTTACTCTCAATGGTCTTATCTTTGAGGATTATCCCGATGTTTTCTATTGGATCGTGAGTCTCTTCCATATTTGGCCATCAGAGAAAATTCTCAATGGGAGTGAGTTGCCACCATCACATACTAGTGAGTTCTTTCTCCAATCTGTAGAACTAAATCCTTTATCTTTTCACCTTCTTTGTCCTTTGAATGCTCTTTGATTTTTTCCTATGATTTTGAATTCCATCTTTGAATTCCTTGGCACCTTATACATGAGAAAAAGGACAAAGATGTCTAGTTCTCATGCCAATTAATCTTAAATTTCAAAGATTTCTTTGGTCAACCATTAACCTTTTCTTAGCATGATTTATCAAACCATAAAAGGTTTGATCCATGGACTAGTCTAAGACATGTGAATTTCCAAAAATTTGTCTAGCCAAATTATTTGACATAAGAACAAGTCTTTTATCCTTTAGATCCCTTCTTCTTCATCAATATTTACACATGTGATTTACTTAATATCTTTAACTCATACATTCATGAGTTTAAATCTTGCTTAATGCTTTAACATCCGATTGATTCTTTCATCATCTTAACCGTTCTTCAAGGGGCCAACATTTGTATGTCATCCCTTTGGCTTTAAGTAATATGTCATGCTTTCTAATTGTACTTTATTTATTGATTGATCTTATCCATTCCCAAGTACCTTAGTATGGATATGCCTCAAGTCCTTGACTATCTTATCTTTTGGTTATTGCCTACCTAGAATTCTTTCAAGAATTCCATCCTTGCATATTTGGCTCTTACTTTGTTTTGAGTTTAAATATCAAATACAAGATTCTTGACATCAAATGTAATCAACTTCCATCGACGAATCAAGGAATGCATATTTTTCTTAGAAGTATCATATCAATAATACTTTCTTCCCCCCCTTAAAGAGTTTTTTTCCTCAAAAGGTGTAGGGTTTAGGGAAATTGATGCTCATCCAATTTCCTAGTATAAACCCAATTGGAGCTTTATTTATGCTCAATCCTCTTCTGTTACAAACTGATAGTGTAAACCTAGATGTCCCATACCATCTAGTACTCTCATGTTGGTGCAGACAACTTTAGCTCTTTCTCTCGAATTGCTCATTGAGAAAGCTTTTCTCCTATTAGTCTAATCAAGTAGTATGGATTAAAATGCTTGTAAGCTTTTATCCTTACCAAGTGGTCTCTACTCGAAAAAACTTCGTCTTTGTTTTAATCTTGATTGAACTATTTCTTTGTTTAGATGTAATTCAAATAACCTTTTCTATATCATGAGATAGTATATATTATCTATTGACATAGCTATGCATCTCTTTCATAGAAAATAGTCAAGTCAAATGGTTGTATCCTTAATCATACTGTAAAATTTTTGCTTGCTCATAGGGCATATTTTGGCGTAGTGGTATTTAGAATTTCTTTCAACCCTTTATTTTTCACCTTCTCTAGATATGCACTAAAGAGGTACAACCCTTTTACCTATGAAGAAACTTTCTTTTGAATCTCTCAATGGATCATACTTTCTACCAAGAGGGGGGGAACTTATCAAGAAATAAATGAGAATTTCAAAAAGATGACATGGCATAGTTCGATTATCTCATGCCCTTACTCATCACTTTTTAACATTTTCTTCCCCCATTGGTTGATCATTGTCCTCAATGATTAGCTCTTTTAACTTCTTAAGGCATTTGAGCTTCTTGACGTCTTTCATGATTATGAAGTATTTAGTTTAGATTAACCCATCATTGTGTGTAAGGCTTCACATAGTCTCACTTTCCTCTTTTGAATTACTCTCAATCTAGATTCTTATTACTAGTAAGTCATGGTGAATAAGAAGAGAAACAATGATTGACTTGTTGCTTAAGTCCTTGGCCTTGTTGATGAATCATTAAATTTTTTTTATAGAGCTTGAGATTACATAAAGAGGATTCTCAAGATCCATAAAACCCATAGAAAGACCATTGTAATGAAACTAAAATGACTTGCTAAAATCCAACTAACCAACAAGACTAGTTCACCCATATATATACCTCTAGGCCAAGGGGATACATGTATTTGGGCTCATCCAAGTGTCCCTCATGTGGAAAATTTCCCAAGGACCTTCACATGCCCGCTAATTCCTCAAAGGCTATCACATGCCTTTTAATTCAAATGAGGATCCTTCTCTCACATACACCCCAAGGTGGCACTTAGTGAAGCTTCTCCCAAGACTAAGGTTCCCATGGCTTAGGATAAATCACGCCTAAGTTTCAAAACCATTCAATTGGGATCTCATATGAATAAATACCCAAAGGTTCAAACAAAGGATGCAACCCAAAGGTTCTGGCATGTGCGAAGGGTAAATCAAGGGATACACCAAATCCAATATTTACCATATTCTTACCCTTAGAATCCATATATTAAGCCTTCTATACCCATGATTTATACAATAAAAATCATCTCATTAATCAAGCTTGCAATGTGGGTTTACAAGGTACAAAAGCTATTGATGAACTATGAAGAATTTGAATTTGTTTGTGAGGAGATATTTCCTACTAGCACATGTTATCAATAATTCTAATATGTCTTCATTTGTAGGTTTGATCTAATACACATCCAATTATCCTAAATCTTAATTCCTCCAAAACCTTCCTATATTCTTCCATAAACCCAAAATTTTTGGAAAATCCATATAAGGTCTTGGTAATCATGGCATACATGTGGATAAACCTACAACACTAACCATAATTTCCCATAAAATCCTCCACTTCTTTAACATTCTTGGGTTTTGAAATTTTGAAGATGGCCCTTATTATTCCTTTTAAGTTAAAATTCCATCCTTTAAAACCATATGACCTTGTATCTTTCCTTGACATAGCATAAAAACACATTTACCTAGATTCAAGCACACTATAGGTTTTGTCTTTTTCATAGATCTTGTGATTCATATCAACAATAATTGTGATAGAAGGCACATGGACCATCCATAGAATTTTGAAAAATTTTCAACGCAGTTTTTATATTGAATAAAATAACCCAAAAAACACAAAAATCCACATTCACTTGCAAAGTCCATTTTACTCAATATTGTAGTGCTATGGGAACTTGATTGTATCTTGAAAAACCATCATATAACGTATGTTCTTTCTTGTCATCAACTATTTTTTATATACGATTAAATGATTGGGAGAGGGTAAATATTATGAATAGTGGAAGCATTTTATTTCTTTGAGTTGATAGATAATCTCAACTTCCCATTCTTTTTAGGCACTACAAAGATTGGTGACATCAAATCTAGTAATCAAGACCATGTATGAATTCTATGATTTTTGTAAAGTAGGCCTTATTTATGTTTATGAAATTTGCTTTGTTGTCTCGGCATCTAGCATTGTATGGATCATATGGGCATACTTTTTTTGATCTACCCCTTTTGGGTTTGTATACTTTCAAGAAAACACATCTTCATATTATTGAACTACTTCAAATGATTCAAAGCTATTGGATACATCACTATTTACGTATATAGGTTTTCTTTCCCATTAGGAGTGTGACTACCAACTTCTTAGAGTTATCGTTATGCTCATATGTTTCTGTTGCTTTAGACTCAATGATGATGAAGGCTTACTTATTACATGTAAAAGCCATTGGAATTGGGTAAACTTCACAAACTTTTACTTGAGGAAATAGACCATACATACCTAGACTAGTCATCCATGATGATGAAGCACACAAAAAATAGGGAGAGGAGGGATCATTAATGTACCCACAAAGAAGGACTTGTATGTGAGTTTAAGGAGGTATGGGAGGATCAGGGAACTTGAAGGTGTAAAAAATAACAGATAGAGCTTTGGGTTCACACACCAAGCAAATGAATTAACTGAAGGAAAAATAAATGGGTGGGAGAAAAGAGGTTATGTGATAAAAAATGGGGAACCCTCATTTTTGTTTGAGGTATGGAACTTTGAAGAGGGAAATTCCATGTTCAAATTTCAAAGAATGCTAAAATTGAATGCCAATGAAAAGAGAGACCGTTGAAGAAAGAGACTCTTGCTACTTGTTTGTCCATAAAAGATATAGTCACATGTTTTGCTCTATAACCACACATGTACCTTTGAACTATTGCCTCTTTTGTCTCCCCCATTTTCTCTCCCTATTCTTTTTCTCCTTTCTCTGTCTCTATGTATCATACACGCTCTACTAATATGAGTACAAAAGATGATGACTAAACAATCACTGTCATATCTCTCTCTTTCCTTTGTCAAATATGGTTGTGATATCCAAAAAATATGGCCGCCCATTCTATGGGTTCTATAGGTCTATGATGTTGTCCAAGGTGTCACACTTGTCAATAGGGCATCATGGAATGCTCTCAAAAATACCAATAAGGATATTTGGCACAACAATAAATTAAAAAAATTTAATTGAGAATGATTCATTTAGGCAACATGGATGAAACTTGAGATGATTGTGGCACAAGGATAAGGTGTAGCCAGTAAGTTATGTGTGCATGTTGGGACATGTCGCTACAATTTAACTGAAGATGCACTATATTGAAATAGGGGCTTGAACTCGTAGCTTTGATGATTATGAGAGTAAACCATTCCCACTAGGGCACACATGCATAATGGATCGTTATTAAAAAGTACTATCAATGAACACACAAGTTGTAGCAAAAATGCACATCCGGATGCATGGAAGTATTGAATTTGAAAGTTTAATAGGGTAAAAGAATGGTAACTAATGTTGAAAGAAGGCTAAACTATAATTGCAAGGTGGAAGTGTTAAGCCTCTATCTTTCATGAAGGTGAAAAATTACTTTACCATTATGTTAGAAAGCTAATTGAAATATTTATGGATCAAGGGAGATCACCAAAAATATTAAAAAAGATGCATATAAGAAGAAAATTATGGACTGAAAAAAGTGAAGGAAAAAATTATCCAAGGAGTCCCACCAAAAGGAGCAAAAACGACCAACAACCAAATCAAGAAGAGACAAGTCCATTGGCATGACAAATACTAAAAAATGAGTAGTTGATTTTTGTTGATGAATTCTTGCCAGATAGTTCACTTGTGCATACTCTTGTTAACGATTTTCAAGATTCATATCAACGTTTTGTTTCTACTCTTTGATTGATGATCAAAGGCAATACAAATGTCTTAACCTTTGAGATAGTCTCTGTTTTGCTACAAAAAGATCAATCTAGGTAGAATGTGTTACATATCAAGCTTTCTTAGCTAATCAAAGAGGCAAAGGTAAATGGAGCTCATCTACTAGTAAGCAAAAATTTGCTAATGATATGCATTCAAAGAATGAGGGAAAATATGATAAGAAAATAGAAAAGGAAAAACAGCATTGCAAGTATTGTAAGGCAAAAGACCATGTCATAAAGATTTGTCCTAGACTTGCTACAAAGGAGAGAAAGAATAAAAAGAGGCTAGAATGACTATTGCAGAAACCTCTACACCTAAAACAAAGTTTGCTAATCTTGTTCAGAATGAAGAATGACTTTGCAACTATGACCTATCTTCTCATGAGCAATGTATGTTTGAAGTAGACTTGGATTCTTGATATTTTGATAGTGGTGCAACCAAACATATTACCTCACATCACATTTTCTTCACTTTACGTGAGCTTGCCCCTATAGGGAATATTGTCACATGTTCTAACAACTTCTCTTATCCTATAACGGGACTTGGAAAGATGAATCTAACTATTTTTTATGGTAGTTCTTTCACATTGTTAGATGTATTATATATGAAAAAGATCAAGAAAAATCTATTATCAATTTCAACACTAGCCAAGGTGGGCTTAGTTGTCAATTTTTTTTATGATAGATGTATAGATTATGATCTCGCAAATGGTGATGTCATCATGTCTTCTGGCATCGTATCTTGTGGTTTGTATAAGACCATAGATTATGCAAAAAATTTGGATGATTTAGCATGTGGAATTCATGATTGTCAAGCTATCTCAGAAGCAAATATTTGGCATGCACGCTTTGGTCATTTGAATTTTGCTAGTTTGCTTCAAATTCAAAAGTTTGACATGGTGTCCTATCTATCTAAACTAGAGGAACCACCAGAACATGTATGTGAAGGCAATATTTTGGGCAAAATTTAGAGTTCTTCCTTCCCAAAAGATGTTTAAGTTAGAGGTGCACATACACCTTTTTCATAGTGATGTTTGTGGTCCTACGTAGACACTTTCATTTGGGAAATCACTATAATTTGTGACTTTCATTGATGAGTTTTCTAGGAATTTATGGGTTTATCCATTGAAAGAAAAGTTTGAGGTGTTTACATGCTTTAAACAAATCTTGCTTATGGCCAAAATTTTTTAACTATGTAAAATGAGCACCCTCCATTCAGATCAAGGGAGGAGTATATGTCTTATGAGTTTAGTGCATTTCTAGTTGAGTACGGGATAAAATTTTAGTGTACGATTCCATACACACCTCAAAAAAATGGAGTTGTTGAAAGGAAGGACATGTCTCACATGGAAATGGTGAGGTGTATGGCCAAAATTCATGCTTTACCACATAGATTTAGGCTTGAGGTTGTTATGTGTGGAACATATGTACTTAACATGTCTCCCACCAAAAAAATATTGTCTATCACTCCATATGATGCTTGGCATGGTCATAAGCCATTTGTTGCTCATTTCCATGTTTTTGGTTGTCTGGCATATGCATTAATGCCTAATTAAGAATGTTGAAAATTGGAGGATAAAGAAGTGAAATGTATTTTGCTTGGATACAGTTTGAAAGCAAAGGCTATCGTATGTATCCTCCGAAGGCTAAACACATTTTGCTTATTCATGATGTTGTTTTTGTGAAAGATTCAATTCAACCCTTACTTTCATGTACCAAGGATACATCACTTAGCTCAAAAGATGTGTATGACTCTTTGCTGCCTCTTTTTACAAGTGGATAGTCAAGTGCTAGTCCAAGTAAGGCAATTTCTTAACCTTGAAAAGCTTCAAATGATGTTTTAGATCATTCTATTTTTTATGGAGATTCACATGATGCAGTTGCTGATGAGAGAGTTTACATAGAAGGGGCAAAAACTATGTCTAAATGTCTGGTCTAGACTTTGAGAGTTAACAAATTAGATGCATCGTTGTCCTATCATACTCGTTCAAGCTCTCATAGTGCTTCCTTTGCATCAATTTTTTATGAATTGGTTGTTTGTAATCTTTGATGAAAATGAGACTGTTTCTTTTGATGAAGCACAAAACTTAGAAAGTTGGATGGTTGACATGCAATCAGAATATGATGTCACTACAAAGAATGGTATTTTGTCTTTATGTGATTTGCCTCGAGTCAAAAAGGCCATTGTTACTACATGGGTTTTCAAGTTGAAATCTAAGCCTAATGGAATGATTGATAGGTATAAGGTTAGGCTTGTTGTGCACTTGTAGCTCATCATGGATATAATTTACATCACTTGCACATTAAAATTGCATTTCTCAATGGTGAATTACATGAAGAAGTGTATGTATTTCAATCCCATGTTTTCAGACTTTTCAATAGGGAATCAATGAATGATCAGAAGAATACTAAGAAGGGAACAAGGCACAACAATCAATAAGAAATTATATTCAAACAAAAGACTTTTCAATAGGGAATCAATGAATGATCACAAGAATACTAAGAAGGGAACAAGGCACAACAATCAATAAGAAATTATATTCAAACAAAACTGCACACACACTTGAAGAGTGTGTGATTCACTTGAAGAGTCAAGTGAATCACATGATGATCATAAGACACCTAGAAGGGAGATCAAGTCTTGGAACTCTAAAGGCAAATCCAAAGTGCAAGAATCAAGAGATGTAGCAAAATCATCTAAACAAACAATTAGAAGTTCCACGAAGGAAAAGAAGAAGCCATAAATGTATGGATATGCCACCTATTGGTCAATAAGCATTCTGTATACATGCCATGGAGGAAGAGATTGAAGCATTGAAGGAGAACAACACTTGGTACTTACTACCTAGACATCAACCATGAATGTCATTGGTTCTAGATGCATCTACAAAGTAAAAAGGAATTTTGATGGAACCATAAATAGATAGAAGGCTATCTTAGTAGCCAAAGGATATTTTCAGACTCAAGACATTGATTAAAGGTGCCTACAATCACAGTACTCATGAGTATTGCAACTTCCAAGAATCGGAAGATATAATAGATGGATGTCAACAATCCCTTCTTGAATGGATGGATCTTAGAGGGGGCATACATGGTTGAACCCCATGGTTTTGAAGACTGAAATTTTTTTGAGTATGTTTGCATATTAAAAAGAGATTTACATGGACTAAAGCAAGCTCCAAGGGCTTGGAATCAAAGATTAACTACCTTCCTACAAGACAACAGATTTATGGCGAGTAAGGTATATCCCCCACTATACATTAAAAGATCACATGGAGAATTCGTATACCTTTGTGCATATGTGTATGACATTATTGTGATAGGTAATGATGTTGAAGGCATAAAGAGGATCAAACATCAAATGAAGGAAGAGTTCAAGATAACTGATTTAGCATGGCTCACATAATCCCTTGGATTGTAAATCATGTACATAGAGCATGGTATGTATCTTAGTCAGAGAAAGTACATCAAAGATATGCTCACAATTTTCAAAATGGAAAATTCAAAGGTTGGAGGCACACCTATGGATGTGCATTCAAAATTGAGTGCTCATAAAGGAGATCCCATTGAAGATGTGACAGAATATCAAATCCTACTACAGAGTCTCAATTATGCTACTCTCTCAAGAGTACATATTAGTTATAGTGTGAGCGTCCTAAGTCAATTCATGCAGTCAACTAGGAAGCCACACATGGAGGCAGCCAAAAGGACACAAGCATCTCAAAGGAACAATAAATCAAGGTCTATTCTATTCGTATACGTCTAATATAGACACCAAAATCTTTTTTTAATGCAGTTTGGGTAGAATCAAGAGATGATAGGAGAAGTACCTCTAGATATCTTCCAGTTGTAGGTTCTAAACTCATTTCTTGGTCATCAAAGAAGCAACATATTGTTGCTCTCTCATCTATAGAAGTTGAGCATAGAGGATCGACAAATGCAGCTCAAGAAGCCACATGTATTAAGAAACTATACATTGATTTAGGAATCAAGACTTCAACTCCTCACATATTTAGTGATAACATGAGCTCTTTGCACCTTGCAAAAAACCCTATTTATCATGCAAGACCAAACACATTGAGGGCCATTATCACTACATTAGGGAGATTACAATCAAGGAGAATGAGATCTCATATATCTCAACTCAACAACAATGTACAAATATGATGACTATTAAAGCATTGGATGGAGTAAAGCTAAGCAGATTCAAATCAATCATTGGAATTCAAGATATTGCAAAGGAATGAAGACTCAAGCATCTTAGGCTTGAGGGGGATCTATTGGCATATATGGCAAGCACAAGTGTTTGATCATATTTGTGGATTACATTTGACTATGAGAAACAATGTGTGTGTATACACATATCCTTAGGTCATTCCTAAGGATAAGTCTCACTATATTTTTACCTATTGTAAAAGTCTTTTATGGCAAAAAGTCAACAATCAAAGTAGGTCTAAAGGGATCCAAAAATCATGAGCTACATTTGAATTCAAATCTCAAATGAGTAGCTAAAAAATGCTTGGAATCTTTTGGTAGAATTAATCAACATCTATCTACTAAAATCAATGAGAAAAGCTTATATATACTTCAGTGAAGAAGTTATGGGATATAGCAGAGATCTCACTTACTTCTAGAGTGGCCATTGTACTTATATCATAGCTATTGCGGCCCTCCAAAATCTGAAAGAACTATAATTTACATTTCTATAGATATACTTGAAGTTTTCATCAACTTCTTGAGCTACTATGGATTATTGTTTGAGTATTGTTCAAGTCTGCCAACTTGACAAAGTCATTGAAGTGAAGCTATGGTTACAATGTCTCATCCAATACCTATATCATAAATTTAACATGGTGCTGAGCTTTTTTGTGCAATATCTTGATCATTGGAGCTCTTTGTGCAAATATATGCATCAATATCTATGACTATGTATGTGTAATGTTTGCTTCTTGAAATGTTAGCATCACATGAGTTCTTAAATATATTTCTCACTTTAAAGTCACTCTAAATTCGTGAATTAGCTTGGATTAGCTTAGTTACCTTCTTATTTGAAGCTATGCAAAAGAAGTTTACCCAATTCATACCAAGTTAGGAGCACTGAACATTTTTTTGAGTGCCTTCTTCCATAAATAGAAGGTTCTATCTTCATGCTCAAAATCTAGAAGTAATCCATCTTGATTCAAACGTTTTAGATCAATCTCCAAAGCAATATGTTCATATTTATGTTTTTCTTTTAAGCTTAAATAATCTACTATAGTATCCAAGCAAAAAATAGGCTGATCTAGAGCTAGGTTCTGCCCAAAATCCTTGTGAAAGGTTTGCATGATGCTACATAGAAGTTACTCTATATTGAATAGTTCTATTAATCTTTTTCACTACAACATTCTCTATTGGATTTTAAGAAGCTGCAAGCTCTCTCCACATTCTTCTATAGTGACAAAAATGGATGAATTCATGTGAGGCATACTCACCACCATTATTTGGAGGTAAAGTCTTAAGCTTAGTTTCCTTCTCAATCCTAATGAGGAAAACAATTTAAGTAGGAAATACCTCATCCTTAGACTTCATAGGATAAACCTATACTTCTCTAGTAGCATCATCTATGAAACTGATAGTTTCAAAAATCATGCTCATAGAAAGAAGCAATCGAGGGAACATAATCAGCCTATGTATGGTTGACAAATGAAATCTATGAAAAATTCCATAGATTTTTCTTCGCAAAATAGAGTCTAAGAATCAAATTAATATAACGGACTTGATCAAAGAACCATAAATTGCATGATTGTGTCATTATATATCACTACACTACTCATTGCATATACCAAGTGACCAAATAAACCCAATTAGGATTATCCAACACCTATGAATCAACTAACATACATCTCCTATGGTGAGGCTAGACTAGTTCATATACCTACATCATCCAAGAGATCCCAACATCTGGGTGTCTCCCAATTCATAAAAACCTCACCATGATCCTCTTTAACATGTGATGGCTATGCAAACCATAACCGCCGTGCTATACCACATGAGCGTACATAGGGACTTTCCACAAAAACATAGATAATGAGAGTGATCAAACAATATATATGAGCTATGAGCTATGAGCAATAGTGAATGGGTTATAAGAGTTCAAATTATGTCAAAAAGTAATCTTATGCAAGGCTCAATGCATTCTTGCAAACCAAGCTGACAAGTGCTGATGAACTACTAACAAGTGTTGATGAACTACTGACAAGTGCTGATGAACTATTGACAAGTGATGGATGCTCCCACCACTAATATCACATGTCCAAGAAACGTGTAAAATCACTAATATGGCTGAAAAGTAGCCCCAAAGTTGAATGCCATTATCGAAGAAGCACACATTAGGAAAAAACGTGAACCCTGCATGGGCCTTGTAAGGATCCCTAATTTTTTGGGATTAAGCCTAATTTTGTTGTTTAAGGGGACAAAGTGCATTTAATAGGGCACTTTTTAGTAGGCTGGAGTAGGCTTTTTTTAAGGCTTACTAGGCTCCTCTCTCTCTTCTATTAGAGAGAGAGAAAGGGAATCTACTTTCCACATCATCAAACTCGAGCATGTATGGGAATAAAAAAATGATTTTTTTTTCAAAGTCTCAATTTTAGTGTTTATTTACTCGAAAGGGCTCATTTTTTAATATATATGTCAAAAGTGACTCTTTTTTAGTTTAGTTTTTAATTTTCCTTTTGAAAAAGTAATATTTTTAAAATCCCTCCAAAAGAAGAGTGCCACATCATCAAATCCGTAACTACTCTTCACCCAAAAAATGACTTTTTCAAAATTTCATCATTTTTGGCTATTCTCAGTGGAAAAACACACTGTGACCCATCCACATCCAAGAAAACAAAATTTTCCTGAGAAAATCATGCTCTAGCATCTCTTCCAAACAAATTTCTAGACTCTTTCTCAGTATTGTCTAATTGTTGGAAAAGATGGTGTTGACACCTATTGCAAACCTCACATTAGGACATCCTCATGCCCCAACATCAACAAGTATCCATGTTCGTGTGCCCAGAGAGTTTGCTCCAAATACACAGTGCAACAATGATGTGAACTCTCAAAATGAGCGTCGTGAAGCTGGAGAAAAGAATATTGATCTTTGGACTCATGGTTCATTATACCCTCCTGATCCAATGTCTTCTTACCATCCAACATTCCATAACCTCTCAACTTTACTTCAGTTCATCGGTGCCGGTAAAGCTGGGCTCTTAGGTTATTGTCAACGATTATCTACACATTGAACTGTCATTACTAAGTATTGGATTCAACAATACCAACTAAATCATACAAGGTTGGCCACTTTAGAAAGCACAATCATATCTTTACAAGAAAAGCTTGCAGAGCTTGAAAAGCATATGGAAGAAAATGAGAGAACAATTGAGAAATTAAAAAACACTGTCCAACACTTGAGAGAGACTCCACTTGGGATGCGACATAGGAGACAATCATTAACATCCTTCGACTCTCTTTCAATTGGTAATGGAGCACGCAAACAACAAGTTTTTGCGATAAGGTTTGTCTTGTATTTGTTTCTCTTTTTGGAAGACTTATATATATATATATATATTTTTTTTCTTGTTATGTAGGTCATTCGTTGAAGATGTTAGTGCTTCATCAACAACAGAGGATCAATTCAAGTTATTAAATTCTTGTTTGACCAACAAGCAGGTGGTTAGTATTTTGGAGTCACGAATAGGAAACCTTATCAAGAAGTAAGTGATTAAAGTTTTCACAAAAAAGTTACAAGATATTATCGCTCCTATAGGCGTGCAGATGGTATGTGATGAAGCAGGAATTAGTACTAAAGGATACAGTGCATTGTACAACCTTTTGAAGCATTCAATACAAAGAGAAGGTATTTTGCAGAATATGTTTCCATCTCCTTACAAGGTATCGCTTAAGAAGTCAATGTCCAATGAAGATATAGCTAGTATTCTTGGAAACTACTTATATATAGAGGATATTATGCCTATTTCTATTTATCATTTACCTACATCCAAAAAAGAGTTGAAAAGTGAAGCTGGAAATGGATTTCCTTACACAAAGTACAACAAAATATTCGTGGATTTGGAGAGGCTTCAACAGGCAATAGTTCGATTTTACAAATCTACTATACCAGGTATGTCCACTATTGTTACCTTGATATACATTGTATTTTGATGTTATAAAAATTTTGGTAATTTATGCAGATTGTAATACCAAATTAAAGTTTATATTGAAGTTCAATGAATGCCAGATCATAAAGGGACGACGAATGGAGAGATAGAGTTTGACACTAATGAATGAAGCTATGACAAATGCCATATCTGATGAAACTAGTAACTCTAGCTCTAACTCTACATATAGTGTTCAATCCGAGAAAGAAATATGGTGGTTAGGTGCTATTGAAGTACCTAAAGAATCCAATGATGTTCTTTCATTGATTTTTAGTAGGACCCCATGGATCACTAAAGTAATAGTTTCTCAAATTCATGGTGCAAAGCTCCACATAAAAAACTTTGGCGATTTTGAGATAGATTGGCACTTGGGTGGGGATTTAAAAACTATCAAATGCATGTTATGTTGCAAGCAAGGTGCATCTGCTCGTTATCCATGTCCATTTTGTACCCAAGGCTATAAAGTAACAAAGGGACAACAAAAAATACTATCTAGCTTAGATGAATACATAGATGCACCTACTTCCACAGAATGGGATAGACCTTTGTTAAGGTGTCCAATGTTAGAAATACCTAACCGTGACACATTAGATAAAGATTGGAATCCCATTATTCCATTTCCATTAGTTAATATTCACTTTTGCACATTGCACGCGTTCATGAGAATATTTGATAGATTATTGAAGCTCCACATAGAATATGCATTTTCCATGAAGCCAATTGATAAATCTGTACAAGCCATCAAAAAATTGGAAGAGTTGCTTAATTCGATTGGTTGTCATGGTGGTAATGTAACTCTAGTTGTCAAAAAACCTGGTGAATCGTAAAATAGTTTGCAACAAGTGTCAATGACAGGGAAGAAGGCAAGAAAATTTTTCAGAAGAGGTGTGAGCCCTAAGAAAAATGAATGCAGGGAGCTATGGAAAGACTTGTGCATGATCACCACTGATAATGATTCCCAACTTGACCTTAGTAATAGGCGAAAGAAGGTTTGGTCATGCTTAGATAAGTTGGTAGGCTTAATGAGTCTTGATAGCTCCAACAAAAATGACCGTCAGTTGTTTCAAGATACATTAATGGAGTTTGCAAAGTGTTTCATCCTATCTTGGGGAGAGAGCAATATTACACATTACATTGTAAGTTTTCTTATTTTTTCAATTTTCTTGTTGATAAGATTGTGTTATATGTACTTATATCATTTAAGCATATTCTTTTTGCACATGGAGCATTTTTTATGCATCGATATGGTTTGTTGGAGATTTTTAGTACACAAGGAATGGAGAAGTCACATTATAAGGCTACAGGTGTTTACTTCAAGAACACACGACATGGTGGTGGTGCAATGCAATCAAACTATATGGAAGAGATGTCTAATTGGTTTTATCGTATTGCATTTTCAAGGACATATGCAATGGAACGAGCCAAGGAGTCGAAAGTTGCAAAACTTGCAAGAATTAATCAACACAACTTAGCTAGTGAAAAATGGAAGTGATCATTGGGACCGTTACGTCATGCTCAATGGCGGGCTACAAGAACACGACAGGGTTCATCATGGAAGTGAAGTCATTTAATACATTCATGGCACTTTCTGAATAATTCATAAGGCTTGCTACACACTAATCTCTTGTTTGCAATTTTTTAAGGTAATTTTTAATTTCTTAACTATTTTTTGTCCATTCATATGTGAATAGAACCTTTTTAAGTGAAACATTATAAAAGGAGACTTATTGTCTCATTTCAACATTCTAGCACTATAGAGGATGGCACGAACAAAGCAAACTGCAAGGAAGGATCCCATTAACTTTCCTACCTATGTGCAAGGCACTCAGAAGCCACCATGGATGAATCACCACAAAAGGCGACGTAGTGTCTCGCGCTCTGCATCCCATCGCGAAACAGGTGGTGGTCATACCTCTGGGAGTGAACAATTGCATGAACAAGTGGAACATGGAAAATCCAGGGAAGAGGCTGTAAATCAACCCCAATCACCACCATCATCATATGATGAGCCTCCATCACCAAAGAGACCAACAAAGACAAGGGTGAAGGAGCGTGCTCACAGACAGGTAGTTTCTGATGATGATTTTGATGAATCGCATGAGGATGTGTCTCAACAACATTCAAAATCAAGTGAGGAGAGTCAAACATTGCCACCATGGGTTAACCAAGAAATACCTACAAATCATAGGGTTACTATAGCAGGAAAGACTCTACCAACAAATCAGGGGGCCATACCAAATGATCAAGGGAGGGAGCAAAGCCAGCAATAACATCTTGAACAAGGAGAAAGCTCAAGACGCGTGCAACGTAAGAAGAAAGTCTTTCAACCCCATCATAGACCACCCCAACCAAGACCACAGGAAAATGTCCAACGAAGACCACCACCACCACAAGCTAGAGCACCACAACGAAGAAGAAGATATATGAGGGCATTTGCAGAGATAAGGCACTATCAAAAGACAATTGAGCTTCTGATACCTAGAAGACCCTTTGCAAGGGTGGTTAAAGAAGATTTACAAAGGTATTGTGCAGGGTTAAGGATCCAAGCTCTAGCTTTAGAAGCTTTACAAGAGGCAGCTGAAAAGCATATTTGATATCAATGCTCGAGGATTCCAACCTGTGTGCCATCCATGCTAAGCGAGCCACTATACAACCGAAGGACATACAGTTAGCTAGGAGAATTAGGGGTGATCGTAGCTAAGTTTTGTAACTAATCTCTACAGACAAGAGATTTTTTGTAAATATTGCCATTTTCAATGAAACATGAGCACTTCTCCTCTATTCTCTTTATAATCTCATTGTTTAGAATGAAACATGAGCAATCATTATAGATTTCCATGTTTTTTCTTGTGATAATCTCTCATATATCAGTGATTGTTTTCTTATCTTGTCATTTTGATCATTGTATATTGATTAAATTCTAAAACCATGCCCTGCCACAGAAACGCGGGAGAAGGCCCTGCAGACGTTTTGCAGGGCCTTCTCCCGCATTTCTGTGGCAGGGCTTATTTCTTTGTAAAAAAGCACCATTTTCACATGAAGGATCATGACGAGTAAAACTATTTCATGAGGAGTGAACATGGAAAAATTTTGACCTCCCTATACCTTGCACTATGAATTTCCAAATACATACATGAAAAACACATCTTTAAAACGTATGAGCACAGCATTTTGAAACTTAGAACATTTGCATTCTTCAAAATATCCATAGTGTAGTTTTACTCTCATATAAGGTCATCTAGGGCATTGGGAGGCCAAATAAAGCCCTGCCACAGAAACACTGTTGGGAAGTTGTGGACACACGGCTTGTGGATCAAGTCAACCGCTAAATCCTTCGGCACACGCAGGGTGCTTCGAGCAACTCAGGTGAAATGGAAAACTCAAAGAGATTATGAGTAGTTTAGTTACTAAGATGTGTTAGTTTTTTCAAGATGTATTGTTAAACAACTTTGTGAATGAAATCTTTATAAATCATTTGAATTGTCAAAGGTAATATCTATTCATTCTAAAACACAAACCCGATTTAGGACTTGATTATTCTTGAGTAAATCAGAGGACTTAATTTCTCATAAGATTTTCGTATATAAAGATTTCCAACAATAATTCTCAATGATAAGTCGTTAAGAACTTTCAGCTATGTCTATTAACGAGTAAAAACACTTCATAAGTTAAAAACACTTCACTCTTAATATGCATCGAAAAGTTTTTGATGAATTGAAATCAGATCAATACTCCCGTGCTTAGCACTAGTAAGAAAGAATATCTGAAAATAAATGATCATGAGCGACGCACTTCTTGATAAATGTAATCGGATGGCACAAAGAAATCATACGTTGATGTCAAGAGTAACAAACAACTCTAGCTATCAGAATATGTGTTGCATAAAATTTAGTACTCAAATATCGCATTAGGAAGAAGAAGAACTTTACTCTCAGCCGATTAGAGACTTCTGCTACCGCGACGATACAAGTCCTCCAAAGCTAGTTTCAGAACATGGACAATATTGAAAAGATGAATACCAACTGTTATAAGAATTAGTGACAATGAATTGTCCAAGATTAGTCCTTCAGAGCGTCGTGGTTATCACACCACCAACAGTATTTAGCAGGTCAATAGATCAGATTAACTTACAGAATTGTCCGAGGAAGTTATTTGGCGAAAAAGTGAATTTTATCACCATCAATCCTTCTGAACTAAACTCGAATACATGCAGTTATGAGCGAAGCAGCTCAACAGGGATTATAGATGATGGTGCATGGACATGAAAAGTCCAGTGCTTCTCAAATGGCACTCCACATATCATCAGAAGCTATGACCAGAGAATGCTTACTACATAAAGTTCTCATCATAATCATCATGAGCAGGACTAATGATAAAGGTATACAATTGCATCACAGGTGTGCAGGCAGAGTCGAAATGCTTATTACACAAATAAGCGGAATTGAGTGCATCAACATACATGGATTGGCCTCGAACATTTACCTTTAACTGTATATGCGATTTCATGTCACAATTGGTGATAGGAAAAACACAAGTCCACCATCAGCCATCAGCGCGCATAACTCAGCTTCAGCAAATATAGAAGAGATGAATCGTCCGTTCAAATTGTATGTGCAAACCCATCAGATGATTTTGTGTTCATCTTTGATACAAGTGTTAGTGCCGCAGCAGTCACAAAAGTAGATATCTCCAGAAGCCGCCTAAATCAGCTCTTCGTCATCCTTGCACCAGCTCTCTCTTTCAACAATTAGCCCATCCATGCTGCACATTGTCCCATATCTTCTGTGCTATAATGGTTTATCTCGAGCGACAGATGGTTGAGGTCTTGTCATCATCGTTGATAGTAAGTACAGATTTTTAGAGCTCATTCTAATCATGTCTAACATCGAGAAATTTTCACACTCAGAAGAACAAAAGTCTAGCACTCCCCCTTCGATCTTCAAGACTCTGCTATTCCTCTACAACACTCCAGCTTTTCCTCTCGTTATGCCAGAAGCCCCTCGAGCTTTCTTATTCCCGCATCCTCAACAACTGATTTCTTTTCCTTCCCCTTTGCTCATGAAAAAAATCTTGGTTTTCGCCCCTCAATCAGTCGTGACTCGTCCCCTTTTAATCCTTAGAAAATCATTTCTTTAGTCAAAAGTCCTCCTTCCATTCAGATCTTTATGCGCCCTTTTCTAGCAAACACTTCCCTCTCCGTGTATATCCTCCTGCTTTGCCTCCATTGACGTTCCGTTTGAATCCTTTTAATCTCCGACGTTGCTAATTTTAGTGCTCCTTTCCATGGTCTCAGATCATTCTCTTTCTATAGCTTAAAGTCTCGAAGTTTAGAGAGGAACACAACTATTGTTGATACGAACTAATTTTACTACCGAGAGAAGACCAGAGAAGTACGACTTTTTATAAGTTATAACTCTTTATGATAAACATTGGTCGCTATTGTTGTGGTACAATTGCATAATTAAATAAATAAAAAATGGAAGGAAGATCTCCTCAATTTCCTTGTTTTATCATATGCAAAAGACCATTTGTTTTGAAAAAGGTAAAGACAAATATTGACACTTTAATAGATGGGTTTGAATAGATAGTCCATTGGAAACTTCATTGACAATATAAACGACAAAGCTTCATACACTGCTCCTTTTGCAACCTTTGATGGTTCCAAACCATGAAAATGTATCAACTTCAAGAATCAATTATCAAATCTTGTCAAGTTTTTTAGTGCAAATGTCTTTCCAAGTGCAGAGAATAAATATGTCTGACATCAACAAATCGTATCGTGAACCTTTGTTTCAAAAAAATGTTCGGATTTGAAGGAAGTAGAAGCGAGAGTAGAGAGGAGAATCTCTATGACACTCACCCCCACCAAACCTGTGCTTCCTTCGGATGCACCAACCTGAGAATAAACCTGCTTTTGTCATAACATCAAATTTGTTTTTCATGTGATTTTCATATAAAATCCTGCAAGTGCATGGGTAAAACTCATAAAGTGCCTTATGCACGGCCATGTATTATGCCCTATAAAATGCATACTTTTAAAAATGCATAGAGACCAAATATGGTGCAATGAGCAAGGTAAAAGGCTTCGGATGGTGAGGATTGTGCACTCACTCACATACATAGCAATGTAATTATACATAAAGCCTTACAATCTCTCTTATGTGCATGGGTACAGATCAGATCCTGCTTCGATGCATGGTCATGTAATGTGACCCTATCACATCCATACTTTTCATGCATTGGCAAACATAATGGTGCATAGATAGGGTAATGGTTTCTATTGAAGAGGTCTAATCTCCCATGCTTAGACTTTGCTCGTAGATTTTATCATGCATTTTACATTTTTCATTGGTGCAATTGGTTAACTAAGGGAAAAGCTCAACATGTGTTTATACATAATTTGATGCATACTTTGAATGCAAGGTTAAACAAAATGGTGCAAAACTGGAAGTAAAAGGTTATTCATGATCTATTCTTGAATAAAGAGTTGGTTTTCCAATTACTCCCATTCTTCATCCTAAACCTGAAAAATAATTCATCTTGAAACAATTGTGAGAAACATAACTATTAGCAGACTTATACCAAATCTAGCAGTCCAAGATAAGACTTCTCGATATCTATTTTAATGGCGTATTCTAATTACTTATTTTTAACAGATTTATAAGGTGTTGGTGACCTTTGCATATTTTGTTCAATTTGTTTAATAATTTCATCAATCATCTTCTTTTGTTCTTTGTTTATACTCTTCTCTTTATCAAGTTCTTTAGGTTTTCTCTGACTAGTTTCTTGATTCTTAATCTCATACCCCAATGTAGTTTTCAATTTATTTACTTTATTTTGATCAAATAATGTATCATTCTCTAAAAGATTTAGATCACATGTGATATAATAGTTATCGTCTTGTATTAATTGCTCATCTTTTTGCTCATTCGTATCTATTTTTTTATGTTCATTTTGCTCAAGTTTTTGGTTTTCCCAAGATTTTGTTTCATCAATTGTTTTCTCTTGATTATTCATCGATATCTTAATTGCTTGATTAACAATTTTATCATCTGTATGTTTCTTTGGTCGCCATTGATATGCTTGTATCATTCTTAGTTTTCTTGGTTTTCCTTTTGTTTGTTCAAAAAGTTTTTTCATTCCCCCTCGACCTAAGTTTAAGTGTAAAGGGGCATGAGTATGAACATCACATATTTTTTTCCCAAGTTGACAAACTATTTGATGTTTGCATGCATGTTCAAAGGCAATACAATTATCATAGGTATGACCGATTTGGTCACACCAAAAACATCGAATAATGCATTTTCGCATCCTATTAGATTTTTTTGGTATTATCCTAGGAGTGGGTTTTCTAAGATCACATGAAGGTGTTTGATCAGACATATATGTAGACAAATTATGGACTCTTACTTCATGTTCATGATTAAGTTTCAATTCTTGTCATTCTTGATTTTGAATGGTCAAAATTTCAACTTTATTTCTCAACTCTAACGTTTCAGATTCCAGTGTCTCTTTTAAGTTCTTAAAAGTTTGTACCCATTTCTCACATAGTTTGAGACATTTCATTTATGGTTATGATAATTCCAAATTTATCTTGTATTGATTGATTTACTCTCCTCTCTACATCTTTAAACTTCTCTTCATATTCTCTAAATTTCTCCTGTATAATTTCATTTGTTTTGTTTTCCATTTCTATGAATTTATCTTCCCATTTTCTCAAGTGTTGATCCATCAATGCACGATCCATCAATGCGTGCACATATGCTTCATCAATAACAATACTCTTTGAATTATGCTCTTGTAATTTAATTTCAAAACATTGTTTACGTTGATTTATATTTTTCATGTTTGTATGTTGTTTTTTACCCATAAGTCACGCTTGAATATCAAAGGAGCACCAAATAAACGAAAGACAAGCTATGATTTTAGATACATATCAAACATTACCAGGAATTGATTTAAGGAAGAAGTTCAGAAATCATGCACTTGAGCTGTGCCGCCGATTCTTCACGTCGGGTTCACCAAAAATCAGGAAGTTACGGACACACGGCTGGTGGATCAAGTCAACCGCTAAATCCTTCGGCACACGTAGGGTGCTTCATGCAACTCAAGTGAAATGGAAAACTCAAAGAGATTATGAGTAGTTTAGTTACTAAGATGTATCAGTTTTTTCAAGATGTATTGTCAAACAACTTTGTGAATGAAATCTTTATAAATAATTTGAATTGTCAAAGGTAATATCTATTCAGTCTAAAACACAAACCCGATTGAGGACTTGATCATTCTTGAGTAAATAAGAGGACTTAATTTCTCATAAGATTTTCGTATATAAAGATTTCCAACAATAATTCTCAATGATAATTCATTAAGAACTTTCAACTATGTCTATTAACGAGTAAAAACACTTCATAAGTTAAAAACACTTCAGTCTTAAGATGCATCGAAAAGTTTTTGATGAATTGAAATCATATCAATACTCCTGTGCTTAGCACTAGTAAGAAAGAATATCTGAAAATAAATGATCATGAGCGACGCATTTCCTGATAAATGTAACAAATGGCATAGAGAAATCATACGTTGATGTCAAGAGTAACAAAAAAATCTAGCTGTCAGAGTATGTGTTGCATAAAATTTAGTACTCAAATATCGCATTTAGAAGAAGAAGAACTTTACTCTCAGTCGATAGGAGACTTCGGCTACCGCGATGATACAAGTCCTCCAAAGCCAGTTTCAGAAAATGGACAATAATGAAAAGATGAATCCCAACTATATATAAGAATTAGTGACAATGAATTGTCCAAGATTAGTCCTTTAGAGCGTCGTCGTTATCACACCACTAGTAGTATTTAGCAGGTCAATAGATCAGATTAAGTTACAGAATTGTTCAAGGAAGTTGTTTGGCGGAAAAGTGAATTTTATCACCATCAATCATTTTGAACTAAACTCGAATACATGCAGTTATGAGCGGAGCAGCTCAACAATGATTATAGATGATGGTGCGTGGACATGAAAAGTCCAGCGCTTGTCAAATGGCACTCCACATATCATCAGAAGCTATGACCAGAGAATGCTTACTACATAAAATTCTCATCATAATCATCATGAGCAGGACTAATGATAAAGGTATGCAATTGCATCATAGGTGTGCACGCAGAGTCAAAACGCTTATTACAGAAATAAGCGGAATTGAGTGCATCAACATACATTGATTGGCCTTGAACATTTACCTTTAACTGTATATGCGATTTCATGTCACAATTGGTGATAGGAGAAACGCAAGTCCACCATCAGCCATCAAAGTGCATAAGTCAGCTTCAGCAAATATAGAAGACATGAATCGTCTGTTCAGATTGTATCTGCAAACCCATCAGATGATCTCGTGTTCATCTCTGATACAAGTGTTAGTGCCGCAGCAGTCAGAAAAGTAGATATCTCCAGAAGCAGCCTCCAAATCAGCTCTTTGTCATCCTTGCACCAGCTCTCTCTTTCAACAATTAGCCCATCCATGCTGCACTTTGTCCCATATCTTCTGTGCTATAATTTTTATCTCCAGCGACAGATGGTTGAGGTCTTATCATCATCGTTGATAGTACAGATTTCAGAGCTTATTCTAATCATGTCTAACATCAAGAAATTTGCGCACTCAAAAGAACAAAAGTCTGGCGCTCCCCCTTCGATCTTCAAGACTCTGCTATTCCTCTACAACGCTCGAGCATTTCCTCTCGTTATGCCAGAAGCCCCTCGAGCTTTCTTCTTCCCGCATCCTCAACAACTGATTTGTTTTCCTTCCCCTCTCCTCATGAAAAAAATCTTGGTTTTGCCCCCTAAATCAGTCGTGACTCGTCCCCTTTTAATCCTCAGAAAGTATTTCTTTAATCACACGTCCTCCTTCCATTCAGATCTTTATGCGCCCTTTTCTAGCAAACACTTCCCTCTCCGTGTATATCCTCCTGCTTTGCCTCCATTGACGTTCCGTTTGAATCCTTTTAATCTCTGATGTTGCTAATTTTAGCACTCCTTTCCATGGTCTCAGATCATTCTCTTTCTATAGCTTAAAGTCTCAAAGTTTAGAGAGGAACACAACTATTGTTGATATGAACTAATTTTACTGCCGAGAGAAGACCAGAGAAGTACGGCTTTTTATAAGTTATAACTCCTTATGATAAACAGTGGTCGCTATTGTTGTGGTACAATTGCATAATTAAATAAATCAAAAATGGAAGGAAGATCTCTTCAATTTCCTTGTCTTATCATATACAGAAGACCATTTGTTTTGAAAAAGGTAAAGACATATATTGACACTTTAATAGTTGGGTTTGAATACATAGTCCATTGGAAACTTCATTGACAATATAAACGACAAAGCTTCATACACTTCTCCTCTTTCAACCTTTGATGGTTCCAAACCATGAAAATATATCAACTTTAAGAATCAATTATCAAAACTTGTCAAGTTTTTTAGTGCAAATGTCTTTCCAAGTGCAGAGAATAAATCTCTCTGACATCCACAAATCGTATCATGAACCTTTGTTCCGAAAAAATGTTCAGATTTGAAGCAAGTAGAAGCGAGAGTAGAGATGAGAATCTCTACGACACTCACCCCCACCAAATCTGTGCTTCCTCCGGATGCACCAACCTGAGAATAAACCTGCTTTCATCATAAAATCAAATTTGTTTTTCATATAAAATCCTACAAGTGCATGGGTAAAACTCATAAAGTGCCTTATGCACGGCCATGTATTAGGCCCTATAAAATGCATACTTTTAAAAATGCATAGAGACCAAATATGGTGCAATGAGCAAGGTAAAAGGCTTCGGATGGTGAGGATTGTGCACTCACTCACATACATAGCAATGTAAATATACATAAAGCCTTACAGTCTCTCTTATGTGCATGGGTACATATCAGATCGTGCCACGATGCATGGTCATGTAATGTGACCCTATCACATGCATACTTTTCATGCATTGGCAAACATAATGGTGCATAGATAGGGTAATGGTTTCTACTGAAGAGGTTTAATCTCCCATGCTTAGACTTTGCTCGTAGATTTTATCATGCATTTTACATTTTTCATTGGTGCAATTGGACGTGTGAAACTAAGGGAAAAGCTCAACATCTGTCTATACATAATTTGATGCGTACTTTAAATGCAAGGTTAAACAAAATGGTGCAAAACTAGAAGTAAAAGTTTATTCATGATCTAATCTTGAAGAAAGAGTTGGTTTGCCAATAACTCCCATTCTTCATCCTAAACCTGAAAAATAATTAATCTTGAAACAATTGTGAGAAACGTAACTATTAGCAGACTTATACCAAATCTAGCAGTCCAAGATAGGACTTCTCAATATCTATTTTAATGGCGTATTCTAATTACTTCTTTTTAACAGAGTTATAAGGTGTTGGTGACCTTTGCATATTTTGTTCAATTTGTTTAATAATTTCATCAATCATCTTCTTTTGTTCTTTGTTTATACTCTTCTCTTTATCAAGTTCTTTAGGTTTTCTTTGACTAGTTTATTGATTCTTAATCTCATACCCCAATGTAGTTTTCAATTTATTTACTTTATTTTGATCAAATAATGTATCATTCTCTAAAAGATCTAGATCACATGTGATATAATAGTTATCGTCTTGTATTAATTGCTCATCTTCTTGCTCATCCGTATCTATTTTTTTATGTTCATTTCGCTCAAGTTTTTGGTTTTCCCAAGATTTTGATTCATCAACTGTTTTTCTCTTGATTATTCATCGATATCTTAATTGCTTGATTAACAATTTTATCATGTGTATGTTTCTTTGGTCGCCATTGATATGCTTGTATCATTCTTGGTTTTTCTTTTGTTTGTTCAAAAAGTTTTTTCATTCCCCCTTGACCTAAGTTTAAGTGTAAAGGGGCATGCGTATGAACATCACATATTTTTTTCCCAAGTTGACAAACTATTTGATGTTTGCATGCATGTTCAAAGGCAATACAATTATCATAGTATGACCGATTTGGTCACATCAAAAACATCGAATAATGCGTTTTCGCATCCTATTTGATTTTTTTGGTATTATCCTAGGAATAGGTTTTCTAAGATCACATGAAGGTGATTGATCAGGCATATATGTAGAAAAATTATGGACTCTTACTTCATGTTCATGATTAAGTTTGAATTCTTGTCATTCTTGATTTTGAATGGTCAAAATTTCAACTTTATTTCTCAACTCTAATGTTTCAGATTCCAGTGTCTCTTTTAAGTTCTTAAAGTTTGTACCCATTTCTCGCATAGTTTGAGACATTTCATTTATGGTTATGATAACTCCAAATTTATCTTGTATTGATTGATTTACGCTCCTCTCTACATCTTTAAACTTCTCTTCATATTATCTAAATTTCTCGTGTATAATTTCATTTGTTTTGTTTTCCATTTCTATGAATTTATCTTCCCATTTTCTCAAGTGTTGATCCATCAATGCACGAACCATCAATGCGTGCACATATGCTTCATCAATAACAATACTCTTTGATTTATGCTCTTGTAATTTAATTTCAAAAGATTCTTTACGTTGATTTATATTTTTCATGTTTGTACGTTGTTTTTTACCCATAACTCGCGCTTGAATATCAAAGGAGCACCACATAAATGGAAGACAAGCTATGATTTTAGATACATATCAAACATTACCAGGAATTGATTTAAGGAAGAAGCTCAGAAATCATGCACCTGAGCTGCGACGCCGATTCTTCACGTCAGGTTCACCAAAAATTGGGAAGTTGCAGACACACGGCTGGTGGATCAAGTAAACCGCTAAATCCTTCGGCACACGTAGGGTGCTTCGAGCAACTCAGGTGAAATGGAAAACTCAAAGAGATTATGAGTAGTTTGGTTACTAAGATGTATCATTTTTTTCAAGATGTATTGTCAAACAACTTTGTGAATGAAATCTTTATAAATAATTTGAATTGTCAAAGGTAATATCTATTCATTCTAAAACACGAACCCGATTGAGGACTTAATTATTCTTGAGTAAATGAGAGGACTTAATTTCTCATAAGATTTTCGTATATAAAGATTTCCAACAATAATTCTGAATGATGTCATTAAGAACTTTCAGCTATGTCTATTAACGAGTAAAAACACTTCATAAGTTAAAAACACTTCAGTCATAAGATGCATCGAAAAGTTTTTGATAAATTGAAATCAGATCAATACTCCAGTGCTTAGCACTAATAAGAAAGAATATCTGAAAATAAATGATCATGAGCGACGCACTTCCTGATAAATGTAATCGGATGCCACAGAGAAATCATACATTGATGTCAAGAGTAACAAAAACTCTAGCTGTCAGAGTATGTGTTGCATAAAATTTAGTACTCAAATATCGCATTTAGAAGAAGAAGAACTTTACTCTCAGTCGATAGGAGACTTCTGCTACCCCGATGATACAAGTCCTCCAAAGCTAGTTTCAGAACATTGACAATAATGAAAAGATGAATCCCAGCTGTATATAAGAATTAGTGACAATGAATTGTCCAAGATTAGTCCTTCAGAGCATCGTGGTTATCACACCACCAACAATATTTAGTAGGTCAATAGATCAGATTAAGTTAAAGAATTGTCCGAGGAAGTTGTTTGGCAGAAAAGTGAATTTTATCACCATCAATCCTTTTGAACTAAACTCGAATACATGCAGTTATGAGCAGAGCAGCTCAACAGGGAATATAGATGATGGTGCGTGGACATGAAAAGTCCAGCGCTTGTCAAATGGCACTCCACATATCATCAGAAGCTATGACCAGAGAATGCTTACTACATAAAATTCTCATCATAATCATCATGAGCAGGACTAATGATAAAGGTATACAATTGCATCACGGGTGTGCGGGCAGAGTCGAAATGCTTATTACACAAATAAGCGGAATTGAGTGCATCAACATACATGGATTGGCCTCAAACATTTACCTTTAACTCTATATGTGATTTCATGTCACAATTGGGGATAGGAGAAATGCAAGTCCACCATTAGCCATCAACGCGCATAAATCAGCTTCAACAAATATAGAAGACATGAATCGTCCATTCATATTGTATGTGCAAACCCATCAGATGATTTCGTGTTCATCTCTGATACAAGTGTTACTGCCGCAACAGTAGTCAAAAAAGTAGATATCTCCAGAAGCCGCCTTGAAATCAGCTCTTCATCATCCTTGAACCAGCTCTCTCTTTTAGCAATTAGCCCATCCATGCTGCGCGTTGTCCCATATCTTCTGTGCTATAATGGTTTATCTCCAATGACAGATGGTTGAGGTCTTGTCATCATCGTTGATAGTACAGATTTTCAGAGCTCATTCTAATCATGTCTAACATCGAGAAATTTGTGCACTCAGAAGAACAAAAGTCTGGCGCTCCCCCTTCGATCTTCAAGACTCTGCTATTTCTCTACAACGCTCCAGCTTTTCCTCTCGTTATGCCAGAAGCCCCTCGATTTTTCTTCTTCTTGCATCCTCAACAGTTGATTTCTTTTCCTTCCCCTCTGCTCATGAAAAAAATCTTGGTTTTCCCCCCTCAATCAGTCATGACTCGTCCACTTTTAATCCGCAGAAAAGTATTTCTTTAATCATAGGTCCTCCTTCCATTCAGATCTTTACGCGCCCTTTTCTAGCAAACACTTCCCTCTCCGTGTATATCCTCCTACTTTGCCTTCAATGACGTTTCGTTTGAATCCTTGTAATCTTTGACGTTGCTACTTTAGCGCTCCTTTCCATGGTCTCGGATCATTCTCTTTCTATAGCTTAAAGTCTCGAAGTTTAGAGAGGAACACAACTATTGTTGATATGAACTAATTTTACTGTCGAGAGAAGACCAGAGAAGTATGGCTTTTTATAAGTTATAACTCCTTATGATAAACAATGGTCGCTATTGTTGTGGTACAATTCATAATTAAATAAATAAAAAATGGAAGGAAGATCTCTTCAATTTCCTTGTCTTATCATATAGAGAAGACCATTTGTTTTGAAAAAGGTAAAGACATATATTGACACTTTAATAGTTGGGTTTGAATAGATAGTCCATTGGAAACTTCATTGACAATATAAACGACAAAGTTTCATACACTGCTCCTCTTGCAACCTTTGATGGTTCCAAACCATGAAAATATATATACTTCAAGAATCAATTATCAAATCTTGTCAAGTTTTTTAGTGCAAATGTCTTTCCAAGTGCAAAGAATAAATCTCTCTGACATCCACAAATCGTATCGTGAACCTTTGTTCCAAAAACATGTTCGGATTTGAAGCAAGTAGAAGCGAGAGTAGAGATGAGAATCTCTAGGACACTCACCCCCACCAAACCTGTGCTTCCTCCGGATGCACCAACCTGAGAATAAACCTGCTTTGTTCATAACATCAAATTTGTTTTTCATGTGATTTTCATATAAAATCCTGCAAGTGCATGGGTAAAACTCATAAAGTGCCTCATGCACAGCCATGTATTAGGCCCTATAAAATGCATACTTTAAAAAATGCATAGAGACCAAATATGGTGCAATGAGCAAGGTAAAAGGCTTCGGATGGTGAGGATTGTGCACTCACTCACATACATAGCAATGCAAATATACATAAAGCCTTACAGTCTCTCTTATGTGCATGGGTACAGATCAGATCGTGCCTCGATGCATGGTCATGTAATGTGACCCTATCACATGCATACTTTTCATGCATTGGCAAACATAATGGTGCATAGATAGGGTAATGGTTTCTACTGAAGAGGTTTAATATCCCATGCTTAGACTTTGCTTGTAGATTTTATCATGCATTTTACATTTTTCATTGGTGCAATTGGACATGTGAAACTAAGGGAAAAGCTCAACATGTGTTTATACATAATTTGATGGGTACTTTAAATGCAAGGTTAAACAAAATGGTGCAAAAATGCAAGTAATAGTTTATTCATGATCTATTCTTGAAGAAAGAGTTGGTTTGCCAATAACTCCCATTCTTCATCCTAATCCTGAAAAATAATTCATCTTGAAACAATTGTGAGAAACATAACTATTAGCAGACTTATACCAAATCTAGCAGTCCAAGATAAGACTTCTCGATATCTATTTTAATGGCATATTCTAATTACTTCTTTTTAACAGATTTATAAGGTGTTGGTGACCTTTGCATATTTTGTTCAATTTGTTTAATAATTTCATCAATCATCTTCTTTTGTTCTTTGTTTATACTCTTCTCTTTATCAAGTTCTTTAGGTTTTCTCTGACTAGTTTCTTGATTCGTAATCTCATACCCCAATGTAGTTTTCAATTTATTTACTTTATTTTGATCAAATAATGTATCATTCTCTAAAAGATCTAGATTACATGTGATATAATAGTTATCGTCTTGTATTAATTGCTCATTTTTTGCTCATTCGTATCTATTTTTTTATGTTCATTTCGCTCAAGTTTTTGGTTTTCCCAAGATTTTGATTCATCAACTGTTTTCTCTTGATTATTCATCGATATCTTAATTGCTTGATTAACAATTTTATCATCTGTATGTTTCTTTGATCGCCATTGATATGCTTGTATCATTCTTAGTTTTCTTGGTTTTGCTTTTGTTTGTTCAAAAAGTTTTTTCATTCCCCCTCGAACTAAGTTTAAGTGTAAAGGGGCATGAGTATGAACATCACATATTTTTTTCCCAAGTTGAAAAACTATTTGGTGTTTGCATGCATGTTCAAAGGCAATACAATTATCATAGGTATGACCGATTTGGTCACACCAAAAACATCGAATAATGCGTTTTCGCATCCTATTTGATTTTTTTGGTATTATCCTAGGAATAGGTTTTCTAAGATCACATGAAGGTGTTTGATCAGGCATATATGTAGAAAAATTATGGACTCTTACTTCATGTTCATGATTAAGTTTCAATTCTTGTCATTCTTGATTTTGAATGGTCAAAATTTCAACTTTATTTCTCAACTCTAATGTTTTAGATTCCAGTGTCTCTTTTAAGTTCTTAAATTTTGTACCCATTTCTCACATAGTTTGAGACATTTCATTTATGGTTATGATAATTCCAAATTTATCTTGTATTGATTGATTTACTCTCCTCTCTACATCTTTAAACTTCTCTTCATATTCTCTAAATTTCTCCTCTATAATTTCATTTGTTTTGTTTTCCATTTCTATGAGTTTATCTTCCCACTTTCTCAAGAAGACATGAGTCGTGCGTTCAGATTGTATGTTCAAACCCATAAGATGATTTCGTGTTCATCGTTGATACAAGTGTTAGTACCGCAGCAGTTAGAAAAGTAGATATCTCCAGAAGCCGCTTTCAAATCAGCTCTTCGTCATCCTTGCACCAGCTCTCTCTTTCAGCAATTATCCCATCCATGCTGCGTTTTGTCCCATATCTTTTGTGCTATAATGGTTTATCTCTAGCGACAGATGGTTGAGGTCTTGTCATCATCGTTGATAGTACAGATTTTCAGAGCTCATTCTAATCATGTCTAACATCGAGAAATTTGCACACTGAGAAGAACAAAAGTCTGGTGCTCCCCCTTCGATCTTCAAGACTCTGCTATTCCTCTACAACACTCGAGCTTTTCCTTTTGTGATGCCAAAAGCCCCTCGAGCTTTCTTCTTCCCGCATCCTCAACAACAGATTTCTTTTCCTTCCCCTCTGCTCATGAAAAAAATCTTGGTTTTCCCCCCTCAATCAGTTGTGACTCGTCCCCTTTTAATCCGCAGAAAAGTATTTCTTTAATCAGACGTCCTCCTTCCATTCAGATCTTTATGTGCCCTTTTCTAGCAAACACTTCCCTCTCCGTGTATATCCTCCTGCTTTGCCTCCATTGACATTCCGTTTGAATCCTTTTAATCTCTGATGTTGCTAATTTTAGCACTCCTTTCCATGGTCTCAGATCATTCTCTTTCTATAGCTTAAAGTCTCGAAGTTTAGAGAGGAACACAACTATTGTTGATATGAACTAATTTTACTGCCGAGAGAAGACCAGAGAAGTACATCTTTTTATAAGTTATAACTCCTTATGATAAACAGTGGTCGCTATTGTTGTGGTACAATTGCATAATTAAATAAATCAAAAATGGAAGGAAGATCTCTTCAATTTCCTTGTCTTATCATATACAGAAGACCATTTGTTTTGAAAAAGGTAAAGACATATATTGACACTTTAATAGTTGGGTTTGAATAGATAGTCCATTGGAAACTTCATTGACAATATAAACGACAAAGCTTCATACACTGCTCCTCTTGCAACCTTTGATGGTTCCAAACCATGAAAATATATCAACTTCAAGAATCAATTGTCAAATCTTGTCAAGTTTTTAGTGCAAATGTCTTTCCAAGTGCAGAGAATAAATCTCTCTGACATCCACAAATCGTATCGTGAACCTTTGTTCCGAAAAAATGTTCAGATTTGAAGCAAGAAGAAGCGAGAGTAGAGATGAGAATCTCTACGACAACGCGGGAGAAGGCCCTGCAAACGTTTTGCAGGGCCTTCTCCCGCGTTTCTATGGCAGGGCTTTATTTGGCCTCCCAATGCCCTACATGACCTTAAATGAGAGTAAAGAAGTCATGCTCAGTACATCACATGTAGGTCCAAAAGAATTTTATATAATATACTAAAAAAGAAAGACTTGAGACAATTGTAAATAAAGCAAAGTGAAAATTTGATATTAATTCAATTTTTTACATCAATTCGCTTTGAGTTTCTCAATGACTCTCTTTCGACGCTCCAAAGCCATGGGTAGGTTGTAAGTCAAAATTGAGGTTGCTATTTCATCAACATTTCTAACTCCTAGACCTAGAGATATACCTATTTTACCTAAGACCTTTCCACGGAAGTTGGAACCTAAGGTTGTAGTTACAAGGGATTTCTTAACTAAAAAGATACAATTACTCCCCTGCGTAATGGTTGATAAACAAAGCAATTTACTTAAGGCCTTTAGACACCATGTCATGAAGTGGCCCTGCGGACTGAATTCTTTATGGATAATTACAGAATGTTCTTTGGGAATTTTCCCAATGTAGTTTGCAAGGGATGAGCCACCTCCATGAGCCACTCGATCACCTCCACTCCTTGCTGCAAACTTCTCGACTTCAATCACCTCCTACACAAAGTTTTATGATTAGTAGCTGCATGTGATTGTAAGAATGAATGACATGAATTGAAGATACTTACATCTTGAACTCTATCTTCTTCTTCTCCTCTCTCTTGAAGATGTAAATTAATGCTGGAGTGGGACATCCCACTCTACTCGATTACTGGTGAGGCAGGACCTTCTGATTCCAATATCCTTTCTTGTGCATTACTAAATTGTTCTTCTGTGATATGTTGATGTTCACTTGTAAGTATGTCATTGCAAACCAATTTTATTGTGTCGACCACTGAGTCACCAAATGGAAAACACTTTTTCTCCAACAAGTCAGAGGTACTATCCAAAGGACACTCTGACAAAGTACAAAACAAACTTAGGCATTCATCCAGCCGTAGCCCGAATGCCTTCTCTACATCATGTAAAAACAAATATTCTTGTCCCTCGACAAGAACCACTGAAAAAGTTTCAATCTCCACCTCTGGAATAGTTACTTCTGGCTCCGAAGAGGTGGATGGCTTAGGCACTTCTTTCAACTTATCATCCACACCAAGAGGATAATTTTCTCAATAGCTTCTCTCTCTAATAGGAGATTCAAGGGTTCTTGAGGTGGTTCCTTTTTATCATCGACAAAACCACTTTTAAGAAGATGAGGGATCTCATGAGGAATTGGTTCTGGTTCCTCATTCACAAAGAAAATTGTGGCAGCAATGAATGAAAGATATTTTGCACCCATCTTGCATTTCCTATTCAATCTCCTTATAAGTGGCACAGTTTCATCAAGAAGCCTTCCTCTGCAATTACTTGGAACCGTTTCAATCGTTTTGCAAATGCCTCATCACCTTTGTGAATGTAGGTGAGAAGGTCACATGGAACCCAGGTTCCATCATATGGTGATTTCGATGGAGAAACGCAATATATGAACTTGCATATATTGAAGTAGCTCCTCCAAAGCATCGGCATTCATTTGCATGGTTCCATGGAGGTCAAGAACATTGGAGAGAAGATCATATAGGTCATGTTGACATTTATAATCTGAATCCTCCAAAAATTCTAGAAACTTGTGGCATTCGCTCTTTGTAGGTACAGAGGTGGAAGCCATAGCTTGCAAATGCGGACTGCTCTATCACTCAATGTAGTTGCAAAAGTGAGAATGAGGGGAAAGGACTCCTATTTATAACTTTTCTAGAATTTTTAAGTGATGGGTCCCACTTTCTGATAGAAGTGACTTTTCCTTAAATTAAAACATAAGAGTCTTGGAAAGGAAAACTTTGACATTTGGGATCACATCAAAGAAAATAAACAATAAGAATGCTCTTTCAAGAAAAACCTTGAGAATGTACAGATACAAGTAGAATGTGGCCAAAATATCCTTGAAGAAAATGTGAAAATTTTTTCATTGCAAAAATAGGTTTGTTTACAGGTTTCATAGTATCTTTACAAAAAAGAGCTATGACAATGAAATTTCAGTTTCATCCATGCTCCAATCTGCAAGAACCTTGATTTTTTCTTCCAGTCTCTTTCCAATCTGTGGACAATTCATAAAAGAGTAAAACATTTTCAAATCATGAACAATAGTGATATAATAAGATATATATATATTCTATATGTATATATGGAATACAACTCTTACCTTGTTCCCTCGTATTCAAAATTTGAAATCATGAAGATCATCATATCACATGATAAATAAGTGCTCTTTCAAGTTGGCCAAGTTCCAATGTTGATTAACTAAAACCATCTCCATATCATTGTTTGGTACTAGTAAGGAAATATGACTGTAGCAATGAAAAACATATGAGATGAGTAATTAAGACATTTAACACCATGAAGCATTGAAAAAATAGAAATACTCACAATGGATTGGATATCTAATTCTATTGGAGTTTTCTAACTTCATGGTTGAAACTGTGAAGACATGTTGTACAATAGCAACCATCCCACCATGTGTTTGCTGCTTGAAGCCTAAGAGCTTACCTTTCCAATGAAGATCCAAATCTCCACGATCTCAAACACGATGAGGACGAAGTTCAGATGGCTGCATGTACACCCATGCACCTTTGCAAAACTCTTGTGGTAGCCAACTTCCTTCCATTGTTTTGATGTTGTGGCACATCATTGTGTTTCCTTGATCGTTAAAGATCTCCCTTGCACACAATGAACGGTGACTTCAACAGATGATAAGGTATGCCAAGGTCCATGATTTGGTCGCATTGTGTAAATTGGCAACAATTTGTGCATTTACATGTGAAACTACTCTGATACTAGTGAAGGGGATCTTTCCAGCTCCTCACAAGGTAGACATTTTTGAATGGCATCACAATGCTCGTCCATAATTGTCTGCATAGACCTACAAAAAATGTGCACAAAATATAGCACAAAGAATACGAGTTTATTGTATGCATAAGTTTCACAGATGGGCATACAATATATAGTTCATGGGTAACTAGGACATTGTATGTTTTATTAAAACATGCATATACAAGTGTCCAAAATTTTGTAGTGATCCTTAAAACCTCGCTTTTATCCTGTATTACATACTCAACTACTAGACTATTCGCCCTTCTTGTTCCTCTATTGAACTCGTGTTCAATTTTTTGTCACAATGAGAACATATCCTTGCTAGCATATTTCTAATCCAATGCGCAATTACCACTATGTTATATAAGATCTTTGGTGCTTCAAATAGCACATTCTCTTGGCCATGGTTTTTGTACTCTACTCTCTCAATAGCACAAATTCAATTGAGTTTTTTAGAAAAAGTTGGTGGACTCGCTCACTATGTGATCACGTGTTCCATAACCCAACACTATCCACAATGCATTCATATGAATACTTTCACAAGTGCACGTGAAAAAAGGAAAGGTACCTTCACATGAACCAAGGAGACAACACGTGCGAGGTTGTCTCTTTTATCATGCGAACTGCCAATTAAAAGGAAGAGAAGGACCCATTCATGGGAAATCCCTCTATAAGTTCACAAGGAAAGACAAAAGAGAGGATGCGTGAAACCAATTTGTAGAAAAAAGGAAAGGTAAAATAGCTTTACATTCGACACATGAAAAACATTTTGCAATGGCTAATATCAACGGTTAGATATGTCGCTAGCTAATCAACATATCATGCTTTACTCATCCCAAAAATCTTACTAGAAAATATGAATCCATGCATCTCTCTCCATATATGTTGACTAGAGCTAAAAAGATCTGTGTCTTGAAGTGAGAGTTGAAGAATAGTTTTTTTCATGAATGAACAAGTCTAGTAGTTTGTTAGACTCAAGAAATGATAGGCAAGACATGGTTGAACTACACCTTAAGAAAGGGGATTAGGAAGTAATCCTCAACCATGGATTTTGGGGCAAGGGGTTAGTCCGTCATACTCCTACCCAATAGCTCATGAGTTCAAATCCCACAATTGGTATAAGAGCCTAGGAAGTAGGCTTGGGCAAAGTAAATGGAAGGCATGTGTGTCGCTTTCAAAGATGAGTCCATTAAAGATTAGAATTTATCTCCCAATTTATAGGTCGAATTTAAACGTGTAAGATACAATTGAAAAGCTCTCGAAAGGAGAGTTTCAATAGAAGCACTAGATTGAGGATCCAAGATGCCTTGCATGGGTGAGAACTATGTTCAAAAGACCAAGGTTGAGAGCAAGATGGGTCTGTAGGCTAGTGGCCAAGAAGCGAAAAGGCAAGGTTCAAGATACCAAGGTTGAGAGCAGGGCAAGTCCGTAGGCAAGTGGCCAAGAAGCAGAAAGGCAAGGCTCAAGACACCAAGGTTGAAATCAAGGCAAGTAATGCAAGTGTCCAAGCAATAGAAAGGCAAGGTTCAAGAGGCCAAAGTTGAGAACAAGAAGGTTCAAAAGATTGTGCAAGGGTTAGGACATCAATTCAAAGGGAGATCAAAGATTGATAATTGAGGACAATGATCTCTAAAAAGAGAAGAGAGTGTTAGAATCAAGAAATGACAAGTAGGAGATGATTGAACCACACCCTAAAAGAGAGTATTAGGAATCCTCAACCATAGCTTTTGGGGCAAGTGGTTAGCCTATCATACTCGTAACCTGTAGGTTATGAGCTCAAATCCCACATAGTTGCTCATTACAAAGGCTATCATAAAGGAAAAAGAAACAAAAGAGAACTAACACATCAAAAAGCGAGGCTTGCTTATGTATACCACATAGTTGCTCATTACAAAGGCTGTCATAAAGGAAAAAGGAACAAAAGAGAACTAACGCATCAAAAAGCGAGGCTTGCTTATTTGGGGAGACTTGTGGAATACATAGTCTATAAAGGTCTAATCTTCCTTGACAACTCTCTACGTATGATAACACTTCTTATTTGAATGGTTCGAGTAATGACACAAATAAGACAAGCGTATAAAGTAAGGGTGCATGATGATCATTGTCATGCACCCTTACTTTATACGTTTGTCTTATTTGTGGTGACTTCAACATGGTGGAGGACCCTATTGACAGATGGATGGGCAAGGGCAGGGTCATCAATAGTCGGGAGAAAGAAACGTGGGACAAAATCAAACTGCACTTGGACTTGGTCGAACTCAAAGATTCGAATGGCTTTTTTTGGTCAAATTTCCAAGCGGGCGAGGACCTTAGGAAAGCTAGACTTGATAGATGCTACATTTCTCAGAGTTTTACTCATCAGTGGGGCCACCCTTCCCTCTCGCAACGCACCGACCTCACCATCTCTGATCACTACCCGATCGTTATCACTTTCCAACCTTCCACCAAGATCCGTAAGGCTCCTTGGTTCCATGCCAGTGCGCCCTCCTTCTCTCTTCCCTCCGTCCATCAAGAAATTGCTGACGTGTGGAAGGAGGCGTTCGCCTCCGGCTTGTCCCCAGCCAAGTGCTGGAGAAGTGCGGTCGATAAGTCATGACAGACCATGATTAGATCCAAGAAGATGCTCGAGACTGTGCGGCGAGCTCCTAGAGAAGCTCTATATCATAGATTCTGGAGGCTTGAGGAGGAAGTGAACAAAGGAAAATCTCAAGCCCAGAAAGGTCTTCGAAAAATCAGAGCGCTGTTGAGATATGAGGAAGAAATACAAAGGAAAAATTTGCAAATTTTCTTCAAGGAGTGGTGGGTTGGCAAAGCTGACAAACCCACCTAAGAGATGTGCCGTATCCTTAAAAGGAAACATAACAGAGAATCGATCCCCTTATTGCTAGACTTAAATGGCAATGTTTGCAATACGGAAGAAGATAATTTTGGGATCATTGAAGGGTACTTCACGAGACTCCTGGGGACCTCGAACCCCCTCTCCCACCATAGAAGGGACTGTATGGCAGCCATATCTAGGGTTTCCCCCCACAGGATACCACTCAACCTTCGTTCACAGCTACATGCCCCTATCTCTGAAGCAGAATTCATTGAGGTCATTGATGCCCTCCCTTCTGGTAAAAGCCCGAGACTCGATGGGCTCACTAATGAGTTCTTTAAATCCTTCAAGTTGGTGGTTGCCACCCCTCTTCGTCTGGGTTGGCAAGAGGCGCTCAGGTTTGGCGTGCTTCCTTCTTGTCTCAACAATGGCATTATCAAGTTAATACACAAAAAAGGGGAAAAGAACAGAATAGAGAACTGGCGTCCTATTACGATGCTCCAAACAGGATACAAGATCATTGCCAAAGTCATTGCCAACATAATCTCTTGCCACTTGAGAGCGTGGTTAAGCGAGGACCAAAAAGGTTTCATCAAAGGCAGGTCAATTTTGGAAACCATTATAGATATCTGGGAAGGTCTTGAATTTGCAAATGAGTCTAAACAAGACGTGGTCTTCCTCAAGATCGACTTTGATAAAGCCTACGACAGGCTAGAATGAGACTATATTCCGCAGTCTCTCCAAGATCTTGGATGTAGTAAAAAATTCACCAAGATGATCGCGACCCTTCTCGGAAACGCATCGACCCAAATTAACATTAATGGCAAACTTTCGAAGGTGATCAAACTTACAAGATCTATCAGACAAGGGTGCCCATTGGCTCCCCTTCTCTTTGCCATTGCCACAGAAGGGCTTAACAGGCTGGTGGCGCATCAGGTGGAAGTTGGTAATATCAAAGGCCTCCGTTTGCCTCATGACCACAGTCAGATCACCATGAGACTTTTTGCCGATGATATGAACGCATTTGTTCACAACGATAGTCCCAGCCTGGAGACGTTCTGGAGGTGTTTGGCTACCTTTTGTGAAGCCTTTGGATCCACAATGAACCACTCTAAGACTGCCTTTAGGGCTATTGTTGGGCCACAACCCGACCTTCTCATTGATCATGGTTGTCAAATCATCCAGCAGGGCCAAATTTTTCGACTTCTTGGGATTCCCCTGGGGCTGGGCGTCTCTTTGGAACAACGGTGGAATTGGGTGTTGGACAAACTCGAAAACAAGCTTAACTATTGGAGAGGTATGCAAATCAGTCTTGTTGGTCGTGCTATGGTTATCAACACATTCCTCTTATCATCTACCATTTATTTACTTTCTTGTTGGAGACCGAAAGAGCAAGATCTGTCCAAGCTGGATAGTATTTGTAGAAACTTCCTTTGGACGGGTGACCACAATAGGAGGTGGGTGCCTAAAATCAAATGGTCCATCTGCACCAACCATAGAGATAGTGGGGGGTTTTGGTATCCTGGACATTGGGTGCATGGCTAACAAATTGGCAGCCAAATGGATGATTAAGGCTTGGTGCAACGAGGAGGCCTCGTGGGCCAAGTTGATCTACAGAAACAAGAATGAGTTGGCCCTCATGGGTTTCCCGAATTGGAAGAATCTTGACATCTTGACCTTGCTATTTTCCCCGATCCTCGTCTTCTCGAAAGGCTCAAATCTCGTGTGCTCCCTATGGAAGAGTTGGAATAAAGTCAAAAGCTACACAAGAATAAGTGAAGACTGGAAGTGGGCAGTTGGTATCAGACAAAATGACTCCAACTGGTTTCCGATCCATGGCATCCGGAGTGTGGAATCTTGGAACATTCAAAATGCCAAGAAGTTATGGAACAAAGGCTTCAAAAAATGGAAACATCTTTGGAAACAAGACACCCACTGCTGGATCCACTTTGAGGATATTGACCCTAGCGTCAACATTTCGTACGAAGAATGGAACACTTTGCAAAGCAAATGTCTCGCCTGGGACCGACACAAAGTTCACCTTCTCATGGGACACGACACGTCGAGCTCGCTTGGTCTCAAATGGCACAATGGGAATAGCCTATCTAAAATCCCGAACATCAAAGAAACGATTGACTATCAGGTTAACCTCAACAAGAAGTGGTGCTTGTCATGGACGCGGCTTCGGTGGGACATGAAGTTCATGGCTATCTAGCACCCCCTCATAGAAATCAAAGTCTGTCCTCTTATGGCAAATTCTTCATCATGGAATCTGGACCAACCTTAAGGCTAGCAAATTTTGTGGGATTCCTCCCTGGTGCAAACGCTGCCACCGGTCTATCAAAGATGTTTCACACATCTTCTGTACCTGCCCCAACTCCAACAGACTGTGGCACACGGTTGGAAAGAAAATTAGACTTCAGAAACATCTCAGTTGGCAGCAAGCCTTGGTGGGAGACGCCATCGGCTGCTCGGCGACTCTCTAGAACGCCATCAGAGGGGAGGTCCTATGGAAAATATGGCGAGAAAGATGTGCTATCAACTTCAGTGACTCCCCCAAAGAGTGGTCAATTGAGAAATCATTGTTCCTCCTTGGCAAAAGGATTGTGAACTGTAGAAATCCCCCCGTTCAGGCATCATCAAGTACTCCTTTTGATCAATAACAAGCTTAAACCCAAGTGGGCCCCACATGAGGGTGATGAGAGGGTGATTAACCTCCTTTGTAATGTCATCTAAGCTCTAAGCTCTGTAAAAGCTTCCCCTGGTTTGTGGGATTTGGGGGGTCCCGTGGGCACTAGTCCCCTTCTCTTGTACTTTTCTTTATTTAATTCAAATATGAGAGAGTAGGCTAATGCCGAACTTCCTTTATATTAAAAAAAAGTAAGGGTGCATGGTGTGGTGGTTAACACATAGAACCTGTTTTGATTGAACGTCTAAAGTTCAATACTCATATATCACACTGACATTAATCCCTTTAAAGTGGGGGATAAAAGGGGGTGTCTAGATGTAGATGTATGGGTTGTTCTTTCCTACTTCAAGGCTAATGAAAGAGTACTTCTAAAACTAAACTTCCAAAACAAAAAAAGAGAAGCAAATAAGGGTGGATTCAGACAAAGCTGCAGTAGCATTCTATCGCCCGCTCAATCCAATCATTGAAATGTAGCAAATAAGAGTAGATTCACACAGAATAGTGGAACAACATTACAACCTTGCCAACTAGGGAAAACAAAAAATCCTGGAGAGTTTTGACCCCCCTTCTCACCCAAGCACTTCCTAGTGATTTCATTTAATTATGATGAAAAATACTACTTTATAATCTTTTTGGTGCCATGAGGGTATAATGTACCAATGCCGATCCACCAATCTTTTCCAATCTCTAGAGATGTATTTGTATTCCACCTCTTATGTGTGAATGTACAGGCAACATAACAGTGCTGTTTTTAGCAGTTCTTGGAGGCACTGTGCAAGGGTTCAAACTTCTAAACCAGCCCCTCTATGCTGGGACATGAGGGGGTCCCCAAGGTGGGTGTGTTGCTGTTTCAATCTTTAAGGCATATATAGAAAGTAGAATGTAAGGTTAAACTCTCAAAAATCAAAATAAAGAACAAAAATTGTGTTTTAATTCGGAAAATGTGCAATGTGAAGACTCCACTTTTCACTTTGGAAGGAAGAACTTGAAGGGCGAAGAGGCGTGTGTAAACAAGAAATTCAAATCTTTTTCGTTTATGTGACAACTTTGCAAAGTATGTTACACCATGCATTGTGAACACTCAAAGCCAAATGGCTGTTATTCATTGGATCAAAAGAGCACACAACGTGTTGAACTAGTCTCAATTCAATTTTGCATTGCGTAGAAGATAAAGAGTTTTATGGCATTCTCCATTTGATGAAATAATGTGCTTGATAGTGTGATGTCGGGTTGATAGTGTGATGTCGGGCAAAGTCACATTATTTGTATACCATTACTTTATGCGTGAACATGCATAGGGTATCTAGCCCAAGCATGAGCACCATGTCCTCTACTTGTCAATCAGCGGAGATGTGAGGAGGATATGAAAACATGCGTAGTTGTGGTGAGCAAATATGAGTGACAAGCACATACATGCACACACACAAGGGAAGATAACAAAGATAGGAACAATGAAAGCTTTGATTCTCAATAACTCGATTACACTCTTCAACAATCTTTTTTTCTAATTTATCAACCCCAAAAATGAGCCCTCTAGCTCTTTTTATAGTTGTTTGGTTAGTTTTGATCAGTTTTAGACCTAATGTCTTGCCCAATTAAAAATTATGTTCCAAGGGTTATTTGAGGGCTCAAATGAAGTCTAAAAATCACGAAAATTGATATGTAAATACTCCTAACACTCCCAAGCTCAAGTACTCCTCGGCTTGAACAAAATGGAGTTGTGAAAATGTGTAATGATATTTACAATGGTTTTTAATGATCAAAATCATCGTTTTTATAGAGTTTTCTTTTGAACATTTGACATATACTTGTTGAAGCTCCCTACATGCTCCTTCTTCTTGTGTGTTCACTTCTTTGACATGTTCCCTTCTTTATGCTTGACCTTGAGTGCCAGCAGAATAGCAAAAATAATAAATACACATTTTACATTTTCAAGTGGAAACGAGCAATATGATAGCTCAATAGATGTGATCATGTGAACTCATTCTTAATTCCAACGAAAGCTCGATTGTTATATGCAAGAAGGATACTTAAACATGTGTGAACACAATATGATAGGAAAAGAAATTAATAAAAAATATTTGGTGAAATTTAGAAAAAGGGACGTGAAAGGAGATGATAGAAAAGTGACAAGAAAGAATTAGAGTGGTTAGCTCGTAAGGATGGAGGGGACGGGTAGGTACCGTAGGTACACACTACAATCTGTTTGCGGGAGTTGTGGGTCCCACACTCTCTGTTCTCTTTCCTCTGTCCGGGACGAAAATTTGGGCTTTTCAACAGATATTTTAGAATGGCCTAAACTTTCCCTCTTTCTCTGTTAAAAAAAAAAAAAAAAAATCTCCCCCCGCATCTTCTTAAAAGAAATATATATATATATCTTCATTTTTTTAATTTTTATATTTTTAATATTTATTTTATATATTTTCTATTTTTTTATATAAAAGGAAGGCTAGCCGAACTGCATTTAATAAACTTCTCTCAGTCCTATTGCTTATAATATGGTTCTTGATTTAATATCAAACAGAAAAGCTGGAATCAGAGATTCTCTTGGACGGCGCGCGAGACCCTCCCCCTCGATCCGCTTGCTCTTCTGCACGATTCTCCTTTTAAAAGGCAGGCAGACGTGAGTGCAAACCAGCTCACCAAGGGCCTTCGTCGCCTTCCTCCCTCGCCTGTGTGACAGTGTGTGTATATGTTGTATTGTATCATCTGCTGAGACGACCTTATCTGTTTCTTTTCACTGTGGACGCTGACTGCCCGCTCGTGCCTCTCCTCCGGAAGCACCAGCTTTAATGGAGCCTTTGGCCATCGCTTCCTGCGCGTCGCCGACAAGAGGCCGGTTGCTTAATGATCTGGATCCATCTCTGGACTGAAGCGCGAGTTCTCGAAAGTGGGCAATAGAACTTCGTGAGTAGACGACTAGTATGCAGGAGGCTGAAAATGATCCGATGGTCGCAATGTTACAGAGGGCGATGGTGGACTCAAATCGCTGAATTTGCCTATTAACAGTGTACGGAGTGGGAGAGTATCTTGACAGCAGATCTAACGGCAATGGAAAGCTTGGAGCTTCTCCATCTCGTATTCGCGCGTCTGGAAGCGCGCGATCTGGCAATGGCGTGCTGTTGCAGCCGCGCGTGGAACGAAGCAGGAAGCAGCAATCACCTCTGGAGGACGCTGTGCGTGAAGAAATGGCCTGGCTGCGAGAAGCTTGTGGGAAAGAAAGCGATCGCGGACATGGGAGGATACAAGGTCTTCTATGGCAGGCGGGCGATGGCAAGCATGGGGAGGACGAAGGGTCTGCAGGCGAAACCATGGTTAAGGCTGGAGCATCTGACCTTCTTTGTCGACCTGACATATAAGGGTTCCGCTGTTATATCAGAGGCGCTTCCGGGAACTGTGATGAAGGCCGGCGATGGTTTGAGTTTCGCTGTGCGTATAGAGCCAAGCGTAGTGACGGAGGCCGTGCTGCCCCGCCAGGCTCTCACGCCATTCTTCTATCAGGGCCAGCTCTACTACGAGCAGCCATTTCAGGCGGTGCACGCTTCTGATTACTGGCTCAACTGGAGCGTCGTCCGTAGCACTGACCATCGAATGGCTTGCCTTCTCGACTGCGCTCCACTTGCCGCCAGCTCCGACGACTTCGAGATGCCTTGGGGCCCTGCCGCCGCAGATGCCATCGGCGCAGGAGATGCGTCTCTGCAACGTTCTGCTCTTCCGCTGCTCTTTCAAGGGGAGCTTTCCGCGGGAGCCGCTGGTCACGCTGCCATGCCGGGCGGTGCAGCGGCTCTTCTCCAGTGTCACAGCGCTCGACTTCTGACGCGCAGCCCATTCGTGAGCTTCGGGTGCCTGGATTGCAGGCCTCTATGGGGAAACACCCTCAGCCATCCTATGCAGTTCAAGCTCGTAGAGCTCCACCTTGGCGTTTGGCAGCGTTGCCATAGCCGCCCGCCGCTACTCGACAGCGTCCTCTTGACCCTAGAACAGCTGGACTGGAAGTGATACTAGCTGATTTGTACTTGTCCACGGCGTGCTAGGATCCACGCCGCACAGATGGACGGCAAAGATGAGGTACGTCTTCATTTGTCCATCTTCACGATAAATATCCAAGGAATGCTTTTCAATGGCTGATTGCGGTCATGGTCAATGGTCAAATGGGGCTGAAGAACCTCGATTTCTACATCTCATCTGCTTGCAAGCACACAACAGCTCGCTTCTCCATATAGTCCCATAATAAGACGAATTTCAATCACCCGAATTACTTGCCTCCAAAGGATGTGCATTTGGCATACATGGAATGAAAGAAGCATTTGTATTCTAGTCTAGAGGAGCATCTACTTAGTCCTAAAGGGAGCATGTCCAAATGGGTTTGATGGTGTTTGCTCGATCATCTCGCCTGTAGTGTCAATACAAATATCTAGCTACCTTATGAAGTGTACATGTGTGTCTCATGTATGTGTGTTTGATGGCTTGAGTTTGGCTTCTAAGTTGTTCTTAAGGCGGCCCATCTTTTTGGCACCGTCACCTCCATTGTTTCATGATGGACTTGATGTTTTCATGTTTTGGTCTCTAAGAAGTTTAAGTGATATTCCTCTCATATTGTGTAATTTTTCCTCTTTTTAGAATGGATGTAAATTTTGTAGCATTGATGGACTCATAGGAAGCTTGAGACATGGAAGAAACTAAGGTCATCTTTACTTTGAATGACATGCTATGATCGTATTGGTTAGCATACGTGTAGTGCTATAGGATAATGTAAATAGTATAATTGTCATTTTCATAGATAGAGGGATGAGGTTGGCTACATATGCATATGAAGGTTTAGTGTCTTTTGTATTGCAACAAGTTATATGGTGGTAAAGAAGGATTATCTTGAGACTTTGGTAAGATATAGAAGGTGGATGAAGAATGGGATATGATGTCTCTCTCACCATGGTTCCTCCGTGCACCAAAACTAGGTCTTAGTCCCTCCATTCTTGGGTTATCAACAAATTTCTAACCATGTAACTCCATAAAGAATACTTAAATCTTATCGAAGCAAGATATCTATAATCCTTAGTCTTCACCCTGATGTGCTTGTGTACCTATGTATGTGTCTATGTAAGGAGTGTATGAGTGATAGTATTGGCTATAATGGAGATGGTCAATTAGAATTAATTGTCAGAGTGGTACAAAGTTTTTTTGAGGGGAGGAGCCTATTTCAGAAAATGGTGGACCTAGAATTCTTGTTGTTTATTTTATCAAATGCAATATTGACATTTGGAGAAGCCAAGTGTGCCAATGAGCTGTGTGAACCTACCCTAAACCATATATATGACATGTATATATGACATGTATATATGACATTTAGTAGAAGTAAATATGTCCCAACAGATTGTTTGATATGAAGATGCAAAATATCAGATGTGTTTTTCTCCCAATGGTTCCATGGTATATGTTAAGTATCTCTAAAGAGAAATTAATGAGAATTGTGTGTATCAAAGTTCTTTAATGACAGCTGAATTCCTAGTCTAGAAATCATGATTCTTTGTAAATTTAATTTTCCACAATGAAGGAATTTATTTTGATACACTTTTCATGATGAAGAAACTACTTGATGCTTTTGGAGGAACGTTTTTTACTTGAAAAATTTCTAGATGAAGGTATTGAATATAGGTTATTTGTCGAACTCTCCTTCATGGTTTAAATCTTCCTCAAAATGGAAGAAATTTGGTGAATCGAAACATCTTTAAATATCCTCACTAGATCTTCTTACGAAAATATGATTCTTTGTTTTGGGCCGCTTGTCTGGGTGGTTGAGCCTCTCGCCCTTTGAGGCGGGGCAAGGGTTCAACCGGTTGAGCCTCTCACCTTTTGAGGCGAGGGGGAGGGTTCAACTCCCACCAACAAAATGTAAGGGACATGTTTATCATGGAAAGTTTTATCTTGTGGCTGATGTGCCATCGTTTGTTCTACCCCGCAATAGTTGTGACCGTAGTCTAACCCAACTTTGTAAGCCCTTGTTCTTGTGGGATAAGGGGGGTCCCATGGGTACTATGCCCTTGTACAATTGCAATTTGAAAGTTAAAGCTTGGAGGAGTAGGCCTCGACTAACCTCCATTTTAAAAAATATGATTCTTTTTCTCCAACAAAATTAGAGGTGTCATCTCTATTAGAGATGTGATCTTCAATGTGATCTTAGTACAAAAAAATTCGCCTTTTGCTATTAAACCTCCTTTTGTTTAGAAAAGAACATCTTCTTATGTCTTTAATCACTCAAAACTTCTTCACTATGATGAACCGAAGTCATTGCCATGAAACGTGTTTATGATTTAAAGTTCATATATAATTCACAAAATCCAAACTACAAGGCACACTTGGTTGCCAAAGCTTTCAAACAACAAAAGGGTATAGAGTTTGAAGACGTTCTTTATCTCATTGAAAATGAATACTTTGCATATGATGCTTGGAACCTTTCGAATGGATGTGAAGAAAATATGTATACATTTGAATATCGTCATCTGCATGCATGCCACAACATCTAGTATCCTGTGTGATCTTGGTAGCTAATGATGTATATTTGCATTCATATAGGTGACAATTGGTGGCCCTTTGGGGTGGTATGAGGTAAGGGTAGTTTACCCAATCTTGACACTTCTTATCGTTCTTTACCTTGATAGCAAAGGCATGCCAGGTTCTTCGATGGACTACATCGTCACCAGTGTGGTTAGCAACGGGATGGCAACGTCGTAGGCAACGCGTTAGCAACGTGTTAGCAACGTGAGGAAGTTGCGAACCTAAAGTTGCGATAAAGTTGCCTATAATTCAATTTTTTTTATCAATTTTTTATTATTTTTTTAGATTTTCAATACCCTAACTGTATAAATCCTCTTATAAATGCTTTAATATATGCAAAAACACACATAAGCATTATATATCAACGTTTAAACATTTCATATATAGATCATTTGATGTCGACACCTGACCTGCATTTCAACTTAGAAATTTGATCACAATGTGAATGCACATTAACTTTTAATATAGATCACATTTCAAACTTCATAGGAATACTCAATAAATTCACAAATCACCCTTAAAACTTAAATACTCAAGTGACAAGAATGGAGATGGAACTTGGAAGTGAGCAATGAGCACATGCCACAAAATACAATAATCAATTATAATGCAAAATCTAGGTACATGAGTCATCTCAAAGAGTCAAAACAAAAGTCAAGAGTCAAGACAATCATACTATCATCTAAATGTCTGATGTCATAAATACATATCCAATGTCCATAACCACTGATGACTGATCAATGACTCATCAGTCATGAGTCATGACTCATGTGACATGTCCAAATAAATATACAAATATAAGTCAGTCCAAGAGTCAATCATCAGAATCTGACTCAGTATCTGATGAAAACTCATCCTCATCAGGCTCATCCTCATCCTCATCCTCATCCTCTCTACCATGTGGAGCAGAACTAGTAGAGGCCCCTGCAAATGCTACGGCTCGTGATCGAGTACGTCTTTGGGAGCGAGTCTGATGCTGTGGCTCGGTCAACTCCTGATATAACATGCTGTAAATGTCCAACTCCTCTGAAGGTATAGTAGGCATCTCATGGACCTTCTCTATGTCAATGTGGTCAATGTTGACCTGTCGCACATCTGCTGTATGACCTCCGCTCTCCAAAAGGCGCAAGTTGCAGTGGCAATATACTAGCCGCTCCAACTGTGCAGTAGATAAGCGATTCCTCTTCTTTGTGTGGAAGAGGGCCCAAGTGCTCCAATTTCTTTCACATGGACTAGCGCTACAGTCCTGTGAAAGAACGCGGATGGCAACTGATCTCTGCATGTTCCATAAAAAGTATGCATTATTTGCTTGAATTATGAGTTCAAAATTATGAATTAAAATTTAAATGAAACTTAGAAGTTTGTACTTACTACTTACCAACTCAGGTGCAGATAGGCCATATTTCTCCCACCAAGACACAGGTGACAACTGACTAGACCGGAGCATGGCGGTATCTTTCCCAAAACTACCCCCATAGTTCCGGAATAGTAGGAGCTGATCCTCAAGTGTCAAGCGCATATCAACATCATCAGGATATAATCTACCTATGTATGAAGTCCATGCACTGTCAAGCTCATGATCCAACATCTGCCTCTCAGTTCTCCATAAGGGGTGTAGAATGTGAGCCATACCATGAATCGGTCGATGGAACCAACCCCATCGATCCCTCCATATAGATCTAATCTCATCAAGCCTATTTATCCAAGAGTCAAGAATCAAGAATCAATGTGAATGCAGGTGACATGTCATTGATGATTGGTAATATAAATAAGAATAATAAAATTTGAATGTAACATTATCAAAATGCATATGGCATACCTGTCTGAAGAAATAGAAGTGCATCGAGCAAGGGACTCCCCAGCACGGTCCATATACTCGTAAACGAGACCTATAGTACTCCCCTCCATGTCAACAATGCGTAGCATGGAGTATAGAGGCTGCATCACTCCCACCAAAGCCTCTACCTCTCTCCAAAAACTGTCACTCAAACATGTAATGCGTACTGACTCTGCTTTACTGCATGTATGGCCACTCCATGCAAGCCACTCCTGAGAAACAACTGTCTGCATAAGTGATTGCCTCACTCGAAGCAATCTCTCCATCACAATGCACATATAAGCAAATCTGGTCTTTGCTGGCCTAAGAAGCTCCAAATCACTGTATGATCTGAAAATGGAAAGCAACTTTGGCCTCTTCGAGAACAAGGTGACCACTCTCTGACATGTGGAAAAAATCTCATGTATCCAAGGGACCTTCCCAACATCCTCAATCAATAAGTCTATGCTATGAGCTGCACATGGAGTCCATACAATGGATGGGAACTCCTGCTCTAACATCCGCCCCATGGAAACACAATTACTTCCGTTGTCCGTTATGACTTGGACAACATTCTGCACTCCAATCTCCAAGACTGCCTGTCTGATATGTCCAAAAATGTACTCCCCTGTGATGGATAGGCCTGGAGTAGATGCATCAATGGCACGTAGGAACATGGTACCTTTGCAACAATGAACAAGTATATTATATACATTTCTTTTCCTAATGTCTGTCCATCCATCACACATCAAAGTGCAGCCATATTTCTTCCAGGTCTCCGCCATAGGCTCCAATTGCTTTTGCACAATTTCTTTTGTTCTTCTCAGCTCACTTCCTCTTAGCTCTTCATAAGAAGGCCCTTCCCACTCAACCCCAAGCCTACTCACCATTTTCATGGCCTCTTTCCATGCGGGAGTGCGCACCACATTAAAACTTAAACCACATTTAATGAAGAGCCTCATAATACCTTGGGTGGCCTCCTGCTTCCCTTGCTTTTGCAAACTAGCCCGTATGGATGATGCATGTAGGCTGCCACGACCTGTAGCAATGCTCTGACTCTCCCGTGGTCTCTTTTGCTGCTGCTCTGATGCATGTGCTACCTCCTCTGTCTCCAAGTCCTCAACAAGAGGGGCTGAAGGAAACTCCCCTTGAGATGCTTGGGATGAATGTCCTTGAGGAATAGAGCTCTATGCACTACTATGTGATTCTGCTGATGCTCTAACCCCTCTTCTCATTTCCCGTGCTGCAACCCATTCCAAAAGCTCTTCTTTCATCTTCTCTGGCATTGGTTTAGAGCAAGGACCAACTCCTATACCTCCAAAACGTGCTAAATGTGCTTTTATTCTATCTCGCCCTCCTGTCCCTTTGTACCCACACAAATTACACGTCCATCTCTCACTACCTCCTGTTCCAAACTTTCCTTGGCTCGTGACATATTGCCAACAACCTTGTTTAGCTCTAGGCATGATGGTTGACTGCTGTAAACTCTCTCTCTCTCTCTCTCTCTCTCTCGCGACTTGTCTCTGCCCAGAGTGCTCTGAGTGCTCTGGAATGAAATGAGAAAGGGCCCTCCAGCGGGCTGTTTTCGGCCCGCTGGAAGGGCCCTTTTTTTTTAATTTTATACGCAATGCATTGCGAACGCGTACGCAACGCGACGTTGCGTTGCGTACGTTGCGAAGGTTCGCAATGCGTTGCGTATGCAACACTGATCGTCACATGAATGATACAGGATGTGTAATGGTGCCTTCTACCCAATGTGCAACATTTTTGGGTATTCTTGAAGTAGTTGCCCTTGGTAGTTAGGTTGGAAAATAGTACCACGGTGTGTTTGGAAGGTAAATCTTCAAGCTCAAATTGCACACTAGCAAAAGTGGGAATCTCTCATGTTATTATTTTGACTTCAACATTATACTTTGCCATAATCATAAAGTACTACATATACTAGATCTCATTTGTAGAAATATAGTTGCAAGGTGCAAGTCCTTGAAAATATGTTGATTTGAGAATAGACTTTTCAATAATTGCCATTGCTTGTAGTTGAGTCTATACATGGGCAGAATGTGTCTTTCATAATTCTTTCACAGGTTTCATCCAAGATTGTCCTGGTAATTCAAAGGTGTCTCCACCTTCACTAGTAACTCTTCCATCGATAGCTGTTTGAGGCTCGTATTCCTCTTCAAAGGATGGCTCTATGGGAATCTGTACTAGTTCCTCATCTTTGAGGACATCTTGGAGTGACATGAGTCTTTCAAGTGAAAGTCTAGAAGCTAACCCATGCTTCATTTCTCCCACTTGACACCGGAGGTCTTCTACCTCTGCAAGGGTGTCCTCAGGGAGAGTTGATGTAGTTGGCGCTATAGAGGTGGTAGCAGGGGTGGCTGCATGTGTCACTTGTAGCATCACAAATTCCTTCGATACTTTTCATGTGCCTCGAGGAGATTTGTAGAATCTTCAAATAATAATTTTGATGCTGTTGGGTGCCATTGCCTAAAATTGAGATGGGATGATTGGGGCACCCAATGTGTCTAGAGCAGCTTCAAACTTTTTTTTTGTGTTTTGCACTTGTAAGCACTAATTATCCTCACTGGATGTAGTGAGATGTCTACGTAGTAAACCCATCTTCCTAGTGACTCTAGCATTCCTATCCATTTGCACTTGAAGTTGTTCTTTGATTTCTTCTATAGCTTGCTTATTATGTGCTTTTAACTATAGTTTGAGGGGATTATGCACATCTTTCAACTGAGTGTATCCAAAGTTCAGGGTTGCATTTTCAACCATTAATGAATTGAGTTGTGATTGCAAGATATTCGATTGGCCCTACAACTCAGTACCTCTCTATCCTAAATTGGCATATTCTCTTGTATCTAGATCATGCATGGGAACATCTGATTTAGTGGAGTATCTACAATTGATGATGTATACACAATATTTATTCTCATGGATGTAGTTTGATTAAAGATTGATATAGAGGGGAAGGAAGAGAGGATTGGAAGTGTGGGTGCAAATGTGAAAACATTGGTGATTAGTGGTGAGGTTGGTGGTAGGGGGATTAGGCATGGTGGTATTGTGGGTAGTGGTGCTGTCATGGTGGGATGTAATATGTCCATTTTTTTGCTCTAGTTCTTGTTGTTGGAGTGCATGACTTTGTTCTTCACTGAGTTGTTGTTGAGCCTAAATAATTGCCATGTGAGCATGTAACCTCTATAATGTTGTGGTATAAGCGGGTTGATCCATTGCTTTCTCATCCTATGTTCGCTGTTTTTCATCTTGCGAATCTTGTTTTTGTGTTGTTCTTTTGTCTTCTTTTACAGTAAGTAATCGGTCTTTGTCTTCTTGATATGTCTTGGCATGGAGTTCTTCTTGATTCGTCTATGACTTGGGGTAGCTAGGTCTCTCATATTCTTAGGAAACATTATGGACATCAAAATATTCAAACTCAGCAAAGTTAGGCAAGGGCTGCTCAAAGCAAAAAAATATTATTTCCTTCCCTTGAGTAGCAACACTTGTAAATTGGAAAAACAAAATTTGAGCCTATGGGTGGTACTCGCTTTGAAATGACCGTTTTGTGGTGATTTGCACTTGTCCTATTGGTTACTGCTCTTCAATGTCATGTGGTAGTCACTAGAGAAGGGATGGTGAGAACCATCCCTTAGATTCCACTAGAAGGGCACACACATGAGTGCCATGTGGCACTCATGTGAGATGCCACTTAGTGACTCCATTAAGGAGGGAATATGTAGAACAGGTACGTGGCTGGGAGGTACTTTTAGAGTTGGATTCTCAGTGTATTTACTCAGTAAATATAGCTGGCGTTAAACCTTGTCTTCATCAATGACCTTGAGAATAGTGTCAGGGTCCGTCAAAAATGAGAGGAGTTCATCGGGGACTCAACAGTGGTATCAGAGCAGTAGGATTTGATGATCGAGCCCATCATGCACATCATGACGCAACCAAAGCCACAGACGGGAACTAGCAGCACTGCCTCATGAGAGGGAAGCAGTAGCGCAGCCTCACGAGAGGGGGAGCTCCTTGTCTCCTCTTCCCCTCCTCTTGGATGAAAGCAAGAGGGATATAATCCCTTATTTATACCAAAAAAAAGGCGTGTTTGATCCAATATATGGGATATCTGTACATCATGGCGAGCTCTTCTACAAGTTGGAGAAGAACTAAGGGGGACGATCATATAATTAGTCAAATGCGATCTTTTTCCTAAATTTTGGAGGACAAAAACTATGCTATGGATAAAAAATTTGGGAAAAGCAAGGATGCAAATATGTACTATGGGCTATGGAAATAGGGTATGGCCATTGGACTTGCTTGAGAAGCTTCAAGTTCTCAGTTTGAGGCTTTCAAAGTCACCCTTTCATGAAGAGTTCTCTTCCACTATCTCCTCTTGACATGCTTACCTTTCTCGGACCATAGCTTGGTGATACGACATCTGATTTGAGAAATATTTGTCTGGCTACGAAGCTACACTTTAAGGTTCACTATACAACAAATGATGATTGGTTTGGAGAAGATTTGGTCAACCAAAATCTCTCTACAAAGCTTTAGCAAAAACTAGGCGGCCACTTCCAGGCCTAGTTTTTCATCATTTGCCATCCAAATCAACTTTTTTCACTTGGGATAGTTTCATATATTTGAAATATAGGTGTTGGACTACATATTTTGGAATGGCCAGGATTATCAAAATTCAAAAGTGCTTCAACTTGACTCAACTTGAGCATTTGAGGTTATTGCTATATGTTTTTGGCATGGTTCTTGTTGGTTTTTGGTGAGTAAAACCTCTTCTGGCCAACCGGACATTTTGAATTTTCATTTGGGCGTGGCGAGGATTGAAGATCAGTGCTTTCACGCTTCAAAGATCGCTTGGATTTTGCTTCTGCATCTTCATTTTGTACCAGGGAAGTGCTCTTGTGTCATATTTCTCTTGTTCTTGCATATTTAAAGTTTACTTCCATTCTCTTCACATACTCTAGTTAGTAAATGGGGGAGTGAAACAAGGATTCCAAGGGGAAAGAAATTGTAGAACACACTTCTCCATCAAAAGAACAACTAGAGGATCTGACCATAGGATGGAAGAGGTAGAACTTGAGCAGGAAGTTGAGTGAAAGCTAGAGGGAAAAGAGACTCAACAAGAAGAGTATACCTATGAGGAACTTCTAGATGAGTTTGTTACTCATGAGCAATTTGCAGACTTAGAACAAACCCTTAGGCTAGAGAGAGACATAGGTAGCATGAAGTCTCTCATTGAGAAGCTTAAGTCTCAAATGATCGCACTTGATGTCACCTCTTTCCTAGCTAGGAAGGAAAGAGAAGCTCCTACTCTTCCTTTAGAGATGACTAGGAAAGATCCTTTTCCTAGTAGGCACAAAGGAGAGAGCTCTAGGGAAGCTCCCCTCTTGAAAGACTTGAAGCCACCTACTTTTACGGGGGATGACCGAGATAGAAACAAGGATGCAATCTACACTTTCTTGCAAAAGTGGAATGATTTGCATCAACTGAAGGGCACCCCACCTGAGTACTGTGTGCTAGAGGTGAGTCTCTCGCTTGGCATGCATGCTTATGAATGGTATGAGTTTAAAGGAGCTGAACTCTATCCCTACAGGGCTCAGTTTGAAACTCTTTCTCTAAAAGAGTTTCTTCCTGAGAATGAGGAAGAGAGGAACTGAGATGAGTGTGATAGGATCACCCAGAGAGGTAGACCTTTGACAGTCTACATCTCCCACTATAGAGAGATCATTTTGAAACTTAAGGGATTGGACGACTTCGAGAAAATTGGAGGGTTTGTTAGGGGCTTGGATAAAGCCATCAAGAGAGAGGTAAGAAGAAATGCACCAAAGACGTTTGAGGAGGCGATCAAGTATGCCTAGATTTATCAGGAACATAACCATCCTCAATACACTCCTATGGAGATGGATCAACCCCTCAAACCTCTTAACACGACTAAGTTCAAGAAGAAATTGCCATTTGGGAAAAGCAAAATTTTCATTAAGAAACAAAGATCACAAGGGCCTAGGTTACCTACAGAACAATTTGAGAGGGCCAAAAGAGAGAACCTGTGCTTTAGGTGTTTGTCTCCTAGCCATTCATAGTGGAACTGTCCACTCAAGAATGGGGATGAAAAGAAGAAAGGACCAGAGAGTAGTATAGCCCCTGAAAAGGGCAAAAAGGTGGTCCACCTAGTGTAGATTATGAGGCTCCCCTCAAAAGAAGACATTGTTGGAGTTAGACGTCTGCGGAAGCACGCGAACAGCACAAGGAAGAAGAAGAAGCTTGGAGCACAACACACAAGACTGAATGTATTACTAGAGAATGTACAAAGATAAGTAGCCCATTAGGGCAATAGGCGTATATACAAGCCGGGGGAAAAAAACCTCCTAAAGAGGGAAAAAAGTGCCCCGGCGGTCCTAGAGTGTTCACACACATCACTACCTAAATATATCAACAAATCCCCCCTGGGAGTGATGCGGTGAACAAGGAGCTGGCACTCATGTATAAGGAAGTGCCGAGCTATGTGGAAATCACTCCACAAAAGGAAGTAAGCCCAAAGCTTTGCGGAAAGCTTCAAACTTCTCCCTAGGCAGAGCCTTCGTGAAAAGGTCTGCAATGTTTTCCTGCGTGGGCACATATGCCAAGCTGATCTCCCCAGCAGAGAACCTCTCCCTGACTTAGTGATAATGCACCTCAATGTGCTTAGTGCGAGCATGGAACACAGGGTTCCTCGCAATTGCCAATGCGCTCTGACTGTCAGTGAAGATGGTGGTGGCAGAAGACTGGCCAACACCCAAATCAGCCATAAGGCGTCTGAGCCACACACACTCAACAGTCGCTGTGAAAGCTGCCCTATACTCAGCCTCACAACTGGAAGTGGCCACAGTAGGCTGCTTCTTGCTCAACCAAGATATACATGAGCTACCAAGCATGAAGCAAAAACCACTGGTGGACACACGAGTGTCATAGCAACCAGCCCAATCTGAGTCAGAAAAAGCATGCAAATCTGGCGGTGGTGATCCCCCCTTGGGATAAAACAACCCAAGTAGCCGAGTACCACTCAAGTAGCGAAAGATGCGCTTAACCGCTTTCCAATGCGTGACTCCTGGGCAATGCATAAACCTGCTCATCTGTGAGACAGAAAACTGAATATCTGGCCGAGTAATGCATAAGTAAATCAAGCATCCAACAGCCTGCTGATAGAGAACAGCATCAAATGCATCTCCAGCAGCATGAAGACTCAATCGTAAACCTGTCTCCATAGGAGTGGCAATAGGCTTACAGTCTTCAAGGCCAAAACGCTGCAATAATGTGTCAATATATTTCGTTTGACACAAAGCCATTCCACCATCAACTTGCATAAACTGAATGCCCAAATAGTGATGCAAATGCCCCAAATCAGACATCTCAAATGAGGCATGCAAATCAGCCTTGAAATCAGCAATATGCTTCTCAAGAGGACCAGTGAGCAGCATGTCGTCTACATAGACAACAATGATCGGAAGCACATCATTAGCACGCTTAACATATAAGGTGCTTTCAGTTGGACTGTTCTCAAAACCATGTGCAATCAGATAGGCATGTATCTTCTCATACCAAGCACGTGGTGCTTGCTTTAAACCATATAACGCCTTCTTTAACCTGCACACCTGGTTTTCATGCCCTTTCTGCACAAAGCCACGGGGCTGAAAAACATACACTTCTTCATGCAAGTCACCATTCAGAAATGCTGTTTTAATGTCCAACTGATGTACATTCCAACCATGATGGGCTGCAAGTGCACAAATGCTCCGAACAGTAGTCATACGGCATGTAGGTGCAAAGGTCTCATCAAAATCAATGCCTCTTTCCTGCGCATAACCCTTTGCAACAAGCCTAGCCTTATACCTGTCAACTGTACCATCAGGTTTACGCTTCAGCTTGTATACCCACTTAGTGCCAATGGCCTTCTTGCCAGGAGGCAAGTCACATAAAGACCATGTACCATTCTTCATTATAGCATCATATTCAGATTGCATAGCAGCCATCCAATTTTCTGAATTTTGTGCTTCATCAAAAGAAACAGGCTCATTCTCATCACAGAGACTAGATGCAGCCATAGCATAGCAATCTGATGCAAAGGAGGTACTATGAGAGCCTGAACGAGTACGATATGACAAAGGTGCATCTAATTTGCTGTCACGCAAAGTCTGCACCAGCCATTTTGGCATAGTTTTTGCCTGTTCAATATCAGCTCTCTCATCAACAAGTGCATCATGTAAATCTGCATCAGAAATGGAATGATCTGCATCATCATATGAAACCTGCAAAGGCTGAGAAGTTGCCTCATTACGACCAGCACTAGCCTGTCCACCTGTAAAAAGAGGCATCAAAGTATCATACATGTCTTTGGAGCTAACAGATGTCTCCTTAGTACATGAAAGCAATGGCTGAATAGCATCTTCCACAAAGACAACATCACGGCTAACCAGAATGCGTTTAGTCTGTGGATGATACAGACGATAGCCTTTACTTTCAGAACTGTACCCAACAAAAATACATTTTACTGCCTTATCATCCAATTTTCTGCGATGTTGTTCAGGCACTAATGCATATGCCAAACAACCAAAAACACGCAGATGAGCAACAGATGGCTTGCGGTCATGCCAAGCCTCATATGGAGTGATAGACTGCAACGCTTTGGTGGGACACCTGTTCAGTACATATGCTGCACACATGACAGCCTCAAGCCAGAAACTATGTGGTAAAGCCTGACTTTTGACCATGCACCTCGCCATCTCCATGAGTGACCTGTTCTTTCGTTCAGCAACTCCATTCTGTTGAGGTGTATACGGCACTGTACACTGGTGTTTTATCCCACGTTCAGCCAGAAATGCATTAAAATCTGAAGACATATATTCCCCCCCTCGATCAGAACGGAGGGTGCCCATTTTACATGCTGACAGATTTTCAGCCAAAACCAAAAACTGTTTGAAGCACATGAACACTTCGGACTTTGCTTTGAGTGGGTATACCCATGCATGCCTGGAAAAATCATCAATGAAAGTCACGAAGTAAAGGTAATTTCCAAAAGAGGGTGTCTGCATAGGACCACAGACATCACTATGTACAAGCTGCAATTTCTGCATAGCCCGAACTGAACCATCTTTTGGAAAGGAAGAACGCTGCATTTTGCCCAAAATACAGCCTTCACAAACATGTTTTCCAGGTGCCTCAAGTTTGGGCAAAGAAGACACCATTTCAGATTTCTGCAGGCGTAACAAACTAGCAAAATTCAGATGACCAAAGCGTGCATGCCAAAGCTTTGCATCTGACATAGCCTGAGAATCATGAACTGCACATGCCGAATCATTCACAGATCTTTCATAGTCTATGAGCTTATACAGCCCACGACATAAAATGCCAGAAGCAATAATCACATCGCCATTTGAGAGATCATGGACTGTACACCTGTCATCAACGAATTTCACAACCAAGCCAATCTTGGCTAATGCAGAAACTGATAACAGGTTCTTTTTGATCCCTGGCACAAATAAAGCATCTGACAAAGTGAAAGAACTACCATCAGCAGTAGTCAAAATGATCTTACCAACTCCCATAACAGGATAAGAGGAGTTATTGGCGCATGTGACAGTATTCCCTGTAGGGGCAGGCTCGAGTGAAGAGAAGAAACTGCGCTGCGAGGTAATATGTTTGGTCGCCCCACTGTCAAAGTACCAAACATCTGAGTCTACTGCAGACATGCATTGATCATGAGAAGATGGGTCAAAACTGCAGACAGTAGTAAACGCCCATTCTTCTTCCTGCACAAGATTTGCAGACTCTGTTTTTGGTGTTGAGGCCTCTGCAACAACCATTCCAGCCTCTTTCTTCTTTGCCTCTTTAGCAGCCAGTTTTGGACAGTTCTTTATAATATGATCATTTCCTTTACAGTACTTGCAGAACAATTTCTGCTTTTCTGATTTCTTCTCATCTTTATCCTGGTTCTTCGATTGTGCAGCATTTGCAGATTTCTGCTTACTAGTAGAAGAGCTCCATTTTCCTTTGCCCTTCTGACTAGCCAGGAAAGCTTGATCTGCAACACGCATAATGGACCTGTTCTGCCTGGACTGATCTTCCTGCAACAGAACAGAGACTAATTCCTCAAATGACAAGGCATTCGGATTGCCTTTCATCATCAATCGAAGAGTAGAGGCAAAACTCTGATATGAATCAGGAAGGCCATTCAGAACGGTCTGCACAAGTGAGCTATCTGGTATAACCTCATCAGCAGAAATCAATTGTTCCTTCAGGTCTTTTATCTTTGTAAGAAAACTGTCCATAGAATCACCTTCATTCATGTGCTCACTCTCCAACTGTTTTCGGAGGTAAGCAACACGAGCCTCATTCCTAGCCTCGTACAAAGTGGTAAGTGTATCCCAAGCATCCTTTGCTGTTCTGCAAGAGCGAATGTGAGGGATAATGGCACGTTTGACAGACAAAGCTATCAATGCATGTGCCTGGGCATCTCTGCCATCCCAACGAATCTGCTCTGTAGTAGGTGCAACAGAAACAGCAGCACGAACAGGAATCTGCGGAATATCATCTTCGACCCCATCTTCATCAGCTCCAACACCTGTATTTGCAGTACCTGTCGTTACAGGTGTAACAGGACGTCTTTCAACACCCTGCACAATGTTCCACAATGCTTTTGCAACCAGTACATGTCGCATCATATAAGCCCATAATGGGTAGTTGGTACCATCCAACTTATCCTCAACAGCCAACATACGGAATACATCACTGCTTTCAGCCATGGCCGGTGACTAAAATACCTTGATGCAGAAAATTGACTGTATCTCAAAAAGTTGAACGGAACTGCCCAGACGAGTTCTGCTAGACCTGTAGCAGACTTCGAGACGCTTAAACTGGCGAACAGAAACTGGTATATACCTTTGGCACAAAAGGACGAAATAGCCTGCACAAGCGCTGCGATAGTGCGTTCGGAGGCCGAAACGAGCTCAGATCGCGATTTCGGCACCACACAGCGAAGCTGTTTTGATCTAGGAAACACCCTGAGTATGCTCACCAAATTTCATGCGAATCTGAGACTGCAAACGGAGGAGTGTCGACGGCGCCCTAGAAGAAGCAACGACCTGCTCTGATACCAATTGTTGGAGTTAGACGTCTGCGGAAGCACGCGAACAGCACAAGGAAGAAGAAGAAGCTTGGAGCACAACACACAAGACTGAATGTATTACTAGAGAATGTACAAAGATAAGTAGCCCATTAGGGCAATAGGCGTATATACAAGCCGGGGGAAAAAAACCTCCTAAAGAGGGAAAAAAGTGCCCCGGCGGTCCTAGAGTGTTCACACACATCACTACCTAAATATATCAACAGACATGTGAATGATGTGTGTGCCACTCTCCTCCCATCCATTTATATCCTCTTGTATCTAAAATAGCAGTGATCTGGAATGATCTAGCGTCGCCATGTTGCCAACATGCAACACTCATCCCCACTAACCATCAAATATCTTAGGATATACCCCCGAGCTTAGGACCTTGGCTAACTAGCTCTCGTCCCACACACACATGGAATGGTCTCTGTAGACCAATGTCTGACACTCTCTCCCCCTTCTAAAGATCATTGTCCTCAGTGATCAATGAGGGAAAGTACTTGCGAACCAGAGCTGCTAATTCCCAAGTAGAGTCAGTAAGTGGTAATCCTCTCGAGGCTACTAGATACTCTTGGATGACACGGTTCCTCAACGGTTTCTATCTCCTATCTACTATTCTATCTACCCTCTATTAGATTATCGTTCCTAGAAATATACTTTCTTAGTTTACTAACATGAAACACTGGATGGACTCTGCAATCTGGAGGAAGCTCTAATCAGTATGCAACATCACTCAACTTCTTTACTATCTTCCAAGGTCCACAATACCTTGGTGATAGCTTACTACACTTCCCTATGGACAATGAAGTAGATCTAGCTGGTACCTGAAGAAAGACTCGGTCTCCTTTCTCAAAGGATCTAGGAGATCTTTTCCTATCACCATACTCTTTTGCTCTATCAACTGCTTGCTACATCTTGGCTTTAGCTATTTCAAGGTTTGCTTGGAGATTCGCTAAGAACTCGGAAGCACTAGGACATTTCTTAGGCATTCCTATGGTACTGGGAGCAGTGGGATTCATGCCATAGTTCATCTCAAAAGGAGACATCCCAGTCACCTTGTGAGGCTTATTGTTATAAGCAAACTCTACTAGTGGCAAACAACTATCCCAATCTATCTGTCTCTCGGACACATATGCCTGCAACATATCCTCTAGAATTTGGTTGACCCTCTCGGTGTGACCATCTGTCTGTGGATGATCACCACTACTCATTTTTAGTGACACTTTCAGTTTGTCAAATACAAACTTCCAGAAATGTCCTGTAAATTTGACATCCCTATATGAGACTATGGATGTCGGTAACCCATGCAATCTGAAGACATGATGGATAAACAACTCCGCTACCTATGGAGCTTCTATCGTCTCTTGTGTGGGTATAAATGGAGCCATGCTCAGTCTATCTACCACAACTAGGATTGTATCCCGCTTCCTTTGGGTTCGCGGTAACCCCACTATGAAGTCCATGGATATACTATCCCAATTATGATCTGGAACTTGTAAAGGATGTAAAAGACCTGGTGTCTTTACCCTTTCTGCTTTGTTGACTTAGCACATAAAGCATCGTTGAACATAAGTATGGATATCTTTGGCTAATCCAAGCCACCAAAATGTTCTTCTAACAAGTTGTATTGTCTTGTCAACACCAGGATGTCCTGCGCAAGGAACATCATGGTTATCATGCATGACTTTGTTTCGCAAATCCTAGAAATCCGGCACACAAACCTTGCCTTTCCGCTTCACTATTCCATTCTCTTGTGAGAAATTAGAATATGGAATGGATTTGTTTGCTTTAGTAGAAGAAGAAACAACTGGAACTGTCCCATCTCCTAAAATAGAGTCATCACTAATGGCTCTAACTATCTGTAACAAATGTGGATCTTCCACTTGTGCTTCCTTAATTTCTTGAAGCAATGAGCTTTCTAAAACTGTAAAGCTCATTTGATACATTATACGAGATAATGCATCAGCTACTATATTTTCTTTGCCTTTTCTATACAAGATTTCCATGTGAAATTCCTGCATGAGCTCAGCCCAACGAGCCTATCGACCTCGAAGATCTGGCTGACTACAAAAATACTTGAGTTTATGATGATCTGTGAATACCTTAAAGTCCGCACCATAAAGAGAGTGTCTCCAAACTTTAAGTGCATGCACCACCGCATACAACTCTTGCTCATACACAGGCCAATTGCGCTGTGCACTACTTAACTTCTTACTTTCAAAAGCTATTGGCGTGCCATCTTGACTCAAGACTGCTCCTATGGCTATGCCGCTAGCATCCGTTTCTAACTCAAATGGTTTCTGAGGATCCACCACTTTGAGTATAGGAGCCTCTGAAATAGCTTGTTTCAGAGTATCAAAACTCTCTTGCTGCTCTTGCTTCCATGCAAATAGAATTTTGCCTTGAAGCAAGTTCGTCATAGGTGCTGCTATCGATGAATATGAAGAGATGAATTTCCGATAGAAAGTGGAAAGTCCTAAGAATGACCGTAATTACTACCTTCTTGGGATCCATCTGAACCCCATCGGCTGAAATCACATGCCCTAGATACTCTATCCTCGGAAGAAACAAATGTGTCTTCTCCGGATTTACATACAGCTGATTTTCTTTTAAAATATTCAACACAAATCTTAAATGATTTTCATGCTCATGCACAGTCCTACTATACACTAGCAAATCATCCACAAAATCAACAACACACTTTCCTATGAAAGGTTGTAAGATATCATTCATTAACATCATAAATGTAGCTGGATCATTTGTCAAACCAAAGGGCATGACCAAATACTCATAATGACCAAAACGGGTCCTGAAAGCTGTCTTATGTACATCATGATCTTTCACTCTAATCTTATGATAACCACTCTTTAAATCTATCTTACTAAATACAATGGCTCCACCTAGAGCATACAAAAGATCATCAATCCGGGGCATGGGATATCTATGTTTAATAGTGATCTTATTGAGTGCTCGATAATCGACACACATCCTATAAGATCCATCTTTCTTCTTCACAAGAACTGGTGCGGCAAAGGGTGAATAGCTAGGTCTAATAAGCCCTTTTTGAAGATACTCGTCCACGACCTTGCGGGCTTCATTTTCCTCCTACAAACTCATTCGAAATGGTGGCCGAGCGGTCGGACTCGCTCCTGGTACCAATTTGATTCTATGCTCTATATTCCTGCAAGGAGGCAAACCTGATGGTAATTCCTTTAAAAACAACTCTTGGAATTCTGCTCATACTTTGGCTGAAAGTGTTAGAGCATTCCAACTTGAGTCTCCATGACTGTATGAATCCATCGACAAATACATGAAATAAAGAAAATAGATATACTTACAATCAATTTTGAGAAACTTGGTAGAAGTCACCAATCACGTCTCTTCGAGATCTGGCTCTCCACGGATCAATAATCTCCTTCCCTCATTCTCAAACTGATACACATGCGAAGAAAAATCAATGACTGGTTTCTTCCTCGCATGCCACTTCTTACTAAGAACTATGTCGAATCGAGCTAGTCTCGCTATCTCAAAGTCCAATCTGTCCTCATAGGACTGGATCTGAGTAGGAAGATCAACTACTCGTCTATCCCGAGTCTTAGTTCCCTTCCCATCGGCTAGCTCTACGTTATAAGTATAATCTGACTGTACCGTGTCTAAGCGTAATCTCTTGACTAATCAGGAACTAATAACATAATGAGTCGAACCTGTGTTAAAGAGTACCTTGACAGGCTGTCCTACCACGACTCCTCTCATGACAATAAGCTCAGTATTTGGGAACTGGTATCCTTTCTATGCCACTGGCGAAAGCACAACATCTGGCACAGTCAGAACCTTTTTAGTGACTGTCATGGCCACTATGGGAGATGATAATGGAGATGGGGAATCCCCAAACTCATGCTCACTCCCACCCCCTGCCTGAGTCGGATTTATGACTATGGTGGCTGTTATCTTTTTCTTTTTAGGACAATCCTTATACAAGTGCTTCCCTAAGCAACCATAGCACAAACCCTCTTTCATTGCCTTCTCTTTCTGCTGAGGCGTAAGAATAGATCGGTTATATGCCCTCTCAGCCAGAGCAGATACTTTTCTCTTTCCTCCTGAGACTGTCTGGATCATGTGCACCTGCTTAGCCTCCCTAGAAGGCTGTGCATTGACCGAACCAGGGGTCGAAGTATGGAAAGGTCGGCTAATCCTAGTCCATGGGGATCTCTGGCCCTAGGAACCTGTGCTCTTGTGGCCGTCCTCATAAACCAAGGCCATCTCTATGGCTTGTGCCAAGACTGACACCGCTCCTTCCTCACTAAAGGTCGGATAGTTTCTCTGAGTCCCAAAACAAATTTGTGGACTTGAAGAAATTCTAGAATGGTATCAGGTACTTTAAGAAGTACCTCTCTATACCTATCTACGTATTCCTGAACTGATTGATTGTTCTGACTGATGAAGATCTAGTGTCTAGTGCTCTAGACCTTTCATTAGGTGGTACAAAATTGTTATAAAATAGGATTTTAAATTGATCCCATGTCGTGGGCTCCTTATCCTGCTCTATCTTACGCCACCACCTATGTGTGACATCTATAAGGTTATAAGTGGCCTGCTGAATCTTGTGCCTATCATCAGTGATATGACACAGGTGGAAGCACTGTTCCTACTTGCTGAGCCACTGCTCAACCGCGTCAGCAGTCCTAGTGCTAGTTGAGCCATGATATCTTGGCGGCTTAAGATCCTTAAGCTGCCATCTGACTTCTCTAACTAAGACGCTATCTCCAGGGACTTCTGAAGTTCGATGCTCATCTGGAGCATCTACCTCCATCTCTGGCAAATCAGAATAGAGCGGCTCTTCTTCTTTCTTGGAACCACACACGTGTTCCAAGATATCCTGAAGAGAACTCTCTAAGAATGAAATTCTATTATTCATGGCTTGAATTGGATCCATTGGAGGTTCTGGCATAAGGGTATCTGTCCTAGCGGTGAAGATGGTTCGGATTCCATACTAGGACTAAAGGCAAGTAACTTTCTTTTGGTTTTCTCTCTCTCTTTTTCTCTTTAATACACTAATCAATCGTATATACTAGTGGCAAGCGGAAAAAGAACCAATCAAAGCCTTTGCTTACCAAAAAAAGACAAGAAAAAGAAACTTTAATATCTTTCCTAAACTTCAATGCACATGCATGATAATATTTTTTAGAAATTTTGACAGCCTAACGGCGTCACTTTAAAATCCTAAATAATTTCAAAAAGCGTCAAATCATCAGTGCCGATAGGCATGATCTATTTTATCTTCTCAGTGAACACCTGCAATTGAAAACTTTTCCAAGTATGTTGTTGGGCTCTACAAGCCCTCAATCATTTTTTTTTGTCGATACCTGCCGATACTTACCACCTGCAAGAAAAGCTCAAGCACTGAACATACATCTCTACTTAAGCTCTACTTACGTCATTCTACGCATAATGCAGGAATACTTCTACAATCATCTCTAACTAAGACGTTATCTCTAGGGACTTCTAAAGTTTGATGCTCATCTAGAGCATCTACCTCCATCTCTGGCAAATCAGAATAGAGCGGCTCTTCTTCTTTCTTGGAACCACGCACGTGTTCCAAAATATCCTGAAGAGAACTCTCTAAGAATGAAATTCTATTATTCATGGCTTGAATTGGATCCATTGGAGGTTCTGGCATAAGGGTATCTGTCCTAGCAGGTGATGATGGTTCGGATTCCATACTAGAACTAAAGGCCAGTAACTTTTCTTTTGGTTTTCTCTCTCTCTTTTTTTTTTTAATACACTAATCAATCGTATATACTAGTGGCAAGCAGAAAAAGAACCAATCAAAGCCTTTGCTTAACAGAAAAAGACAAGAAAAAGAAACTTTAATATCTTTCCTAAACTTCAATGCACATGCATGATAATATTTTTTAGAAATTTTGACAGCCTAAAGGCATCACTTTAAAATCCTAAATAATTTCAAAAAGCGTCAAATCATCAGTGCCGGCAGGCATGATCTATTTTATCTTCTTAGTGAACACTTGCAATTGAAAACTTTTCCAAGTATGTTGTTGGGCTCTACATGCCCTCAATCAATTTTTTTTTTGTCGATACCTGCCAATACTTACCACCTGCAAGAAAAGCTCAAGCACCGAACATACATCTCTACTTACGCTCTACTTACGTCATTCTACGTGTAATGCAGGAATACTTCTAACATGCACAATCAACAAAAATAATCAACTAGATATTGACTAAATACTTATCTCAGATTCTTTTGATATTCGTGAAGCATCAAATTGAAGAGGAAAGAGTAGAATATTCACTCCCTTTGGTTCGGGATCACATATGTCTTCAAGAAGTGCTTCGTTGACGATGCTCGATGAAGAACAGTCCTTTTTCACCCTCTGTTGCAGAAAGGAAATAATTCCAAAGTATGGCTTGCAGCCACTTCTTGGATAGAGCTCTAAGAAAGCTTTCTAACAAGCCAAAGATCTCTTAATTTGGACATGAATTGACCAAGTTATGGCCAATTTGGTGAAGCTTGGTAGCTCAAAATCTGAGAAATTTGCTTCAACTATGTAGTTCGTAAAAAAAAAAAATCGATCTCCTTTTGCTACAGTGCCTCCACGGATCAAAGAAACACCCGTGCTCTCCTCCTCCTCGAATGACAACCCCTCAAAAAACATGCACAAACGCCCCTCCTAACTCCACACAAGGATTTCTTCTAAATTTATCTCAAAAAACCTGCTCTGATACAAAGTGTGAGGCTCCCCTCAAAAGAAGACATGCGAATGATGTGTGTCCCACTCTCCTCCCATCCATTTATATCCTCTTGTATCTAAAATAGCAGTGATCTGGAATGATCTAGCATCACCATGTGGCCAGCATGCAACACTCATCCCCACTAACCATCAAATACCTTAGGATATACCCCCGAGCTTAGGACCTTGGCTAACTAGCCCTCGTCCCACACACACATGGAATGGTCTCTGTAGACCAATGTCTAACACAAACACTTCCTATTCATACCAACTCTAGCAGCTAGGGAGTGGAGGTGATGCATGAGATAAAGAGCACACCTGTTGTTTGACTCAGTCATTGTGGTCACCCTACTTTCGACCACATGACTTGGTTAAAATTCATGGTAGTGTATACGTGACTAGGGTGCAAGTCATGATAGATGACTCTGACACTCATAACTTTACAAACTATGCTCTGGTCAAAAAGCTAAAGATTCCCCAGTAGCCAAGTGCACATAAATACATCGTGCCTATGATGCAAGGGGAAGATAAGAGGATATGGGATACTATGGTATCCAATTTGGAAGTCAAGATGCAGGATTATACAGATCATATGGATTTCCTAATTATGAATATGAAGAGAACAGACCTTGTGTTAGGAAGAGAGTGGCTATGGGGGTTGGGAGACACACTTAAACATAGCTATCAAAACAACACACTTGAGTTTGAAAGAAATGGAAGTAAATTTTGTATTCAGGGAGAGAGAGATGTACCTAGTGCACCTCCCTTCTCATCTTTATACTTGTATAGTCTAATTATTCTTTCTTGCAAGAGTGTGTTGTTAAAATTTTTAAAGATCTTATGTTTGAGTTTAGAGATGTTTTTCCCACTGACTTACCTAGAGGGCTACCACCTGAGAGTGACCATGCTATTGATGTAGTTACTAACACTAACCCTATTTGTAAGCCACCTTATAGGCTTAGTGTTTCTCAGCATGAGGAGGTTGAGAGACAATTACAAGATTATTTAGATAAGGGCTTCATTAGGCCTAGTAACTCACCTTGGGCATCACCAATGCTCTTGGTTAAGAACAAGGATGGCTCTATGAGATTATGTATAGATTATCGAGCACTTAATAAGGTAATTATCAAAAATAGGTTTCCAATGCCTAGATTGGAAGACCTATTTGATTAGTTACATCAAGCTAGGTATTTTACCAAGCTTGATCTTAGATCAGGATATCATCAGATTATGATTAGGGTAGAGGATATCCCTAAGATTGCATTCAGGACTATATGGGCACTATGAGTTTTTGGTGATGTCTTTTGGTCTCACCAATGCTCCTGCCACTTTCATGAAGCTCATGACTAGTGTATTATGGCCTTATCTAGGACACTTTGTAGTAGATTTCCTGGATGACATTCTGATCTATAGTGCATCAAAACAGGAGCACTTGGAACACTTAAGAAAGGTATTTCAAGTGGTAAGGGAAAATTCACTTTTTGCTAAGGAGTCAAAGTGTGAATTTTTCAAAACAGAGGTTAGATACCTTGGGCATATAGTCTCCTAGAATGGAATTTAGATGCATCTTGAAAAAGTAAGGGCTATTATTGAATGGCCATATCCTAGGAACTTGGAAGAGCTGCATATCTTCCTAGGTTTATCAGGATTCATTGAAGATTCATTAAGAATTATGCCAAAATTGCTATCCCGATGATGGAACAACTTAAAGGGAAAGAAAAAGCCTTTCATTGGGGAGACGGACAAAAGCAAAGTATGGAGAAGTTGAAAGTAGCAATTGCTTCAACTCCACTTTTACATATAGCAGATCCCAATAAACCCTTTGTGGTTGAGACTGACACGAGTGATTTTGCTATAGGAGCCGTTTTAGTTTAGGATGGTTGACCAGTAGCTTTTGAGAGTACGAAACTAGAACCGGCTTACTCCCTCTATGAGAAGGAGTTGTATGCAATTGTCCATGCTTTGAAGAAGTGGTGTCATTATCTATATGGTGCCAAAGTCACGATAGTGTTTGATCAAGAGAGCATTACGTGGATCTCTAACCAAACAGACCTTAAAGGTCATAAGGCTCGATGGGCAAAGACCCTTTAGGAGTTTGATTATGAGCTTAGGGATAGGAAGGGAAAGATTAATGTAGTAGCTAATTCACTTAGCCGCATGCCTATGTGCAATGGACTGAGTTTTACTCAGATCACTAGTGAGCTACTTGAATCCATTAGAGGGAAATGTAGGCTTGATCTTGCATATTCCAAGAGTTGGGAAGCCATAGAGAATGGGGATCGTGATATACAAGTTTCTAGTGAGGATGGAGTATCGAAGGGTACTCAAGAAGGATTCAAGTGGAAGAATTATAGTGTCTATGATGGATATCTATTATATAAAGGTAAGGTGTGTGTCCCCTAGAGATCTTGAGATGAGACAGAAAATTTTGTACGAGTGTCATGAAACACCTACTACGGGACACCCAGGAGTTAACAAGACTTATGATCTTGTTAAGAGGTAGCTTTACTGGCCTGGACTTCATAAGGACATCCTAGAGTATGTGCTTAAGTGCACTAAATGCCAAGTCAATAAAGCTAAAAGGTTGAGGATTGGAGGACTACTCCACCCATTGGATATTCCTAATGGGAAGTGGGAGAGTATCTCCATGGAGTTTATAGTCAGATTACCTAAGACACAGAGAGGGCATGACTCGGTCTGGGTAATTGTGGATAGGTTAACCAAAATGGATAGGTTTATTCCGAGACGTATTTTAGTGAAGACACTTGAGTTGGCTAGACTTTTTATAGAGAACCAATAGCGGTTATATGATCTTCCTTTAAACATAGTTTTTGATCAGGATAGGAAGTTTACTAGCCACTTTTGGAGAGTAGTCTTCAAAAGGTTGGATACAAAACTTATCATGATTACGGCCGAGCATCCACAATCGGATGGGCAAACAGAGAGGGTTAACCAAATCCTAGAGGATATGCTTCAAGCATATGTGAATGAAAGGCAAACTAATTGGGAAGAGTACTTACCTATAGTAGAGTTTGCATACAATAGTGCCAAGCACTCTTCCACTGGGCATAGTCCGTTTATACTTATGTATGGGTTTCAACCAAGAGCTCCTTATGCAGTAGGATTGCAGAATTAGAAAGTTCAAGCTGCACAGGACTTCTTGGAAGAGATGAATGATATGCTTAGGCTTGCTAAGGACAGCATTAGGAGAGCTCAGGATAGTGCTAGACCCTATGTTGAACCTCAAAGGAGAGACATAAACTTTGAGGTGGGAGAGTAGGTCTATCTTAGAGTTCCTTCTAGATCTGAAACCATGAAGAGGGGACTTTGTCCAAAACTATCTCCTAGGTATTGTGGACCTTTCCAAATACTTAAGAGAATAGGAGAGATGTCTTACCAGCTTCAACTTCCAAAGAATAGCCACATACATCCAATTTTTCATGTTAGCCGGCTTAAGAAAAGGTTGGGTGAATCTGACAACCTCATTCCCGACAGTGAGGTAGTAGAGCCTATTTCTATTCAATCTATTCCACATGAGCCTGAGAGCATTCTACGCACTCGAGAGAAATGGACGAGAAGTCACCTATATAAAGAGTGTCTAGTAAAGTGGAAAGATAGTTCATAAGATAGTGCCACATGGAGCAGGTTAGCACCCTCTAGAGACGGTTTCCCAGTTTTAGATTACCTTCCCAAGAGTTTTATTAAGGGAAAGGATACGGGGAGACAACAAGGAGATATGACCATGTATATTCATACATGGGGATATAGTGGGAGTACCATTTTATTAATTCTCTCCTTCTACCAGACCTTCCAATACCATTTTTGAGGACAAAAATGGACTTAAGGGGAAGGAAATGTCATGTGGTAGTCACTAGAGAAGGGATGGTGAGAACCATCCCCTAGATTCCACTCAAAGGGCACACACATGAGTGCCATGTGGCATTCATGTGAGATGCAATTTAGTGTCTCCATTAAGGATGGAATATGTAGAATAGGTACGTGGCTGGGAGATACTTTTAGAGTTGGATTCTTCATGTATTTACTCCGTAAATATGGCCGATGTTAAACCTTGTCTTCATCAACGACCTCGCGAATACTGTCGGCATCTGTAAAAAATGAGGGGAGTTCATCGCGGACTCAACATTCAACAATAGCAATAGCTGTTGGGGTTGATGAGGGGAGTCAAATAGTGAAAGATGGAACCGACGGTTTTGGAACAGTGGGGGACTACTCAAGGGTTAGAACTATGTTGTTGGGTTACAACAAGGAATAATGTCATGAATTCTCTTCATGGGTTGAGTAGAAGAAGAGCGTTTGCCCTTCAGTGCTTCAAATTGGGCACATGTAAGTGGGTGTTCCATTGGAATGTCATAAGCTAAGCACATATATACTATTAGTGTGATCACACCACATATTCAAAACTTGTTTATGTGGCCATTGCTGATTGGCTGCATAGAGTTGATCCATGATTGAGTGTGGTAGATCTATCTTCATTTGTGTCTCCTATTATAAATTAAAGCATATCTTTTTGTGAGGCTAAGTGAAGCGGTCTTGTTCAAGGAAGGCAAAGTGCTACATGCACACTTGAAATGGGGTGGACAGATTAGGAATTATTGCTGACATTTGAGAGAGCTTTAGAACCTCACTTTTATCCATTTCTTCTACGATCAGTGATTCCTTTTCATTAGGAATGTGGGTACTCTCCATGTTGAGGGCTTCTCTTACAAGCTTTGTGACAATTTGAATCTCTTGGAGGGTTGATATGGGGAATAGCAAGGGTAGCAAAAATGTTCTTGGAACATCCTTATTTGCATATGTTTGTGGTGTGTGAATGAGCAAATAACGACGTAAAAATTGGGTTTGGAGAGGGGAGCATTGTTAAAAGCGCTGCCATAAGCGACTTTTAATCTCTTTTTGGGTTCTTGGGAATGGATAGGGGTCTGACAGTGCAGAGGTCCTTTATCTAATTTTCCCAGTTTAACATTCAATTAAGCAATTAACTGTCTTCCAATTCAAAGATTAATACGACGCAGTATGCTTAACACTCGAGTTAATAACGACGAATTCGCACAGACCTATTAATTGTTAACCTGAGCAATACTATGTTAATGATTAATTATTGTAACGCAACAAACAGAATACCAGTACTCAAGATTTCTGTAACTCTGCAACACAGCCTTCAACATAATCGCCCAGACAGACAGTCTGGCGATCCTCTGTCTCTCACTGAACACGACTTTTAATCTCTTTTCGGGTTCTTGGGAATGGATAGGGGTCCGACAGTGCAGAGGCCCTTTATCTAATTTTCCCAGTTTAACATTCAATTAAGCAATTAACTGTCTTCCAATTCGAAGATTAATACGACGCAGTACGCTTAACACTTGAGTTAATAATGACGAACTCACACAGACCTATTAATTATTAACGGGAGCAATACTGTGTTAATGATTAATTACTGTAATGCAACAAATAGAATACCAGTACTCAAGATTTTTTTAACTCTGCAACACAGCCTTCAGCGTAATCGCCCAGACAGATAGTCTGGCGATCCTCTGTCTCTCACCGAACGCTGTACTTGCCTTTTCATTAACAAATAATGAGTTACATCTGTTCGCTACGCCTTTTCAATGTGTGCAACTATGAACAAATAAAAATTACATATTCCATCCGGTGGCCTTACACTGGCACGCACAGTGGTCTCGAACCCAAAAATGAAAATACAAAGTAATTGGCCAACACTGCTCTGTAGCAGGTGTGGCGGCGATGGCAGAAATTATCTGCGCATGGAATGGATGACACTCCACAGAATGCCAAGGCAATTCCGCGAAGGTCAGCAATTCTCGAACGCACAAGTACGCACTCACCTCTGGAGTGAGATTGGCACGGAAGGTGGCTAGATTAGTGAGAGCTTCCATGGCGCGCACAAGGAAACACGAAAACATAGAGTATAGAGATCGCGCAAACACACAAACACACTAGCGATTAACAGTGGAAAGAACAAGATTAAGTAAGAGCACGAAGAACATTAGGCGGCAAGAACCCTAATCATAACGCAGTGTTGGAGAGATATCCTTCATACGTGCGGCATGCATGCATGAACAAAAGCAATGACACAACGATGGCTATTAATCATGATTAATTTAGCAAAACGGAAGGATTACAGTCAGATGGTCAACCGAAATACAGGGAGCAAAAAAAACGAAAAAAAAAGGACTGAATACACCTCAGGAGTTACCGGATGGCAGGTGATATGGGCGGAGCTTAGAACCATTAATGAATTTTGGAAGGTGAACAACTGTTAAGGTCGCCAATCGAAAAGTGAAGGGTCCCACTTGTTCAGCAATCCGGTATGGAACAAACTACCGTAACTTAAATTTTCCAGCAGCGCGATTGGCTTTAGCATTATAAAATAAAACGAGTTGGCCAATCGTGAAAAACAGGGGTTTGTAGGAAGCGATCATGAGTACGGGCTTGGGGTAGCTAAACTTCTTGAAGAGTCATGAAGCTTTCCCAGCGTTGTTCATCCAAAGATCGGAGCACATCCAACCGGAATGGAAAAGATTCTTCCGACAGCAATTTCTGAGATAAGGCTACCCACAGGCTCGACACCACTACTTCCATTGGAGCAATAGCTTCTAGGCCATAAGCGAGTTTAAACGGAGTCATTCCGGTAGCCACTTTGTACGTGGTCCGGTAAGCCCACATAACTGTAGCTAAGAGCTGGTCCCATCGTTCCGGACACTCCAAGATTAGTTTCCGGAGAATATTCAACAGGGTCTTATTGGTACTCTCAGCCAAACCGTTCGCTCGAGGATACTAAGGTGAGCTGAACTTATGTAGGATCTGGAAAGTCTGAGTCAATACATGCATTAAGGTGCTTGCAAAATGTGTACCTTGGTCCGTCACTATTTCCAAAGGTAATCCATATCGAGGGAAGACATCCTTCATCAAACATTTGGCCACCGAAACAGCTGTGGCAGAACGTAAAGCCCAAGCTTTCGTCCACCTAGTGGCATAATCTGTACATGTCAAAATATATCGATTGTTGGTGAGGGTAGTTGGGGATGAAATTGGGCCAATGAAATCTAAACCCCACTTCTGAAAGGGCTCCAAAGGTAGAATTGGTTGAAGAGGAAAGAAATGTCGCTGCAAGGGCTGTCCAAACCATTGTCAGACATCACACTGCTGCACAAATTGAACAACGTCTCTGTACATGGTAGGCCACCATAGCCCACTTTGCAAGATTTTCCGGTGAGTAAGATTAGCGGCGAAGTGTCCTCCAGTGGGTGCTGTGTGAGCCATGGCAATAATTGATGCCGATTCATGGGGAGGGATACATCTGAGCAAGACACCAATATGATCTATGTAATACAGTTGACCCAAAATCAACCGGAAGTGTTGACTGTAGACTGCAATTTTCCGGCGTAGAGCAGTAGGAGTATTAGGTGGGAGACAACCATCAGTAAGAAAAATCATTAACATATCATAGTAGGTAGGAGCAACAGGAAGTGCTGCAAACTCTTCGGGAGCAGCTTCCATGGCATAAATAGTTGGCATAGTGTCATCAACACCGACCAGAGACTCACCGAAATCAAGTCGAGATAAGAAATCCACCAAGACATGTGCTGTACCTGATCGGTGAATAACGTCATAATCAAACTCTTGTAGTAGTAAAACCCATCTTGCCAATCTGCCACCTAAATGTTGTTGGCGAACCAAATACACGAGTGCGGCATGATCCACATGGAAAGTGAATTTTCGTCCCAACAAGTAATGCCTGAACTTCTTAATAGAGTACACCAAACCAAGACACTTGCATTCTATCACGGACTAATTCCTTTCTGCAAGAGCTAGTCTGCGACTCGCATAGTACACAGGCCAAAACCATTTGTTGGTTTGTTGCATCAACACACTGCCAATCGCTATGTCTGATGCATCTACAAATACGTGGAATGGTCGTTCCCAATCAGGAAGTTGCAAGATCGGAGCCTGCGTCAATAAGACCTTCAAACGATCAAATGCCTTTTGACACTCAATTGTCCATTCATACTTCCTCAGGGTACTGGTCATAAGTCTGTTAAGTGGCGTCACTAGATGAGCTAACCACCGTAAATGTCTGCCATGCCACCAGATCTGGCCAAGGAACCTCATAACTTCTTTTAGTGTCTTTGGGACCGATGCCTCTAACATAGCTGCTACTTTATCGGGATCTACCTGGATTCCTTGTTTAGAGATAATATGACTGAGCAACTTTTCACAGGAGACTGCAAAAACTGATTTGGTAGGATTCAAACATAGTCGGTACTCCCGATACTTTTCAAAGCAACACCGTAAATGATACAGGTGTGCTGAAGTGTCGCCAAACAATGAAAAATCATCCAGATATACTTGCATAAACGTTGTCAAATAAGGTGAGAACACTTCCTACATACATCTTTGGAATGTGCTTGGGGCATTCCGTAACCTGAACCACATTACGGTGCATGCATAAACGCCCCAGTTGGTGATGAATGCTCTCTTTGGTATATCTTGTTCCGCCATCCGTACTTGATTATATCCACTGTAGCCATCTAGAAAAGAATACATTTCGTGACCTGCTACCCTATCGAGCATTGTATCTAGAAAAGGAAGAGGGAATGGATCCGGTACGGTGGCTGCGTTAAGCTTCCGGTAGTCGACACAAATGCGTAACTGCTTATTTTTCTTCGGCACTATCACTATTGGTGATATCCACTCTGCATTCTCAATTGGCACAATGAATCCCACCTTCAATAACCGATCAAGTTCGGCCTTAACTTGCGCCACATAATTAGGATTCATCCTGTAACTAGGTTGTTTGATGGGTTTCACATCTGGTTTTAGTACCACTCTATGTTGATAAATCCGTGGGTCAAGGCCCTTCATGTCTCTGTAATCCCAAGCGAAGACATCTGCGAATTCACACAGGAGTTGTACCAAAGCTTCTTGGAATTTCTCTGCTAATCCGGCCCTAAATTTGACTGACCTCGGGTTGACCGTATCTCCCAAATTGTATGTTACCAACTGATCCTCCGGTACATAAAACTATCGAGGCTTTGCCAAGTCATCAGCTGGTTGGAACAGTTGTTGTAAGGTCGATTCATCCATAATTATATCGGCATCTTCTGCTACTTCTTCGGTCAGTGGCACGACCGTACAAGCTACCGGACTCCAGGTATCTGCTACCGACTGTAAGTCTACAGTACCTAATGAGATGAGGTCCTTATTGGTTTTAAGGAAAGCCTCCTCCTCATCATCAGATAGCCCATCCAACATATGGACATGCTCTACTACATATGGTCATGCATGAAGATCACAAGGTTGCACAACATCCAATGTAACTACATATTTCCGGTGATTGTCTTTAAAAATTAACTCTTGAGCTGACCAATCCTGTACGACTTTGGCTTGCTTTAGCCATGGTCGACCGAAGAGTAAGGTATAGTCGAGGCTAGATTCGGGTAGCTCCAGGACTACAAAGGTCATTTTAAATGTAGTTCCCTGCAAGGTAATAGGAATATTACATACTAGTCCCACCGGATGGACTCTAGATTGGTCCGCCATTCGCACAAAGAACTGCAATGGTTCAATTTGGGTCCAACCTAGTTTCTTACAGAGTGCAGCTATTGCAATATTCACACCCGACCCGCCATCAATTAAAACTTTTTTGATCTTTTGGTTCTTATACCAAACGGTGATCAATGGTACTGAATGATCCACCGTTGGATCCATTTCTGGTTGTATGGTCGCAGTTGCCGGAGTACATGAAGGTCCGGGGCTGACCTGCTGTTGGAATTGCTGTCTTACTCCCGAAACTAGGGCAAGCAACTGTCCCAGAGGGAGTGTGATTGAAGCCTTAGATATAATGTTCCAGACCTGGTCTGTGTGCTGTGGTCATTACCGTCTCCGGTTGTGATTCTGTTGTTGCCGGAGCGGAATTCTATGTATTCACTCTTGCATTTGGTAGAGAAGGTTGAGTTACCGGAATTTGGTCAGGGAACACAGTCGGCTCCTTAGTTGTCCATTGCTTAGCCTTTGCAAACATCCACCGCTGCTCACGAATTTTGGTCTCGAAAACCTCAGCTGTTGGTTGCAACTGTTTTCCTGATCTTGTCTGTACCACGGCTGCTTGTGACTCGACTGGGGAGATATAAACCATATTGGTCATCGGATTTTGTCTTTCCTTCTTTCTTTTGTCGTATTCTGCGGTTTCTTTACAAAATCTACGAAGTGGCCAACCTCGCCGCAAAAATGACATCGAGGGGGTGGGAGAGAGGTACCTTCCGCCGATGTACTTGCCTGCCATCGATTTGGATTGAAATTGTTGTTACACTGATCCCGGTAGTTCCTATATCCTTGCTGCTGGTTGGTTCGTAACTGTGGCGGCACATAATGGGTTGCTGGCTGACCCGACTCCTATATTATGGCGTTTACTGTTGTTCTGCCCTGCACCTTTGTGTTATATGCACAAGTTTCTGTTGAGTGGCTCATCGTATTACAAATGGCACAATACATTTGGTTGAGCGCACATGTCGAACTGGTGTGACCGGGATTCTTACACTTAGTAAAATACACTTGTTTGGACGGATCCTCGGCCACTTTCTTACTTGCTTTCAACCATTCTAGATCTTCGGTAAAACCTCCAACCTTGTGCTCCAACTGTAAGGCCATTGCAATGACAACATCCAATGTCATTCCGCCCACACAACGAATGATCATAATTTGTTTTAACTGTGGATTCAATCCGTTAATAAACCATTGTGTTATGACATCATCTGGCAGGTTGGCATGTGCCGGAGGAAGCTACCGCAAGTGAGTTCTGAAAAATGTCGCATACTCCTGAACACTCTGGTGTGGTTTCCGTCGATTGTTTTGCAAATAGTCAAAAATTTCTGCAGGATTCTTCTTCAACCAAAACCTTTGTAGGAATGCGTTCCTCACATCATCATAATTACCGAAATGGTTAATATCATATTCTGTCAGCCACCTTGTTGCTTCATTAACCAGTGTGGCCTGAAACACGATGGCCTTGTACACCGGATCTGGTGGGTGGTTCAACACTGCATAACTGATCTCGAATGTGCAAACATGTGCGTCAGGATCATCTCCCAGAAATCCATCGAATTTTGTGTATGTCACTCCGGTTGGAATCGGTCGAGGTGGAATGATTGGCTGTGGCTGCTATTGTTGTTGTTGCTGAAACTGTGGGTGCGGCTGTAGCGGTGTTGGTTGCTATTGCTGTGAGCCACTCATGGTGCTATTGTTGATCGTGTTGTTGTTACCTGAAGTTTGAGGGGGTGTCTCTTGACCTTCCGAATCTGTATGGTCAGCCTGCTCACCTTCCCGTCCAAAAATATCGTCGAATCGTTTGCTTAACTCCAAATCCAGTAACCTTTCCTCAGCCTTGGTGTCGAAAGTAGGTAGACTTGCACCAAAAAGGGGTGAACGCAATAAGTGTCCACCAGGCAGCGCCACAATATCACTGAAAAACTTCAAATTGCCATTGAGTGATGTGGAACTTCCACCGGGACTCACCAAAGTCTCACCGGACCAAGTTACCCTATCATCGGACACGTTCTCACCCGATACAGTGAATTTGTCACCGAAACTGATCGAATTCGGACCAGATAGTGCAAATATGACTCCGCACTACGTCTCTATACACCCAAAAGTAACTGTACCTTCTCCAAAAAGTACCGGACTCACACCAGAATTCACTAGAATCTCGTCATGGGTTACCGAACTAGCACCGAAATCACTACTCACTAGCTCCGACCCTTCTGCAACTGGACTTAACTGACCTGTACTCCTACCACCCGGGGGTGTCCCTAATAAGTTTGGAACTGCCCAGGGATGTTGATCTCTCCTATACTTTGGGTAGGATTCACCGGAACGAGTAACCAGCATATATCACTTCTTCAACTAGCAGTTATTATTCTTCATTACTTATCTTAATTACAACTCTACTCTTATTGGTTATTCCAAATCGATTTCCATCTTCCCAAAGACGGCACCAGTGTTAAAAGCGCTATCATAAGCGACTTTTAATCTCTTTTCGGGTTCTTGGGAATGGATAGGGGTCTGACAGTGCAGAGGCCCTTTATCTAATTTTCCCAGTTTAACATTCAATTAAGCAATTAACTGTCTTCCAATTCGAAGATTAATACGACGCAGTATGCTTAACACTCGAGTTAATAATGACGAATTCGCACAAACCTATTAATTGTTAACTGGAGCAATATTGTGTTAATGATTAATTACTGTAATGCAACAAACAAAATACCAGTACTCAAGATTTCTGTAACTCTGCAACACAGCCTTCAGCGTAATCGCCCAGACAGACAGTCTGGCGATCCTCTGTCTCTCACCGAACGCTGTACTTGCCTTTTCATTAACAAATAATGAGTTACATCTGTTCGCTATGCCTTTTTATGCGTGCGACTATGAACAAATAAAAATTACATATTCCATCCGGCGGCCTTACAACATTGAAGTAGGCATCGATTTTGACTCTCTGTCAAATTGGTTTTAGCTTATTGACATTCTTGACTCCTCAAATTCTTGAGAAAAGAATTGGAACCTTCCCCATCTATGATCGAATTCTAGCTAAGATTCCCATATGAACGGTGCATCTTCTAAATTTCCAATGAGCCCTTGAGGTCAATGTGTCTTTGCATGAACTCGTTCGATTCTCCCCATTGATGGATATTTGACTGATATGTGCCCTTGGAAACCAACAACTTTGGGTGAGGGGAGTAGAGGATATGCTTCCACTAATAGGAAGCGGTAACTGACATGTCATTGACTAGGCCCTGTTGCTAAAGTAATGGATGTCTATATCGTCGAGTGGCTTTGACTATGATGATCTACTAACAGAAGGAAAATACATTAATATTGAAAGAGATGTCAATTCCAATATGGCAAGACCTCAGTCCCGTTCCAATACAAATATGATTCTCATGTTAGGGCATGCTATGCTTGACTGCTTGGGGGTCCAATTTTGTTGAACAATAGGTGATGTATGTCCTTCCTTCATGTCCAATCTTCACTTCGACACTCTTTACTTTTGTGTTGTGTTGGTGATGGTTATGGTGGAACAATTGACTATTCACCTTGCTTTACCCAAACTTGATTCATTCTTGGAATAAATTGATTTCTTTCTTGGTTGGCATATATGGTTGTAGGTGAATGCTACTTTATATGGTCAATTTAAAGTCGCCTCTTCACTTGACATAATTTCTTTGTTGTCAATAGAATTTCATTTGGAAGAGAAGGGAGCTCAAACACTTCCATGATGTGTCCATTAGGATATCATGCATTTTGCACAATAGACTTAGGGGTACATGCACAATGAGTGGACTTTGAAATAGAGGACCTGAGGTTCTCCAACTATATTGTGAGGCATTGCTTATTGACCCAAGCCTGAATAACATATCTTCAAAGGTTCAAGTCAACTATGTGGTCATAGATCCAATCTTGGCCCAATATTAAAGGTTCCGTGAGATCATTGTATCGCCAAAAAATAGCTTTACTATCAATGGGATGTCATGTAAGAGGATATGAACTTCCCCCTCACCAATGTAAGGGGTTTTTGCTCCTCCTAATCCTATGAGGTAATCCTCAATCGGATTCACTTTCATTTTCATATCTTGATAGCATGAATATGTATTGGCACTAGTGGCGACACCTGAATCAACTACGACTTTGATCATCTTGATTGTAATGCCCTGTCCTAGCTTTACTGAGATGAATGGTTTTCAATCTATGCTAAAGGAGGTATTCACTCAAGTCTAGCACATTTCCATGTGATATCTTGGGGTGTTGGATTGGGATTGGCAATTATGAGGTGGATCTCTTCAATGTTGACATTCTTAAAATGACCTATGCCATGTCATCTCAACTTCATGCATTTAATACATTCTAGGACCTTAGCCTGTGCTTCTTCTTGATTTATTCGCTTTTCCTCTATATGCTTCTTAGCCTGATTTAATAGTTAAATCATCTCTTCCGTCATTCGTTCCTGATAAAGTTTGACTTGGCATCCACTGATGTAATTTGGCATTATGTCTCTTTCTAGGGTGGCTAGTTTTGCCACACTACTAATCAAAAGTCTATTTATAATCATAGGTCTATATACATGTTTTTCTAACTTATGAGCATGTTGCGTCGACATATACACCAACATACTCATATACTTTTAAGTCTTTGTCTTTCACATGTGCACCAAAGTAAATCTTTTGTCTCTTTTTTGATGCATATATTCTTGTTGCTGTCCTCAATCATATTTCTCCTAGATGTTCTAGATACATTATCCTAGAGGATAGCTTGTGGTCCATCCTTTCATGTTTTTGTGCTACTTTTAGTGTGGGTATCAAGAAATCTAATGGTAGCACAACATTTTGATAAAAAACCATATTAAGGGGAGTTGCATTGAGTACCATTTTATAGGACACTCAATATGCCCAAACAACATGATGTAGCTGTAAAAAGCGTTTGTTATCTATGAGCTTCGTTAATACATTACATGGGGTTTTGTTTCACTTTATGCTTTTCCATTAGCCTAAGGGTGATAACGTGCAAAATTATTATGTATCTCCATAAAATCATGTGAAGAAATATTCAATGACTTCATTTAAGAAGTGGTTGCCTCTATCACTAACTAGCTCATTAGGAAGTCCATATCTTGTGAACACATTTTCGCATAGGAATTTAGCCATTGTTTGTGGATTGTTTTTGCATGTTGCTTTGACCTCACTGGTATACCCCACTTGGAAAATGCACATCCTTCCATCATAGGTATTAGTGGCATCTCAACTTTTCTAATAGGGTATTGAGCTTGCTGACATGTGTCACAACCTTTCCTATAGGTATGTGCATCCATATGAAGAATAGTTGTCAAAAACCTAAGAATAGAATGATTTTGATCATGCGGTCAGGTCCAAAGTGCCCACCTGCAACACCATTATGTGCAGTTTCAAAAATCCACAATCATAGGTAATTGTCTCTAACTCATTTATATAGGTTCTTCCCAATCAAAGCATAATCTTTGGCTTCTTGTTCTAAAATCCTTTATTTCGCTAAGTTTGCATCCTTGTAGAAACTTCCTGATCTCAAAAATTCAAATAATGGGATACTTTATTTTGGTACTAAAGTGACATGATAGAAGTTTCAAACTCCATTGGGGATTGACTAATACAATTAGGACACTGCTTAATTAGGTGATGGAAATCTAGTTCCATTGTAGGCCAATATACTCCTAATCCCTTCAAATATTGCAAAGATTGAACTTGGAGTATTGATGTCCTAAAAACCCTACACGATATTGTTGTAGTAAACTCTTATATTCTTCTTCCTCACACAACAAGATAAGACACTTTGATCATTCACTTTGTAAATGCTTCCGACCAGCAATTGATATCTTTATGATTATATGACATATTCTTCCCTTGTTTTTATGTGCTTATTCATGGTTCCAAATGTTGGCACTAAGATAAGAGTCTTTGCCCAATTAGGAAGCAGTTTGAGGTTGAATGGGTAAGCATCTAGAAGTTCATCAGACACTCCTTGTCGTGATTCTCTTGAAGTGACTCATGAAAGGTGATCTATTAGAGGTGGGTCTTACCTTTCCTGAAAACTACTTCAAAATTGCATTCCATAAGTAAGAGAAACTATCTTACTAAGCATTATGTATTACAAGGTTTGTTGAACAAATATAAGAGTGCTTGATGGTGTATTAAAAACTTGAACTTGTTGGACAAACGATAGTTTTTAAACTTCTTGATCACATACACCATTCCTAACCCCTCTCGTTCGGTTGTCATGTAATTCCACTCAGTCATGTTCAATTGTCTACTAAGATAACCTATGGGTAGATTTCAATTTCCTTCTTCCATCGTTGTGCTTGAACACAATCAATTGTAAAATTGGATGCATCGATGTGGACATGGAATGGCTTATTCCGGTCAGGCCTTGTCAATATTGGTGTGGAGCATAATCATTGTTATTCCATGAAGGATGTCTCACGTTTGTCGTTCCACTCAAATTTTGTTAAAATGTTGTGATGGGGTCTAGATATGATCACATACATGTGGATGAATTATTGATAAAATCCACAATGGCCCATAAAGGCTTGTACATTTACTATTCTAGGTCTTGGTAGTTCTACTATGGATCTCACTTTATCTCCACATGTGGATATCCCAATTTTAGAGACTATGTGGCCTAAGCTTTTTCCTTGTCATACCATGAACACATACTTTTCAAGATTAAAACACATGGGATACTCTCAACACTTGTCAAATATTTTTTTGAGTTATGGAATGTGGTTCTTTCTTATGTGGGGATGAGCACATAAATAATCCACACATACTTTAAATAATCCACACATACTTCTAAATTCTTCCTTATAAATTCCTTAAATACATGATACATTAGCTGCTCAAATGTAGCAAGTGCTATTGGTGAGCCTAAAGAGGATCACATGAAATGCGAAGATACCCCATTTGATGGAGAACACCATCTTATGTTGATCTTAAGGGGTAATGTCTACTTGATTGTAACCTAAAAATCCATCAAGGAAGTTACAAGCTTCCTTGCCTGCCACACACTCCAAAAAATTTTCAGTGATGGGAAGTGGATAACTATCTCTTATTGTGATGGGAAGTGGATAACTATCACTAAGATCTTCCTATCCTCTACTTCATACTTCTTAAAATTACTCGGCACTTCAAATAGGGATCCTACCTCTATTTTTTACTATGCTTTGGTTTCTTTTTCCTCTCCTCTACTTTATTCTTAACTTTTGGGATTACAAGCTTTACACTCAAGGGGGTTGATTCTTCACCACTCTGTGCTCCAATAGAGTCCAAGTATTGTTCCTCTGAGCCAAAGAAACTATCCATAGTGATGAATTCTAAGTCCTCATCATTCTCTTTTTCACACACAATCATATTAACATCAGATTCTTCCAATATTTGCCTACACATGAACAATGATATGTCATAACCACCCTCATTACACTGGGGATTCCATTGTTTGTCATTCACTCCTATATCCATTGTTGCCAATATTTCCATTCAACCATGGGGTTCAAACTCCTCATCTGGAAATATCATTGGTGTATAGGCTAGATCTTGTAATGATCTATTATTCTCAAATGATCCTATGTTTTTGGCCTCTAATCATTTCTCCTCTTCTTCCACAATCTTAAACATTCACAAATGGGTTTCCTCATGGATCCATGAAGAATATGATGAGCCTATGGAGTGTATTAACTCTCTATCCTCTTGGGTCTTGTGGATGGGATTCCACTATAAAGGTGGGACATCTTAATGAGAGTAATCCTTAAGATCACCACCACCTATGTAGAAACACTTGATAGTGGTTACGTTCAAATTCCACCTATTTTGCAAGTTTGATCCTATCTTTTATGCAACTATCTTAGCTAGTCCCTCAAATGATGATGAGACTATGAGGCATTTGGGTTAACCTTGAAGGTACAACCCTAGCATGGTTTAAACCATTACAACAAGGCCACTACTGAGACATCTCACAGTTGATGGAAGCTTTCATCACTAAGTTCTCCGAGAGTGGAATTAGCTACAACAATTCATCCGTGATCCATAGCTTTAAGCAAAATACCCAAGAAACGAGAATGCCAGAAGCACAAAGATTCAAGTGATACAGGGAGATGTCCAATTCTAGAGCTACATACACAAGCAAACAAGTGTCTTTGTTTCTATATGATCTCTTCAGCAAAAAATTTATGATTATATGTGTAACTAAAAGAGCCAAAGACCCTATTTTGAGTATAATCTTAGTCTCAAGTGTTCATTGTCATTTAATGTATTGAGCTTGAAAGCTCACTATTCTATCTCTACATATTTCCAAGTATATGTGGGTGAAGAAGTACACATAGGCTACCGTTTTGGATAATTACTAGAGGTAAACATAACTCACATTCTCTAGATTGAGTAATCTATGGCTTGTTGGAAAGATTAAATGTTCTTATTTCACTCTTCAAAATTTCACAAGTTCAAACCTCTATTCTAGAGAGGAATTCATTTTTGGGTAATAGTGGTAGTTAAAAGATTGGTCCTAGGAAGGGCCCATCATTCTTTTGTTGCAATGAGGAGTAGATATAATCCATCAAGGGTATCTTATCAAGAAAAGAAAAAAGAATCCAAGAAAGCTACCTTAAGTCAACCAATGATTTCCCAAGACAAAGGAGTTGTTAGAGAAATCCCAAGATATTTAAAGGCAAGAGGCATGTCAAAGTGTTGAGCCCATAAAAGTCATATTGGTCAAAGTCAACACAATCAAAGTCAAAAGGGTCAAAGTCAAAAGGGTCAAAGTCAAAGAAGTCAAAGTCAACAAGGTCACATTCAACATGGGTAAAGTCAAAGTGTTCAAAGTTCAAATATCAAAGTGCACAGGTAGTGCACAATTAATTGTTCACAAAGGGTAAAATTGCATAAAGTTAGTTGTAGGTTGCAGAGGTATTTCTATAATTCCCTAAGGTTCAAAAGTATTTTTAAAGTGTTTTGGAAGGTTCAGGTGAACCCTCTCTTAGGTGCACAATTGAAGAATTAAAAGGCAAAATGTGAAGGTATGTGAAGCAGCAGCGTACACAGAAGTGAAAGTATGGCCCCCCAATTAAAAATTTTTGTTTTATTCTAAAGTCACTTGTGTTGACCTAAGTATCAACTTAGGGACTTGCGGAGAAAGAGACTATACCTCAATCCCCTCACAAGTGCATATAGTGGGGATACACACCTTTAATTATCAATCCAAAGAGTATACAAACCTAGCCGAGTGTATGAGGACATGCAATCATGTAATGATCAATGCAAGTGAACTACTCAAAGAATGTAAATGAGGCAAAGACTTATCCAAACAAGCTCCAACTGTTGGTCAAGGCGAAACGATACTTGGTGCAGCAGCCGTCAGTATTTTGGACTTTTCTCCCAGCTCCGAACTTCAAATATAGCGAATAGCATATGCGTTTCGAAGCTCTCGAGAAGACGCATCCAATGGCAGTGGTTTCACTCAATTCCGACGCTCCTACTTCAAGTTATGAGCGAAATACTGAGTCGCGGGAATACTTTCCTACACTTCAGCACTTCCTACACTTCGCACACACCTTTCCTACAGCTAAGAAACACTTTCATGGACAGACAACACTCACAAGCACTCTTTCCAAGCAATACACCTGCATACAAGCTCACGAAGAAGAAGATAAGGAGGGAAGAAGACACAAATTCGAATTTCTGTGCTCTCTATTCTCACAATGGCAAAAAGTTCTTTACAAAGAGTCACTTTTGACTTATATACTAGTGCCCTAAGTTTGGTCCTTTCACACAAGAGACCGGCACTTTATTCACTAAAAGACTAATTTTCTACTATTTTACATGGGTAAGTTTCTAATCTTCTGTGGGGATGCATCTAGAGGACTCCTCTAGTGCCTTTACAACGGAAAATATATTACAAGAATGATTATGATTCAAAAATATGATGTCCAAATCGGAAAAATTTTGGGGCCCGTCTTTTTCTCTGCTTTGTGCGCTCTTTAGCTCTGCAACACTCTCCCCCTCTTCGTCTCTGTCGTCCCTTGACAGACTTTGCTTCGCGAACGCGTCCTATGGTCAGTGTTGCCTGGTTCTTGATCTTGCATTACGTTTTAGAGGCGCTCTGCTTTTCTCCGCACGCTCCCCTTGGTCAGTATTGTCTGCAGTTAAACAGACATGCAGATTCGATGGCCTTCTTGATTCAAGCTCTACTACTCGAGAGCCTGTTGCACTTGTCTTGCCTGTTGACTTGGGTTGCCACGCACGCCACCAGTGACTAGGAATGTGCTGTTCTTAGTTACCCTCTTAAACTTTTCAGCCTCTACCCCTTTATAACTTTTGGTCCTCTGATTTGTCCTGGTTGCACACATCTGACCCTGTTGTATTACTTTGAGGCTGTTTACTTCTTTTGCCTGATGCGTGCCCCTACGGGGCTCTGTGCAGAGATGGGTAATGCGCCCCTGCGGGGCTTCCTGCAGAGATATATCTTCGGATATTTGTTTCTAATGAAGCTGCTTCTTTCGTTGTCTTCTTCTTTTCTTCTTCTTACTTGATTCTCCCTCAACACTGCCCCCCTCCTGGACTCTGTCGTCCTCGACAGGCTTTGATAAGCGACGGGCATATGTTTGATAAACTCTTTGCTCTGTAGCATTCAGCTGATTGGCTTCACGTATCATGAGTTGTTTCCATTGTTCTGCCTTCACACCGTCATTGGGTGGCTGTCTGTGATCTGCGAAGAAGCTTAATTCATATGCTACGAGTCTGGCATTCAGGTTGGATGACATCTTCAAAAAGATCTCTGAATCTATTTCAAAGAATCCTGTAAAAAATGCTTCTTCAAATGTCTGCATATATGGGCTTGGCAAGAACATAAGCCTGGAGTAATAAGCCATTATAGTTGGTCTGCTTGGCATCACTGATAGATCAAAAATAAGTATGTCTGTGCCCTGATTAATTCCAATATAATTCAAAAAGGTGTATGCCGCATGGTTGAAAACTTTCAGTACAGTGAGTAGCATACTAAGTATTTTATTTGTCATTTTGACAGCTAAATCTGGTACTATCGCATAATTTTGTAGCCAAAATTCTATGGTCTTGACCATATAATCCTCCGTTGGCAAATAGTTATGTGGAGGGCTTGGAAGTAGCGGATAATTCAGCCACTGATTATTTATTGTACCATTCCTTTGCATGTCCAAAAATGCTCTAGCTTCTCTTCTACGAGGTACAGGACAAAATGCAGGGTTTACCTGCAGGGAATATGGAGCAGCTTGCCAGTGTATCCTTAGTGTCGGATGTTTCTCCAAAAACTTTCTTCTCCAAACTGGCTGTGCGGCTTCAAATTATGCTTGAGTGAAATTGAATGTGTCATTCTCGAAGTTGAGCTGCTCATCAGGGCTCGTTTTTGTGATCTTCTTTATATATTGACGTGTTTTCTCTTTCAGTAATCCGTATGGAATATTGAAAGGCTTCATAAGCGTCTCTAAGTCTTTTCCTTTGATCTTTGCTTCTTTCATGACTTTAATAACTTCATTTTCAAAATTTTTCGTCAATCGGGACACCACTAGTGCCCGTTCCTTCTGACTTATTTCTGCAGTATATGGCATAGGATGATCATCATGTAGATCCGCCACCTGCTCACGTATTGGAGAATGATAGATCGGGTGAGATAGAGGGCTTACCTCTACCTCGTCAGTAGGATTTTCCTTTTCTGGCACTACTGATGTCCCGATCGGTGCTTTGTCTTTCGTCTGATTCTTTAGCTGTTCTATGCATTCATCTTTTTCTTTTATTGTTTGCATGGCTTCTCCAAGTGCTTCTTTGGTTGCCAATAGTTCCTTACCTATGTCAGCTACATGATCCATATTTTCACTGTAGCTTTGGACCAGTTTGGCATTCACCTTTTGTAGTTGACGCTTCAGTTCACTGGTTTCATTGGCATATCTGCTTTTCCATTCTTCTATCTGGGCTTGTTCTTGCTTTAGCAGCTCTTCATATTTCAAGATCTGATCCCGTAATTCTTGATCTTTGGTTTCTGTGGATTCCTGTTGTATGAGTGGTTGATCATATAATAAAGACTTCATTAATTCTTTATTTCTGTTGCGTAGGCTGTCGTTCTCTTCCATATATAGCTTGAGTTGTTGCTCTAAAATCATGCTTCGCATCTTCATTTTCTCTTTCTCAGCCTCGCTCGCATCATGTAATTTTTGCAACTCCGTTAGTTGTGTATGCAGCTGTTGATTCTGAGCAATGGATTCTTCATGTTGTGTCTTGATTGCCAACACTTCAGTACTTTTGTTTGCTAATTCTTTTTGTGCTGCAATCAATTGTGCCGATAGCTGTTCACTCATGAGTTGAAACTGATTTTTTTCTCTTCTTGCTTGATCATACTCGACATCTATATCCATCATCTGTTGTTGAGTGTCCATGGCTGTTTGAATCATCTGCTTTACTACAGGTTTCAACTGCGTAACATCCATGTTAAGCCATGTTTTTGGTATTGCCGGTTCTTCTCCGGTATTGACGTCTTTGCCCTGAGCAATGTGTAATGTAGTGTCATGGGGCTGCCTAATCTGAAGCTGGATCCTTGGCTCAGCCCCCATGTCTTCTTTATTTCCCTGAGGTGTGTCATCAGGCACCTCGATCACGGTCTGTTCTTGGTGTTGGAGCTCCTTCGTTTCCTTACTCACTGGAGTTTGATCTTCCTCTTTAATAGGTGGTTTTACATGTATAATACCAGTGGTTGTATCTTCCTTGATGCTTATTTTTGTAGTGTCATTCAATTTAATGACGTGCTCCGATTCCATAGATTCTTCGACTTCCTTTTCCTTTTCTTCCTGATTTTGTGGCGTCACTTCCACTTGATCGATCTCGTTCCATTCATCTTCGTGTGTTTTTGTCCGTATATCAGTATCTAATGTATCTTTTTCAGGGCTCGATTCCGTGTTGGTACTAGAATCATCAATGCCCAGCTCTTTGTATCTTCCAGCTTGTTTCGGTGTTTGCTCTAGATTCCGTCGTGTCTTCTCTTGACTAGCTTGTCTATAATGATGTCCTTGAACGTTTAAATTGACCTGCCCTTGCATATACTGATGTGTTTCCTTGAGAGCAGTGGACAGATCTCTCTTGGTAATAGGCACTTGGGCCATCGTGATCTTCGGTAAGAGATGCGTTCTCTTTGATTGTGGTGTAGCTTGGGCTTCCTCTTCTCGTAGGCGCTTCGTACCCCTCATGGGTTTCTGTGTGCTGGTTCCAGCTTCTTCCACCACAGCTACTGCTTTCTTCTTCTTAGGGATCGTAGCTGATTTTACATATCTTGCTAGTCCTTCCGAGGTTGGCATCTCTCTCAAACAGTTCTTCATTTCTAAAGCTTCATAAATCAACAATGTAAGAGCTGAACTGCCATTCAAAAACTTCTTTTGCCCCCACTTCTTTTGTGCTTCAAACAATCTTTCTTGGACATACCCTGTTAGATTGATTTTGTTTCCAATTTGCCTCATGGCATGTGATAGTAATTGGACTACTATCTTCTGTGGAGCTGTATACTTGTGCATGCTGGGAAAGCAAAAATGTTGATGTACCAATCGCACAACATCTTCTATGTCAATTCTATTTATCTCCAAGAATGATCTCTTCTTAGGATCATGGCATTCTTCTTTCACACTAGTAATGCCTGCTTGATTCCATCCAAAAGCTCTATTAATCAACTCATGTGTGAATTGGATGGTCTTCCATGTCCCGACTTTATCCAATACTCGGGCTTCTGGGACTGATATTTTTGTTGCGGCAGGCTACATGGTATTCATCACCTGTGCACACCTCTGAAAGTCTGGTACATATATAGGCAGTTTAAGAAATGCCTCTATTCCCGCTTGTGTCCATACATCCTCAATATGAGGTAGTCCTTGTATGATCGTTTTGAAATCTTGAGACATGATTGGGAAGTAATGATCTGTGTCCATAATTTTGATCGTAGCCATGAAGATGAGCTCTGCCACTGGTTGATCATCTCTGAACCAGTGACCTCTTGCTTTTGTTACTGATTCTAATGGAAGAAGTTGCACCTCTTCTTGCTGTGTAGATTCGGAATCAGTGGAAGCCATCTGCACTCAATATAGAGTATGAATTAGTATCCATATGTTCTCAGAAATCCTCCTCTATATGTTGGTTATAAGTTCGATGTTGCTCCGAGTGAATGGTGTCGTCCCTTTCCCGTGTGTGTGAGAAAGGTAATACCTGGATCTTTTACATTTTTATGTATTTTTATATTTTTTGCTGAAAAGAAAACAGAAAAGTTAGTCCATAGCCGAAGCGGTTATTAATTTTTTTTTTTTTTTTTTTTTTGGGGTATTTTCTTAATATATGTACAAGTGCTCTCCTATTTCTCCATTAGGAAAATGTGCTTGACTATCCTGAAATAGAAGAAGGATGTGCCGAATGCTTGGCCTTGTAATGTGGCCCTATCATGCATACTTGGGATCTCGACAACTCCATATGTGTGCAATTGGAAGTAGTTGGCGTATGCATGCCGTCCAATTTGTCTTTCGGTATCCAGATTTGCTTCATTGTGCTGGGCTTCGTTGTAGGTTGCCCACTTCCACTGAATGTGGCTCTTGTCTTCTTGTTGTGGGTCTGCTTGGTCTGCTTCGTGAATTTCGGGGAGGGTCGGGTTGCCCTTGCCGACTCCTTTTTTCGCCAGTAACTCTTCATTTGTGGTTGTTTTGCCTGTGGATTGCATTGGTTCTCCTTGTTTTGGGGATCATCCTTTCGGTTTATTTTCCTTGGAATGCAAGAATTCGGAACCCATATTTGCGATCGATCCTGTTGAGCAGCTACGACTTTCTTCGGAATCCAAACTGTAGTAATTTGTCGATGATTTCGCTGTTCAGATGGAGTTGGTTTTTGCTGTGCTCGTTTGTTCTGATGTCGGTTGTGCTTTTGTCATCGAAGATACTCCTCCACTTGATCTTTCTTAATCCACGCTTGATTAGAAGATGGAATAGGGTATATTTTAATGGTGACAGATTTTGAATTACTCTGAGGCATAGTCTCTCTAATGCATTGTGTTTCAGTGAGGTTAATTTCAGTTTGACTAATACTCTCAAGACTTGCTAGACTAGAACAAGGTGTGCAAGCAGAATTCAATGTGTCCGCACATATAGTACTCGATGAAGGTGTCTCTATAGTGCAAGAGATCATACATTCAGGACTTTGTTCATTCGCATGAACTGTTTGCTCTATGCTCACAGATTTTAATGGTCGCTCGTCTAGCAGACTGAATACTTCACGATGTCCTATCTTGGCTGAGATATATCCTAACGCCAATTGAATGGTCACTTCGTATTCATAAATCCAGTCTTGACCTAACACTACCTCTTCAAGTAAATCTTGGTCATGACACACTAACAGCTTTTGTTCCATAGTATTGTTGCCAAGATGCAACGGTAAGGTGATCTCACCTATGCATTGAGTGATTGTTCCTCCTATTCCTATCAACTGAGCCATTGATGGGCGTACTGTCTCTTTGAGTTTTTGGGTCAAAGAAAGCTTAATGCAGCTTACGGTTGCTCCTGTATCAATAAGAGCATTTATCAAGTGATACTCCGTTTTTCCGGCTCCCAAATTTAGATATGGTTGTGTTTTTTGCGATCCTGGGTTTTGAGTGGCTCTAAAATTAGCCATCGGGATGAGTTCTTCTCCTTGACGATATCTTTCATCGCGCTCTCTCATCCACTCTTTTCGTTTCTTTATCCTTTCCAATGCTTCTTGTCTCGCTCCTTTCGTATTCTTTCCTCTTCTGAGCGTCTGTTCTTACCTTTGATTATTCGAGACATAGTTTCTTCTGTTAATGGTTCTAGGTATTTTTTCACTCTACACCCACTAATGTAGTTTGGTAACACGTCTCCGTCTAAGGTCGCTAAGCTGATGGCTCCACTTGTAGATACTCTAAGAGTGGGAATCAAGAAATCAATTGGCAAAATAGCATTTTGTCCATACGCTAAGTTAAAAGGGGTAGTGCCTATTGCAGTTTTATAGGCTACTCGGAATGCCCATAAAGCATGGTGTAACTGCTTATCCCAATCTGATCTACCGTTGTTAACGATTTTGGTGAGAACAGTACACAAGATTGTTGCGAACATTTGTTTTATGTAGGGTACAAGTTTCAAATTATGTAAATACCTTTGGGAAGTCTTCAAATACTTCAAGAAGGCTCATATTATTCATAAAATTTAGCAAAAATACCACGTGAGTTCTAGAACATGGTGAGTCAAATTAGTGAGTCACAAGGGAGCTTCAGTGGTGTCCTAGTGGAAGGTCGATGTGGCTAGTTCTCAAAGTCCATCAATACTTTGCTTATTTGATCACTTGAGTCATGTAATACCTCCATCCAAGTGTCTACCACGAATTTAGATGTATTAGGAAGGTTTTAGATTAGTTTCGCATGCTATAAAAAGAGGAGAAAAGTCGTGATCTTGTGGGATGTCCAAGAGAGTATCTCTATGCTACTCTAGTTTTTGTATGCAGAGCTTGCAGAGCTTGTATCTCCCTCATTATATATCCAAATTACATGTTTGATAGCTCATTTGAAAGCTCTTCTTGTCTACTTTCATAGTACCAATTTTCATAATCATTGGATTTGTGAGCTGAGAGCAACACTCTCTGCAAGTAGTGTGTGTTCTCTGTTTTTTATCCCTGCTGAAGGTCTCCATTAAACATCCAACTTGCAGAGGTCATATCTCCTTGTGTATGTATTCAAATCATGTGTTCTTTGGCTTGTTAGAAAGCTCTCCAAGTCTATTTGTATTCTGGAAATTTTCAGATTCATTGGAGTTGTGAGTTAAGAGCAGTAGTCTCTGCAAGTGATGTATGTCCTCAGGTTCATCTCTGTTTCAAGGTCTCCATTAAAGCTGCATATTGCAGAGGTCATAGCTCATTGAGTATTTATCCAAATTGAGTGTTCTTTGGCTCATTGGAAAGCTCTTGGTCTCTAGTATATGTGGTTAAAACAGTTTTAAAAACTTTTGAGTGAGTAGAGAGTAGTAAGCTATGCAAGCATGACTGGTTTTCTATGATGAAGTTTGTGAGAAGGTCAACTTGTTCCTAGGGGGTTCCACCTACTTCCTGCTATACTTTGGAGGTCAATAAACTCCAACATTGGTATCAGAGCAAGTACTTGGAGGCTTGAAGAAGGTTATCATACCTTGACGAAGAATTTGAAGCTATCAAAGAAGCAGTTCATCATCAACACTACACAAAGGTAGAAGAAGATTGCAAGGAGGCATCTGAAGCAACATCCAAGCAAAGAAAGGTGCACATACCTCATTTACAAGGTAAATATTATATTTCTTCTTATCACACACATTGGAAAGGAGGCTTAAAGGAGGAAGCTTAGCATTTGTATTATGGGAGACCAACATGCACAAATAGAGAAGCTTGATAAGACAAATTATCAGGCATGGAAGTTTAGAATCACAACATACTTGCAAGGTAGAGGCTTGTATGGTTTGATTGACGGCACAGATATCAAACCCACATTACCAGAGGACCCAAATCAGCAACAATTGAGGGAGTTTAGACTTTGGAATGAGAGAGACAAAAGGGTTATATTCATTTTATCACAAAATATTCAAGATTCAATGGTAGGACACATACAAGATCTAGACACAAGTAGAGATGTTTGGCTTGCATTGGAAAGGTTGTATGCTACAGGTACAAGAGCAAGGAAGATTCAACTCAAAAATGAGTTGAATAACATAAAGAAAGATACAAGGACATCGGTCAATGATTACATATTGAAAGTTAAAGAGATTGCAGATCAACTAGGATCAATTCAAGCTCATGTGGAGGACGACGACTTGGTTGCACATACTCTCAACGGACTCAAAGATGATGAGAGATGGAAACCCTTCATTACTTCAGTTTATGTCAGAGGAGAATTACCTGATTTTGATCAACTTATTGCCCTCATGGTCACGGAGGAGATGAATCTAAATGGTTCTACTTCAAATCAAAAAGGATCTCAAGGACAAGCTCTTTATGTAGGATCATCAAGAGGTGGAAACAGAGGTGGAAGAGGTTCAAATAGAGGTCGAGGAAGAAGGATCGATGATCAAAGGACTTCAAGTGGCTTCTTCAACACAAGAGGAAGAGGAAGATCAAGCGCTAGAGGTACGAGAGGCTACTACAACTACAACCAAAGACAAAGGAGTGAAGATAATAAGAACAATTGCTATATATGTGGAAGGTATGGACACTATGCCAAAGATTGTTATCAAAATGAAAATAATCAAGGTGGTAATCGAAGAGGAGGCTATTCAAGAAGAGGTAAACAACAAGGAAATTATGCAGTTGAAGGTAAAAGTGATGATTATGATTCTCTTTTTATGATGAATGTAGAAACTAAGATGAATTCCAATAGTGATGTATGGTATGTAGATAGTGGTTGTTCTAATCACATGTCTCATGATGCTTCATGGTTTTCTAATATGCATAATCCGTCATGTAAAGGTCATGTTGAAACAAGAGATGATACAACACATAAGATTATGCAGGTTGGAGATGTTGTTATGCAGGATAAGAGCAAGAAAAATTGCTTGAAGGATGTACTTTATGTGCCAACGATCACTAAGAATTTGATGTCGGTTGGTCAAATGGTAGAAAAAGGTCTACAAGTGAGATTTAATCATGCAGGTTGCTTCATTGAGGATCCAAAGCAAAGGAGGTTAATTGCTAGAGGTCAAAAACAAGGTAGATTGTTTACATTCAAGGTAAACCCAAATCATACAAACTATTTCTCTTATGGTATGCATCGAATAGCAGAGCTTGATCTATGGCACAAAAGGATTGGACACATGAATGTACATAGGTTAAAGGAGCTATCAAAGAAGAGGATTGTTGAAGGATTACCTGATCTTACTAAGCAACATATGGTGCATCTTTGTGAAGCATGTCAAATGGGTAAGCAGAGTAGACAACCTTTCAAGCATTCAAGTTATGTAAGTGATGGTTTGCTAGATCTCATACACACAGATGTGTGGGGACCTACTAAAGAGGCATCCTTGATTGGTAATAAGTACTATGTATCATTCATTGATGATCATAGTAGAATGACATTTGTGTATTTCATTAAACATAAGAGTGAGGTCTTTGATTGTTTCAAGAAGTTCAAATCATATGTCGAAAAGCAAACAGGAAGGTATATTAAGAAGCTAAGGTCTGATGGAGGGGGAGAGTATTTCTCTCAAGCTTTTACTGATTTTTTGTATGATGAATGTATCAAAAGAGAAGTTACATGCAGGTATACTCCACAACAAAATGGAGTCGCAGAAAGAAGAAACAGAATCATAGCAGAAGCATCTAGAAGTATGCTTAATGATATGTGTTTGCCTAATTATTTTTGGGCTGAAGCTGTTAGCACAAGTGTTTACATTATGAATAGAGTTCCGACTGCTGGAGTTCATCATTTGACACCATATGAGGTATGGCATGGAAGGAAACCAAGTGTAAGTCATTTGAAAGTATTTGGTTGTGTATGTTATGTACATGTACCTAGTGAGGTGAGATCTAAACTTGATGCAAAATCAGAAAAATGTATATTTATTGGTTATGCAGATACTCAAAGAGGATATAGATGCTATAATCCTCATACCAATAAGGTTGTTGTGTCAAGAGATGTAAACTTTGATGAATCACTTTCATGGTATGCAGATAAGAATTGTTTGCAGGACATGGATGAAAATGAAGAAGGTGTGGTTGAAGGAGATGAATGCATAGTTCAGCCATCAGGAAGTTTAAATGATGAAAGGAGTGGTCTAGATGAAGAAAGAGGATCACCTTTCAATGGAAGATTAAGGCAAGAGTCACCTCCAAGTGTTAAAAGTAAAGGTAAACTCAAACTTGTTGAAGTTAATGATGAAGGAGAGGAAATTAGTGATGTATGTGAGTATGGAGAATCATCAAAGGTTCCTAATAAGAAAGGAAGAGCATCTACATTGGAGGTAAGAAGAACTTCAAGAGTAAGTAAGCAACCTCAAAGGTATACTTATGAATCTTTCATGAATACTCATTATGCTTTTATGACAAAAGTTGAGCAGGAAAATGAACCCACATGTTATGATGAGGCCAAAGGAGATGAAAAGTGGGAGAAAGCAATGAGAGAAGAAATGGAAGCACTACAGGATAACAAGACTTGGTATTTAGTTCCAAGTACACCAAAGCAAAAGGTAATTGGTTGCAAGTGGGTTTTTAAGATTAAAAGAAATAGTGATGGTAGTGTGTCTAGATATAAGGCTAGACTTGTAGCAAAATGATATAATCAAACTCAAGGTGTGGACTATGAGGAAACATTTAGTCCAGTAGCAAATATGGCAACAGTAAGAACTTTGTTGGCTTTAGCTGCAAGTAAAAGGTGGAATATATATCAACTTGATATAAAAAATGCCTTTCTTAATGGTGAGTTAAATGAAGAAGTGTATATGTCACAGGCAGATGGTTATGTGGATGCAAAATGTCCTAATCATGTATGCAGGTTAAAGAAGGCATTGTATGGTCTTAAGCAGGCACCAAGGGCATGGAATGCAAGGTTGGTAAAGTATCTTATGCTGCAAGGATAAACAGCGAGTCATGCTGATCCTTCACTTTATGTAAAACATGTAGATGGCATGTGTGTCTATGTATGCATTTATGTGGATGACTTGTTGATTACAGGGAATGATGCAAAAGCAATTGATGAGATAAAAGGTAATTTGGGAAAGGAATTTAAAATTTCAGATCTTGGTTTGCTCAGATACTTTCTTGGGATTGAAATTGTTATAGCGATGAAGGTATGTGGTTGATACAAAGAAAGTATATATGTGATATGCTGAAAAGGTTTGGTATGCAGGAATGTAAATTTGTTTCTACTCCAATGGAATGTAATGTAAAGCTGAGTGCAAAGGAAGGTGATGAGTTGCATGATATGAATGTATATAGATCCATGGTAGGATCTTTGATTTATGCAACAAAAACTAGACCTGATATATGTTATGCAGTGGGAGTATTGTCACAGTTTATGCATGAACCTAGAGTACCTCATATGCATGCAGCGAAAAGAGTGCTTAGGTATTTGAAAGGTACCATGAACGAAGGATTATTTTATAGTCATGATGTTGATCTAACTCTTAAAGTCTTTAGTGATGCAGATTGGGCTGGAAGCAAAGATGACAGAAGATCCACAAGTGGATATGTGGTAATAGCAGGAAACAAGACATTAACATGGAGTTCAAAGAAACAGCCTACAGTTGCTTTATCTTCTACAGAGGCTGAGTATAGAGGTTTAGCATTGGCTACTACTGAGGTTATGTGGTTTAAAAAGTTGTTTCATGACTTGAATGTGCAGGTTGATGTACCACTGATATATGGGGATAACTTGAGCAGCATTCATATGACCTCAAATCCTATTTTTCATGCTAGAACAAAGCATATAGAGGTTCACTATCATTATGTTCGAGAGAAGGCCATGAACAATGAAGTGCAGGTTTCTTTTGTTGGAACAAAGGATCAAGTTGCAGATATCTTCACCAAATCCTTGGATGGACCAAAGCTTCAAAGATTCAACTATATTCTTGGCATGAAGGAAATACCCTTTGAAACTTGAGGGGGAGAATGTTGCGAACATTTGTTTTATGTAGGGTACAAGTTTCAAATTATGTAAATACCTTTGGGAAGTCTTCAAATACTTCAAGAAGGCTCATATTATTCATAAAATTTAGCAAAAATACCACGTGAGTTCTAGAACATGGTGAGTCAAATTAGTGAGTCACAAGGGAGCTTCAGTGGTGTCCTAGTGGAAGGTCGATGTGGCTAGTTCTCAAAGTCCATCAATACTTTGCTTATTTGAGCACTTGAGTCATGTAATACCTCCATCCAAGTGTCTACCACGAATTTAGATGTATTAGGAAGGTTTTAGATTAGTTTCCCATGCTATAAAAAGAGGAGAAAAGTCGTGATCTTGTGGGATGTCCAAGAGAGTATCTCTATGCTACTCTAGTTTTTGTATGCAGAGCTTGCAGAGCTTGTATCTCCCTCATTATATATCCAAATTACATGTTTGATAGCTCATTTGAAAGCTCTTCTTGTCTACTTTCATAGTACCAATTTTTATAATCATTGGATTTTTGAGCTGAGAGCAACACTCTCTGCAAGTAGTGTGTGTTCTCTGTTTTTTATCCCTGCTGAAGGTCTCCATTAAACATCCAACTTGCAGAGGTCATATCTCCTTGTGTATGTATTCAAATCATGTGTTCTTTGGCTTGTTAGAAAGCTCTCTAAGTCTATTTGTATTCTGGAAATTTTCAGATTCATTGGAGTTGTGAGTTAAGAGCAGTAGTCTCTGCAAGTGATGTATGTCCTCAGGTTCATCTCTGTTTCAAGGTCTCCATTAAAGCTGCATATTGCAGAGGTCATAGCTCATTGAGTATTTATCCAAATTGAGTGTTCTTTGGCTCATTGGAAAGCTCTTGGTCTCTAGTATATGTGGTTAAAACAGTTTTAAAAACTTTTGAGTGAGTAGAGAGTAGTAAGCTCTGCAAGCATGAATGGTTTTCTATGATGAAGTTTGTGAGAAGGTCAACTTGTTCCTAGGGGGTTCCACCTACTTCCTGCTATACTTTGGAGGTCAATAAACTCCAACAAAGATTTTATTTGAACTTTCTGCTTGTCCATTTGCTTGTGGGTGATAAGGGGCAGATTTCTTATGAATTACCAGGAATTCATTCAATAAGGCTTCTATTACTTCATTAACAAAGTGCGTTCCTCTATCACTCACAATCTCTATAGGTAGTCCAAATCTAGTGAAGACGTTCTCGAAGAGAAACTTGGCTGTAGTTCTTGCGTCATTCTTCGTTGTTGCCTTTGCTTCAACCCATTTGGTCAGGTAGTCTGTGGCTACAATTATGTATTCGGCATGTGACCCTTTTGCTGGTGGGCTAATAGGTCCTATAAAGTCTATTCCCCACTTCGTGAAAGCTCTAGCACTCATCATGGGTCTAAGTGGCATCTCATCTCTTCTAATAGGATATTTCGTTCGTTGACAAGTATCACACCGTTGCACATATGTTATGGCGTCTTGATGTAGAGTTGGCCACCACATTCCAGCAAAGAGGATCATTTTTGCTGTTTTGTCTGCAGAGAAGTGTCCTCCTGCGGCTCCTGTATGGGCCATTTCTAAGACGGAAAGATATTCATTTTCATGAATGCACATTCTCAATTGGTTATCTTTCCCTCGTTTGAAGAGTTGTTTCCCTATAATGGCATAATCCTTACTTTGTTCTTCTAGAGCACGCTTCCTTGCTGAAGTAGCTCCGTCAGGGTACTCTTGAGTTTTCAAGAACTTTACTAGAGGCATACTCCATCTTGGTGCTATTGTAGAATAGCATAATGTAGAGTTCTCATCTGGGATTTGTTCTTGACAGGTTTGACAGGTTGACACATAGTTATGTGCATCTCGTTGCATGGTTGGCCAATATATGCCAAATCTCTTGAGTGTTCGCCACGTTCCATTTGCATTCAAATGAGTGTTCCATTGGTTTATGTGTGCTTTCTGAAGCCACATTTCTTGTTCCTCTTCTTCCACGCATCTCATCAGTAATCCGCTTGAATCTTGGTGGTACAAACTTCCTGCAATGATGTGAAGGTTTTTAGTCCTCCAGAGATCTTGCGTTTGGTTTGGCGTGATCCCATCTTTAGGTCCATGTGTAAGTATCGGGATCAATTTTTCTGCCCACTGAGGACATACTTCCAGGTTAAAAAGATAAGTATCTGGCAGGTCATCAGGTACTCCTATGGGTGGCTCTCCATGGGTCATACGAGATAAGTGGTCTGCTCTTATGTGGGTGTTTCCTTTCTTGACTATTACCTCAAAATCAAATTCCATTAGCAATAAAAACCATCGTACTAGTCGTCCTGTATTACAAGGCTTGTTGATTAAGTACAATAGGGCTTGATGATCAATGAAGAATTTGAATTTGTTTGCCAGTAAGTAATGTCTGAATTTCTTGACTGTGTATACCATCCCTAGGCCTTCTCTCTCCGTAGTAGTATAATTGCGTTCTGCTTGATTTAACTGTCTACTGGCATAGGCTATCGGGTGGTCTAATTTTCTTGTGTCAGCTGGTTGAGCTAAGATGCAACCAATGGCAAACTTGGAAGCATCCACATGAATGTGAAACGGTTTATTCCAGTTGGGGACTCGAAGGATGGGTGCTGAACTCAATCGATTCTTTAACTCGTTAAAAGCTTTTTCACATTCTTCGGTCCATTTGAACAGAGTCAATAATGCATAAAGAGGTCTAGCAATTATGGCGTACATATGTATGAATCTTCGATAGTATCCACAATGTCCCATAAATGCTTGAACTTCTTTAGCAGTCTTTGGTCTTGGTAAATCCAAAATTACTTTAATTTTGTCTTCGTCCGTTGAAATCCCATTCTTAGAGACAATATGTCCTAAGATTTTCCCTTGTCGAACCATGAAGACACATTTTTCCGGATTGAGGCATACTCGATATTGTCGACATTTGACAAAAATCTTTTCTAGTTCAGGGATGTGCTCTGATCGTATAGCTGAATATGTACAAAGATCGTCCACGTATACCTCCATACTTTTTCTCAGAAATTCCTTGAACACATGACACATCAATCTTTGGAAAGTAGCTGGGGCATTTGTTAAACCAAAAGGCATGACTCTGAAGGCGTATACTCCCCATTCAGTTGCAAATGTTGTCTTATGTTGGTCCTCAGGAGCAATGGCTACCTGATTATACCCTGAAAAGCCATCCAGAAAACTATAAACTTCCTTCCCTGCTACCCTTTCCAAGAGATGATCAGTGATTGGTAAGGGATAGCTATCCCTTATGGTTGCGGCGTTCACTTTTTTCAAATTGATGCACACTCTTAACTTTCCATTCTTTTTTGGTACAACCACCAAGGGTGACACCCATTCCGTGTGCTCAATTTCATAGATGAATCCAGCATCTAATAACTTATCTATTTCCTCTTTTATCTTGGCTGAATACACATCATTATAAGTATATGGTCTCTGTTTCGAAGGTTTGGCTTCGGATGTCATGGGGATTCTATGTGCACATATAGATGGATCTACTCCCTTTAAGTCCTTATAAGTCCAAGCAAAGACATCCCGGTATTCTCTTATGAGTCGAATTAACTCTTGTTCTTCTTCTAATGAGACATCCTGTCCTATGAAGGTACATCGTTCTTCTCCTCCTTCCATAGTTACCACTATTTTCTTGGTTTGTTCCTTATTATCATATGCTATTCCAGGTTGTGCTTCTCTTTTAGGCATTTGAATAGCAATTTTCCTTTCCTCCACTTCATATTTTTTAAAATGAGCTGGTACCTCAAATTGGTCTTGTGGTCTGTTTTCTTCATCTTCTAATTCCCTTTCAACTTCTAATTCCCCTTTCTGTGTAAGTTCTTGGTGTTTCTCATTGGTGGTGATATTTATGTTGGTAGTACCATTTCCTAGATCCATGGGTTCAGGTTCCATTTCAATGCTCTCATAGTCCTCCTTCCAGTCTTTCTCGATCACTTCTCCTTCTTCTGCCTCCTGAAGGACTACCATATACAGACTAACATCATAACCCTCCTCATCGATACATTCGTTCATGGTCACTACTTCTTCGTTTACACAGACGTCGAGGGTAGCTAAGATTTCCATCCAACCGTGAGGTTCGAATTCTTCATCCGGAAATACTTGTGGCATATAGGCTGGATCTTGTACAGATCTCACTATTCCTTGTTTCTGCTGCCAACCTTTTCTTCTCTCCTCTTCCTTCTTTGCAGCTTGACATATCCACAGATGAGTGTCCTCGTTCATCCAGGATTGATCACTAGAACTTGCACTATAGACCGATTGATCGTCTTCCTCTTTATGGATTTGATTCCATTGTAGAGGTGGCACATCTTGATAAGTGTACGTATGTAGGTTTATCCTAGTGGTGGTTCCTGCGTGTTGTAGGTATACTGCATCTTTTCCCCAATCTTGTACGACCTTTAGCTGTCTCATGAAAGGCCTTCCCAAGATCATTTCATAATTGCTTGGCCTTTCGAAGTGACAAATTGCTAAGGTATGTTCGAATTCCACTCCACAAGTAGTGAAGACTACTCGTTCCAACAATCCTAAGGGTCTTTCCGTATGTCCATCTGCCATTTGTATTTTCATGCGTGTTGGTCTTAATGCTGGTTGTCCCCATTTCTCCCAAATTTCTTTGGTAGCAATGCCAACACCAGCCCCCGAATCTAATATGGCTTTGGTAGTGTAACCCCTATAGGTGATTGGAAGACAGGTATTTCCTTCATCTCCTTCACTAAAGTCTCCTACCTTATCCACTGGAATTCTTACTGTGTTTACTTCGTCAGCTATCTCTTTCTTTTCCTCCTTGACTTCCCATTGATTGATTAATTTCTCTTTTAAATGTGGTTTTACCTTTAACAGTTCTTCAAATGTCAGGGTACATGGGATTTTCACCTCTCTAAGATGTTGTATGATCTCAGATGTTTGGACTGATGGGTTCGTTTCCCGTCTCCTTATTGATGGAATGCGATATAATTCTGAATTGTGCTCATACTCCCCGGTGTAGTTGGGCAGTTCCTTTACATCTTCCTCTTCTTTGTCACTTGCATCCATTGGAAAAATTTCTTCTGAATTTAGTTCAGGTATTGAACCCTCTATTTCATTTTCTGCTTCTAATTCTTCAAAAGGCGGTTCCATTCCTTCCACCTTCTTCCATTTGTCCTCTTGAACTCGTGCCCATAGATCCTTAGTCCATTCTCCTTCTACTTCGGGAACTATGGATCCTTCCTTTCTCTCAACACCAATTTCATCATTCTGAGGTCTATTTACTTCAGGCTTTTCCTGAGTGTCTAGGCACTCTTGGAATTCTCCTTCGGAAATTCGGTTATTGGGTAAAGGTGGTGCGGGTTTTTCTAAGGTTTGTTGTGCAACTTCTATCAATTTCTTGCAGATTTCTAACCTTTCTTTCTCTAAGTCGCCTCTCGGATATTCTCTCTCATGTTGCTCTATGGAAGGTCCTGCTTTTATTCTCGCCTTGTAGGCCTGAATCCACATGGCCAATTCTTCAGGCATAGGATCTGCTAAGACTGATCCTACCTCCTCCCTTCTATTCTCATTTTTATTTTCTTCTTCCACTTGCGGTTCCTTCGTTGGTTTCTGTTTACTCTTTTCATTTTCCTTCTTTTGTAATAACTTTTTTTCTTTTAGTCTCTCTCTCCGGTGCTTCCATTTTTGTGACCTTTTACTGGCAATACTTTTCTCTAGTTCTTCGGAGTCTTCAACTCTTTGAGGGATGGGTATATTCCCCTCTTTGTCACTTTGATTGTTCTCATCCGTTTTATCAGGGGTCTCTCTGGCTTTAGCTCTCGTTATTGCTTTTAAAGGTACTGTGTACTCTTTGTCACTCCCTGATGATTCAATCACTTCTATCACATTAATCTGCACGTTAGATGTGACTTTGTTGGGGTTCTTAGGACAATCTCTGAAAAGATGTTCCTTACCACAATCGCTACAGTAGCCTTCCCAAATTCGTTGTGGTGGTGGTGGGTTTGGTAATGTACATTCTCTAATATAGTGGTCACCTCCACATCTGTAGCATGGTCCTCTGGGTACAGGCGGTCTATTCATTGGTCGAGGTGGTATGGTTGCTCTAGGAGCTGTGTACATTAAGGATACATAATCCTGCTCATAACTGTATGAACTATCTGGTATTTCCATGCCATAAGCATATGGTTCATGCAGTTGTCCATATTCCATTATTGAGCTTTCATAAGTAGAGTATGTTCCTTGACTAGAGTCGTAAAATGAGTCATATGATTCTCCACTAGTCAAAGGTGTGGCTGGCACTATAGCCCTCTCTAAATTTTCTTCTGGTTGGGCCATCTTGACTGGGACAACGTTCTGAGGATGGGGCGGTTGTTGTCCTAGTACTGGCTGTGGTTGTGTGTGTCCTTGATATGCGTATGGTCGTGGTACTGGTGCCTGCGGCTGATAAGAGGGATATCTAAAGGCTTCACCTCCTTGATCTCTTTGGGGATATCCATACGGTCTCGCATAAGGCTGGGTGGGTCTGGTTTGCCTATTGTAGGGGCAATTCTCTGTGCTATGGTTTGTATACCTTTGCTCTACACTGCAATATTGTAGAGGTCCGGGGACAGAGGGTCTATGATAAGCATAGGCAGGTGGTGGGACCACTCCCCTAGTACACAAGTGAGAAGGATGATCTCCTCCGCACTGCATACATCTTCTAAGCATAGGCAGTCTCATAGGATGAGTGGGATAATTTCTCTGTCCTTGAACGTTCAATTTTTTTGCTACCAAATCTGCTATTTCTTCCACATTGTTTTTAGAGTTTGATGTGCTAATGGCTGACTCTTCGCTTTTCAAACTACCTTGAGGTATTTTCAAGTCTTCTGCAAGGTTGTCTTCTAGGTCTATACATTCCTTCATACACTCTTGCAGAGTTTGAACCCTCTTTACATACACTAATGACCTCAAAGTTCCGTTCAACAATCCTTCCAAGAATAATGATACCATTTTGTTTTGCGTCGGTCTCTCTGCCACGGGGCATCTGTCTACATATTGTTTGAATCTCCTTGCAGCCAATCTCACTGACTCGGTAGGGACTTGTTTGAAGCTGTGGATTAATGATGAAGAATTGTTTTTAATTCCTGATTTGGTAAATTCTTCAATCATTTCTTGATATACCTGCTCCATGTTCTGAAAGGTATTAGGGTCCAATGGCTGAAACCAAGCCAAAGCTGTGTCTGACAAGGTAAGACCAAAGGACTCATATTGAATCAGAAAGTCATCTACCTGCTCGGCTCTAACTACTTGCGGGATGTTCCAAGTGGGTTCCGTGAAGTAGTGGCTTGATCCCTAGGGGGAAACATTGGGATATTCTGATATTTCAACTCAGCTCTCTCTAATTCTGTTAATGGCCAATATCTTCTCTGATTTTTATCCAAATATGTGATGATGGTGGGGAACTCGGGATCTTGTAACTCATAGATGGTAACTGGATTAGGAGCAGCTTCCCATATAGAAGAATGGGCTCTAAGCAGATGTTCCATCCCATTGATCAAATATACATCTATTAGAGTGTCATCCTGGGGAATCATGTCTCCTCTCCAAATTTTAGTGATCGTAGATCTCCCTCTAGGAGTAGTTACTTGCTCTTCGTTTCCACCTCCATTTAAGCTTGAAGCATTATTTTCTTCACCATGCTCATTAATGTTTTCCGGGTGTTCTGTGACCACATATTGAATATCTCGTTTGTCCATGTAAAAACCTCCTACGTATTTGACTGCTGGTCTAGGCACTATGTAAGCCTCTGAAGCCTTCTTCAGTCTGGCCATTGATCTGTTTAGACCATCCAAATAGATAGGGATCTCATTGTGGTTGGTGTTCACATACTCCAAGGAGGTTCTGTATTCTCCCTCGATGATTGACATCATGCCAATCATGGGTACAGTGTTTTGCATATCCTCTGAAGCCATGGGAATTTCTCCTTCTGACTCACTGGAGGTCTCAGAATAGTGTGAACGGTTACTTGGCTCGGCTACACTCCCTACAGAAGAAATTACACTTCTTCGGCTTCCTAGGGTTCTTTCGGATCTCAGGTTCATCCACTTAAGAGCTCTGATCAGTCTTTGATACCCTTGGACCTTTGGCCCTCTTCTCTATAGGTCAAAAATGTCTAGAAGACTTGGGTTGGAAGGAAATGAGTAAAAAAAGAATTTTGTCAGAACACGATACTTGTCTCCCAAACTCACGATACACGATCTCCAGATTGGGACGATACCCGATACTTGACAAATATCGCGACACTTGCGAAACGATACCGATCGCTTAATGAAACGATACCGATACCTGAAGGTAAACGATACACGATATTCGAAGGGAGACGATACTTGGAATAGACGATACCCGATATGTGGGAAGTATCGCGATCTTTGCTCTAAACGATCTCTGGGCCAAACGATACTTGACTGGACACGATACACGATCTCTGAACTGAAACGATCGACGATATACGATATCTGGTAAATATCGCGATCTCTGAAGATCAGACGATACACGATATTTGAACCAAACGATACTTCAGACAAACGATACACGATCGGCAGTAAGTATCGCGATCTCTGAGAAGCGATACACGATACCTCAGCTCAACGATACTTGATCTCTCGCAAACGATCGCTGGCAAAACGATACTCGATACTTGTCAGGTATCGCGATCTTTAACCAAACGATACTTCTCAAGTATCGCGATCGGCACGAAACGATACACGATCAACGATACTCAATAAACGATCGCTGGCAAACGATCTCTGATCAAGTATCGCGATCGGTATGAAACGATACACGATCAATGGGAAATATCGCGATACTCGACCACAGGAGCAAAACGATACTTGAGAAGTATCGCGATACTCGACCGCGGGAGTAAGACGATACTTGATCCTTAGACACTTTTTGGAAAATGTTTTTTGATTTTTGATTTTGACCCCTTGATCCCCTAGCTCCTCTCTCCTCTCCTCACTCTCTGTATCAAACAAATCACACTTTTTACCCCCTGAAGCTCTCAGACGATACCTGGCGCAGATCGTTTTACACAGATATTGAATTTTTTGAATGATTAGAAGGATCTAGCAATGGAGTGGCTCACCTTTGAAGCTCTGCCACACTCTTCTAGCACCTTTTCTAGTTCAACGACACTCCACAAGCTCAGTCACGATATTCTGCAGCTCACGATACTCGACGCTCACTCTCACGATACTTGCTCAGAAACACAAGTAACTTGCAAAATGAATTTTTTTTGGCTTTTATAGTTGGGATTTTCTTGCTTACAAAAAAGGAAACTTTTCTGAACCAAACTAAACTCTACCCTAATGACTTGGTCCACTCTCTAATCACTCCTACTCTACTCCTTCTACTCACTTCCCTAAACTAACAACTCACTACACACACTCCAAGAATGAGAAGTAGCAAGTGCGGCTGAAAATGACTTACCAAAGAAGAGAAGATTTCCACTCCTCCACTTACTTCAATGCAAAAAGCTACTTACCATCACACGAATGCCTCGGTTTGATTCGTCACTCCCCGGCAACGGCGCCAAAAAGTGTGTTGACCTAAGTATCAACTTAGGGACTTGCGGAGAAAGAGACTATACCTCAATCCCCTCACAAGTGCATATAGTGGGGATACACACCTTTAATTATCAATCCAAAGAGTATACAAACCTAGCCGAGTGTATGAGGACATGCAATCATGTAATGATCAATGCAAGTGAACTACTCAAAGAATGTAAATGAGGCAAAGACTTATCCAAACAAGCTTCAACTGTTGGTCAAGGCGAAACGATACTTGGTGCAGCAGCCGTCAGTATTTTGGACTTTTCTCCCAGCTCCGAACTCCAAATATAGCTAATAGCATATGCATTTCGAAGCTCTCGAGAAGACGCATCCAATGGCAGTAATTTCACTCAATTCCGACGCTCCTACTTCAAGTTATGAGCGAAATACTGAGTCGCGGGAATACTTTCCTACACTTCAGCACTTCCTACACTTCGCACACACCTTTCCTACAGCTAAGAAACACTTTCATGGACAGACAACACTCACAAGCACTCTTTCCAAGCAATACACCTGCATACAAGCTCACGAAGAAGAAGATAAGGAGGGAAGAAGACACAAATTCGAATTTCTGTGCTCTCTATTCTCACAATGGCAAAAAGTTCTTTACAAAGAGTCACTTTTGACTTATATACTAGTGCCCTAAGTTTGGTCCTTTCACACAAGAGACCGGCACTTTATTCACTAAAAGACTAATTTTCTACTATTTTACATGGGTAAGTTTCTAATCTTCTGTGGGGATGCATCTAGAGGACTCCTCTAGTGCCTTTACAACGGAAAATATATTACAAGAATGATTATGATACAAAAATATGATGTCCAAATCGGAAAAATTTTGGGGCCCGTCTTTTTCTCTGCTTTGTGCGCTCTTTAGCTCTGCAAGTCACTACAGGACAAAACAGGGATTCATTGGCTGCCCACTTTTGGAGACAATCTTGGGACATCAAAGTGAGCACCAAGATACTCTAGCAGTTAGGAGTGTACGTGAACCGACACTCAAATCAAGGCAAGGACTTTTCTTGAGGGACTAACCAAGACAAGCAAGGTGAGCATAGTCTAAACGAAGCAAGAGAGACAAGTGCAAGAGACACACAGTGTGTGATGCAGAGAAGTGAAGTGCAAGGTGTGCATGAAGAGTGACTAAGGAAGTGTACAGGGAAGTGCTAAGCTAGTTCCCCAAGGATCCCAAGGTCCCATTGAAGCTGTGTGTGTGCCGACAAAAGGTGTCCATCCTTCCCCCTTATTGGAAGCTTGGTGCAAGGTGTGCACAAGTGCAGGCTTGGAGAAGGTGGAGGTCTGGTGCATAGAAGGCCAGCAACAACAAGACCCTTGGGTATTTGGTATTTTGTGAGTGAGCACTCTGTGGGATTTTGCATAGAAGCATTGGATTGTATTATGCATCACCATTGTATTTGTCTTCTTATAATCAATCGACACAGGCTTCCAGTGTGTATCTTTCTTCTTGCCTTTCCCTTTTTTCCTACAAACACTCAAATCCCTTCTTGTGCAAGAAACCCCCAACAAAATTTGGCACGCACGGTGGGACTCCAAGGAGATTTGAGCATAGGAGAAGACAACAAAGTGTAGAAGAGGTCAAGTGTCGATAGTGCTACATTGCTACTTCATTGGATCAAGAGGTAAATTTTCATATTAATTCTCTTAGTCTAAGAGGACTATGAACAGCTCATGACCGCAACCGGATCTCAAACATTGAGGGTCACCTACAAAGACACAAGAAGGAAGGCTGTTAGAAGATCCTCCAGTCTACTTTCGTCAACCTCATCAGTAAAGAGCATGGCAGGTCAGGTAGACTTGGAAACCCTACTATCAAGATTAAATATAAAATTTACTTCTTTCAAAGGCTTAGCTCAGGAAGATCCGGATGAGCATATTAGGAGGTTTTTAGCACTATGCAAAACAAGAGGCTTGAAGGGAACAGAGGATGCCTTTTTGATACTCTTTAGAAGGGTTAGCAGACAAATGGTTCAGCTAGTTTGCTAAGAATCATTTCACCACTTGGGACTTAATGAAAGATGCATTCAAAACTCAATTCCAGCATGGAAATACTACAAAGATCATCATAGAGGAATTAGAAAACTTGACACTGGGTCTAGGTGAGAAGTTTCTAGAGTTTGTAACTAGGGCCAAGGCACTAATGGCTAAGTTGCCAATCCTCCACATGATCTTTTTATTAAGAAATGGTTAGCTAAGCCACTCGCAGTGACCACACATTGTAAAACCAAGGAATTAGTGTTGCCAACAACCTCCATAGAGGAGTTCATCAACACAGCTACACAACTGGAGCAAATAAGGCAGCAATATGGAGCAATTTCTTCTCAACTACCCTATTCTACAGAAATGGAGGATCCAGTAATCGAGCTAAGGAAAGAGCTGGAGGGCTTAAAAAGGAATAAACCCCACAAAGAGGAGGAGAGTGCTATTACTTAGTTGAGGAGGGAGATTGAGGCATTGAAGATACAAAAGGAAGAGGAAGCCCAAGCAGAAGAACTGGCTCAACTGCGATAGGAGTTACAGGAACTCAAAGGGGATGGCATAAAAAATGAGCTATGGTGTACCATGTGCAGCAAGCAGGGTCATATAGTAAGTGAACGTTCTTTGTTAAGTATAACTTTCCAGCTATGCAAGAAAGTTGGTCATGAGGCTCAAGACTGTTCTTCAAGAGGAATGCCTGCAATAACATATTGGACACAAGGAGGAGCCCTACCACCTACCAATGTGATGGTGGCTGCATCTAATCAAGGTAACAATTACAACCCTAGACATAGGGATAACTTTGGAAATGGGCCTAGGAGGCCAATTATTTGTTTCAGATGTGGAGAATGTGGGCACTATCAAAGTAGGTGCACTCTACCAGAAAATGCCCCTCCTTGCAGGAACTGCCAAGAGGCCAGAGACCACTATACTAATTGTTGTCCTAAGAACCAAGCATCTTCATCTAGGCCCCACATTCAAATGATTATTATGCGCAAAGAAGAAATGGTAGATCAAGTCAATGTGCCATCTCCATCTACCAGGGTGGTGCAGTTAGAAGAAATTGAATCTTTTACAGTGCAGACAAGAAGCAAAGGGAAGGCTCAAGTGGAAATAGGTCAAGAATCAAGGATTAATGGATTGAACAAAGATAAAGAGACATGGGAAGACAAAGCCACCACATGTGCAGACACAAGGCAAAAAGAAAATCTCATAGGTACTAGTGATGCCATTGGACATGCATTCAACAGGGCTCATGAGGAGTTTGATAAGTCATTTGGAGCCCATGCTCTTAAGGAATTAGAAGCTTCTAGACTACTCAAGTCCATGAAAAAGGAGGTTAGTAAGGAGACTATCAGAATGATTGGATAGCACATATTCACAGTGAAGGTGGGAGTCAACGTCAAGAATTCTACAAGTTCCAGAGGATAACTACCAACTACAAGAGATGGAAGGCTGTGGGACTCCACAAAGTACTAGAAGAACCAATCTCTTTTATATATATTTTGACAGGGTTTCTCAAGTGATGTCTAGTCTTGTTGAACTTGGCAAAGGAAATGAAGCGTATTTTATGTGCTCTGTGAAAGACAATGAAGAGTTTGCCACTAGAATGTTCTTACAATCTTTTCCTTTCCTAAGTTGCACAGATATACTATGCCTCACAAACTAGTCACTCTCATCATGTTGAACAATAAGGATAAATCTAAACCTTTTGGAGTTATGGATGTGACACCATACATTCATGAATAATTGAAGGAAGCTGCAAAGCACTGGCATCAAAAGAAATTTATGAATGGAGCCCAATTTTTGACAAGAATCATATATCACATCTTGGGCATCGAAGATCAACTGAAACTGGCACCTGAAGCTAAGTACTTCAGAAGTTTAATGGCATGTATAAAAAGACTATCTAAAGTTCTTCAAGCAAGAGAATATGGGATTAAAACGGGAATGAGAGGATCAGGAATGAAGAGGAAGATTGTGAATGAAGAGGTGGTGCCTAGCAAGGAAAGAAGAACAGATCCAATGAAGGTGGAGTTGGAACAGGAAGAGGCCACCAAAGAAGAGAATGTAGCTGCTCAAAAGAAAGTGCAGGCTGATAAGGAACCACATCTACCTCAGACAAGTAAGTAACAATTATATACTTATTTGACTCAAGGTAGTGACAAGAAAGCTCTATATAAGGCTGAATATCAAAAGATTTTGGAAAGCTACTCAGATAAGGCCACTGACTGGAGACAAGAGGAAATAGACTATAGACCTATTCTTCCTAGAGTCCTCCTCTTGCAACAGAACAGAGACTAACTCCTTAAATTTTAAGGCATTGCCTTTCATCATCAATCGAAGAGTAGAAGCAAAATTATGATATGAGTCTAGAAGACCATTCAGAATGTTTTACACAAGTGAACTGTCTAGTAAGACCATCAGCAAAAATCAATTGCTCCTTCAAATCTCTGATCTTTGTCAAAAAACTATCCATGGAATCTCCTTCATTCATGTGCTCACTCTCCAATTGTTTTTGGAGGTAAGCAACATGAGCCTCATTCCTTGCCTGGTATAAAGTGGTAAGTATATCCCAAGGATCCTTTGTTATTTTGTAAGACCAAATTTGAGGAATAATGACATGTTTGTACGTGAGCATCTCTCTCATCCCAATGAAGTTGCTCTATAGTAGGTCAAGCACAAACTTAATTTATACTTTGTCTATCTCTAATATCTCCTTCAAAGGATCTAATATTCTATGAGTTATCAATCTGAGAGTGAAGTTTAGTTCTTCATCATACTTGGGTAAATAGGTAGTCTATATTTGTAAGTTGACTTTCCTAATAAAAAACTTATCTAAATTAAGTGCTTTATAGCTTGTTGGAAATCTCTGTTTTTCTACTTAGATGGGCTAAATCCATGGGTCCATTTGAGTTTTGAGTTGAGAGGAGCAAGCAATCTAAGGTGTAGCTTTTTGTGCAAGTGTTGGACCTACAAGGGCTCACTACACACTTCTTGTTGTGGATAGGAGAACTCATTCTCCACAACTTTAAGGTACTTGAGTACTCTTTTAGCTACATTCATGTGTGATTTTCTTTGTGAATTCATAAATTGAATTGATTGAGTACTCCAACATTATATGATATATCTACCCTTGTATATTTAGCATAAATCATACTACCTACAAAACTTTGATATTCTTTCACACCTTCTATATGTTATCTTTCATAAACAATAAGTTTATGGTTCATCTCCATAAGTGTTCCTATAGGTTTAGCTTTATCCATCTTGAACTTCAAAAGTAGATCTTGAATATACCTCCTTTCATTCAATTCCTAAGATGAATGTGAGTTCTTTGAGTTTATTGATCTTGGATTCCTCCTACATGTCCTTTTTTATTCTTTCTATTTCAATCACATCATCATGTGTCATAATTATGTCATCTACATAAACACATAATTAGATACCTCCATCATGAATCTTTTTTATGAACAATGATGGATTTGCATTGCTTGGCTTGAATCCTTGATCTTGCAAGTAGGTTACCAACCTGTAGCTCCAAACTCTAGGGGCTTGTTTTAGACCATATACTACTTTCTTAAGTTTGAAAATATAATTAGGATAATTGTGATTTTCATACCCAGGGGGTTGTGATATATGTACCTCCTCAGTAATCCATCCATTTACAAAAGTATTCTTCACATCAAGTTCAAGTAGCTTCCAATCTTCAACACTTAGCAAGGTTCTAACGGCGATCATCTTTCCCACATGTGAGAAGGTTTCTTAATATTATATGCCCTATGTTTGACCACATCCCTTAGCAACCAATCTAGCTTTGTACCTACAAATAGATCCATTTGAGTTCCTTTTCAATTTGTATACCCATCTGTTGCCTATTACCTTCTTGTTGGTTTGCATAGGAACCAACTCCCATGTGTCCATTTCCTTTAAGGCTTCTATTTCCTCTCTCATAGCTTCCTCCCAATAAGGGTTACCTTTGGCTTCTTCATAGATGGTATGCTTAGTCCAAAAATGATGTATCATATCCATACCTTTCATGTTTTGTTGTATCCCTTGTTGATCTTCTAGGAGTATGTTTGGAGCACTCTCCACATTCTTGCATCTTGGCCTTTGCTCTTGATTTCTAGAGCTTATAATCTCTTTCTTTCTCATCATGTTCTTCTTCTAAATCACTTCTAGAGTCTTGCACATGTGCATCATGCTTACTATCTAATGGAAGAAAATATGTGGCAAGTTCATAAGGTAGCTTTACCTTATGTTTGTCTTCTTCATGCCATGCCCTATGTTCTTCAAATACAACATCCCTGCTTGTTGTGAATTGCCTTGTTGGATTGTAAAATTTGTAGCCCATTTTTGTTGAGTCATATCAAATGAGCATACCTTGGTAGCTCTTTCATCCAATTTCCCGCCAATTTGTGAAGGTGCATGCACATATGCTCAACAACTTTGCAATGACCTAGGCTTATTTTTCTACCATTCCAAGCTTCATAAGGAGTCAAACCTTGAATGATTTAGATGGTAGTCTATTGACAAGATATATTGTAGTAGATATTGCTTCTACACATAAGTAGTATGGTAACTTCTTTCCTTCAAGCATTGTCCAAGTTGTTCTAACTAGGGTTTTGTTCCTCTTTTCAGCATCACCATTTTGTTGAGGATAGTACCTAGTGGTGACTTCTCCCTTGATGCCTTTATCCTGCAAGTAGACCTCTTTGGAGAAATATTCTCCCCATCCATTGTTGGACTTAGACGTCTGCCGAAGCATGCAAATAGCACAAGGAAGAAGAAGAAGCTTGAAGCTCAACACACAATACTGAATGTATTACCACTAGACTGTACAAAGATAAGTATCCCATTAGGGCAATAGGCATACATACAAGCTAGGGGAAAAACCTCCTAAAAAGGGAAAAAAGTGCCCCAGCGGTCCTAATGTGTTCACACACATCACTAACTAAATATATCAACAAATCCCCCCTGGGAGTGATGCGGTGAACAAGGAGCTGGCACTCATGTATAAGGAAGTGCCAAGCTATGTGAAAATCACTCCACAAAAGGAAGTAAGCCAAAAGCTTTGCGGAAAGCTTCAAACTTCTCCCTAGGCAGAGCCTTTGTGAAAAGGTCCGCAATGTTCTCCTGCATGGGCACATATGCCAAGCTGATCTCCCCAATAGAGAACCTCTCCCTCACATAATGATAATGCACCTCAATGTGCTTAGTGCGAGCATGGAACACATGATCCTTGCAACTACCAATGCGCTCTGACTATCAATGAAGATGGTGGTGGGAGAAGACTCACCAACACCCAAATCAGCCATAAGGCGTCTAAGCCACACACACTCAAAATCCATTGTGAAAGCTACCCTATACTCAGCCTCACAACTTGAAGTGGCCATAGTAGGCTACTTCTTGCTCAACCAAGATATACATGAGCTACCAAGCATGAAGCAAAAGCCACTAGTGGACACACGAGTGTCATAGCAACCAACCCAATCAGAGTAAAAAAAAGCATGCAAATCTAGCGGTAGTGATCCCCCCTTGGGATAAAACAACCCAAGTATCCGAGTACCACTCAAGTAGCTAAAGATGCACTTAACTGCCTACCAATGCTTGACTCCTGCAATGCATAAACCTGCTCATCTGTGAGACAGAAAACTGAATATCTTGCCGAGTAATGCATAAGTAAATCCAGCATCCAATAGCCTGCTGATAGAGAACAACATCAAATGCATCTCCAACACCATGAAGACTCAGTCGTAAACCTATCTCCATAGGGGTGGCAATAGGTTTACAGTCTTCAAGGCCAATACACTGCAATAATGTGTCAATATATTTCGTTTGACACAAATTCATTCCACCATCAACATGCATAAAGTAAATGCCCAAATAATGATGCAAATGCCCCAAATCAGACATCTCAAATGAGGCATGTAAATCATACTTGAAATCAGCAATATGCTTCTCATGACGACCAGTGAGCAGCATGTCATCAACATACATCGCAATTGTCAGAAGTACATCATTAGCATGCTTAACATATAAGGTGCTTTTAGTTGGAATGTTCTTAAAACCATGTGCAATCAGATGGGCATGTATCTTTTCATACCAAGCACGTGGTGCTTGCTTTAAACCATATAATTCCTTCTTTAACCTGCACACCTGGTTTTCATGCCCTTTATGCACAAAGCCACGGGGTTGAAAAACATACACTTCTTCATGCAAGTCACCATTCACAAATGTTGTTTTAATGTCCAACTGATGTACATTCCAAAGCTACAAGTGCATAGATGCCACAAACAATAGTCTTTTGGCAATTATGAGCAAAGGTTTCATCAAAATCAATGCCTCTTTCCTGCACATAAACCTTTGCAACAAGCCTAACCTTATACCTGTCAACTGTTACGCTTCAGCTTGTATATTCTTTTAGTGCCAATGGCCTTCTTATCAGGAGGCAAGTCACATAAAGAACAAGTACCATTCATCATTATAACATCATATTCAGATTGCTTAGCAGCCATCCAATTTTCTGAATTTTGTGCTTCATCAAACAAAACAGGCTCAATCTCATCACAGAGACTAGATGCAACCATAGCATAGCAATCTGATCCAAAAGAGGCACTATGAGAGCCTCATTGAGTACGATATGATAGAGGTGCATCTAATTTACTCTCACACAAAGTTTGCACAGCCATTTTGGCATAGTTTTTGCCTCCTCAATATCAATTCTCTCATCAACAAGTGCATCATGTAAATTTGCATAAAAAATGGGATGATCTACATCATCACATGAAATTTGCAAAGGTCGAGAAGTTGACTCATTAGGACCAACACTAGACTGTCTAACTATAAAAAGAGGCAACAAAGTATCATACATGTCTTTGAAGCTAACAAATGTCTCCTTAGTACATGAAAGCAATGGCAGAATAGCATCTTCCACAAAAACAACATCACGGCTAACCAGAATGCATTTAGTCTGTGGATGATATAGACGATAGCCTTTACTTTAAGAACTGTACCAAACAAAAATACATTTTACTGCTTTATCATCCAATTTTTTGTGATGTTGTTCAGGCACTAATGCATATGCCAAACAACCAAAAACACGCAGATGAGCAATAGATGGCTTGCGATCATGCCAAGCCTCATATGGAGTGATAGACTACAGCACTTTAGTGGGACACCTATTAAGTACATATGTTGCACACATGACAGCCTCAAGCCAGAAACTATGTGGTAAAGCTTGACTCTTGACCATACACCTCCCCATCTCCATGAGTGACCTATTCTTTCGTTTAGCAACTCCATTCTATTGAGGTGTATACAGCATTGTACACTGGTGTTTTATCACACGTTCATCCAGAAATGCATTAAAATCAAAAGATATATATTCCCCACTCGATTAGAATGGAGGGTGCCCACTTTATATGCTAATAGATTTTCAACCAAAACCAAAAGCTGTTTGAAGCATATGCACACTTTGGACTTTGCCTTCAATGGATATACCCATGCATGCCTGGAAAAATCATCGATCAAATTCACAAAGTAAAGATAATTTGCAAAAGAAGGTGTCTGCATAGGACCACAGACATCACTATGTACAAGCTGCAATTTCTGAGTAGCCCGAACTGAACCATCTTTTGGAAAGGAGGAATGCTGCATTTTGCCCAAATTATAGCCTTCACAAACATGTTCTCTAGGTGCCTCAAGTTTTGGCAAAGAGGACAACATTTCAGATTTCTGCAGGCGTAGCAAACTAGCAAAATTTAGATGACCAAAGCTTGCACGCCAAAGCTTTGCATCTGACATAGCCTGAGAATCATGTACTGCACATGCCAAATCATTTACAGATCTTTCATAGTCAATGAGCTTATACAACCCATGGCATAAAATGCCAGAAGCAATAATCATGTCGCCACTTGACAGATCATGAGCTGTACATCTGTCATCAACAAGTTTCACAACCAAGCCAATCTTGTCTAATGCAAAAATTGATAACAAATTTTTCTTGATCCCCCGCACAAACAAAGCATTTGACAAAGTGAAAGAACTACCATCAACAGTAGTCAAAATGATCTTACCAACTCCCATGAGAGGTGTCGATGATGCCCTAGATGAAGCGGCGACCTACTCTGATACAAATTGTTGGAGTTAGAGGTCTCCGAAATCACACAAATAGCACAATGAAGAAGAAGAAGCTTGGAGCTCAACACACAATACTAAATGTATTACCACTAGAATTTACAAAGATAAGTAGCCCGTTAGGGCAATAGGCATATATACAAGCCGAGGGAAAAAACCTCCTAAAGAGGGAAAAAAGTGCCCCGGTGGTCCTAGTGTGTTTACACACATCACTACGTAAATATATCAACATCCATCAGATCTAAGCTTCATCAATGATCTATCACTCTAGTTCTCTCCATGTGCTAGATATCTTTTGAAGCAATTACAAACTTCCCTCTTATTTTTGATGAAGTATAAGATCTTTCATCTATTGTGATCATCAACAAAAGATACATAATACCTTGAGTTTGCTATGATGGCTCTTGACTTGGTCCCCACATATTTGTGTGTACTAAATCCAAGAGTTTGTTGTGGATGTATCCTTTGACGTGGTAAGGTTGTCTCTACAACTTCTCAATTTGACAAGCACCATTATTGCTCATATGTTGCTTTGATATATTTGGCAGCCCTAAAACACTTTGATTCCTACATATATCCTTTAGTGTTCTTTCATTAACATGAGCAAGCCTCTTATGCCACACCTCTAGCTGACTTATGGTTTGTGAACTAAATTTGTATAGAGCTACATTTCTGTTCTCTCCCAATTCAAATGTGAAGAGCCTACCTTGTTTGAACATTCTAGCCTTTGGTCCTATCATGCTTTGTTCCTTTCTTTCTCCCTTTCCACTTGTTCTTGCCTATAAAGTTGGCTTGGGGATATGTCTATGCCTTTCTTTATGAATTTGAATTTGAAATTAGGCAGGTTTGTTAGTTTAGATTGATAAAAATCTTTTCCTACAATTTAGGAAAAGAGAAAGTTTAAATCAAATCTACTTTTTTATTGATTGATAGAGAATCAATCCCAACCACTTCTAAATCATGGATTTTAGGCATTTTACTCTTCCCTTTTACAAAGGTAAATACCTTGAACCTTACAAGAAATGATCATAAGTGATCAACCAATTAATACAAAGAAAATATGTGCACATAAGTGCTATTCTTCAAGGCATATCCATAGCATCTGAATAATGGATTTGATGTAGAGGATATCCACCTCAAGCATAATGAAAGCTTGATGTTCCCAACATAGCCAAGTAGCTTAAAGAAAATTGTATAGCCATTGGAGGGCCACTCTAAAACAAGAGAGAGGTTCATCCATTGGAGGGGCTAAGGGTAAGTTATTTGAAGTGTTTTCTCCAAAATAGTCACTTTGAATCCATTAAATCCATCTATTGTTTTTCAACCCCGTGGCTTTGTGCAGAAAGGGCATGAAAACCAAGTGTGCAGGTTGAAAAAGGCATTATATGGGTTGAAGCAAGCACCACATGCTTGGTATGGAAAAAAAACATGCCTATCTTATTGCACATGGTTTTGAGAACAATCCAATAGAGAGCACCTTATATGTTAAGCATGCTAATGATGTGCTTCTAACCATTGTTGTGTATGTTGATGAGATGTTGCTCATTGGTCCTCATGAGAAGCATATTCTTTTATTTTAAGGCTGATATGCATGCCTCATTTGAGATGTCTAATTTGGGGCATTTGCATCATTATTTGGGCATTCAATTTATGCAAGTTGATGGCGGAATAGATTTGTGTCAAACCAAATATATTGACACATTATTGCAACATTTTGGCCTTGAAGACTGTAAACTTATTGCCACTCCTATGGAAAAAGGTTTATGATTGAGTGTTCATGATGCTGGAGAGGCATTTGATGTTGTTCTCTATTAGCGGGCTATTGGATGCTTGATTTACTTATGCATTACTCGGCCAAATATTCAATTTGTTGTCTCATAGATGAGCAGGTTTATGCATTGCCCAGGTGTCAAGCATTGGCAGGCGGTTAAGCGCATCTTTCACTACTTGAGTGGTACCTTGCTACTTGGATTGTTTTATCCCAAGGGGGGATCACTATCGCAAGATTTACATGTTTTTTCTGACTCTAACTGGGTTGGTTGCTTTGACACTCATGTGTCCACCAATGGTTTTTCTTCATTCTTGGTAGCTCATGCATATCTTGGTTGAGCAAGAAGTAGCCTACTGTGGCCACTTCCAATTGTGAGGCTGAGTATAGGGCAGATTTCAGAGCAACTATTGAGTGTGTGTGCCTCAGATGCCTTATGGCTGATTTGGGTGTTGGTCAGTCTTTTGCCACCACCATCTTCACTGATAGTCAGAGCGCATTGGTAGTTGTGAGGAACCCTTTGTTCCATGCTCACACTAACCATATTGAGTTGCATTATCATTATGTTAGGGATATTTTCTCTACTAAAGAGATCAGCTTGGCATATGTGCCCATGCACGAGAACATTGCAGGCCTTTTCACGAAGGCTCTACGTAGGGAGAAGTTTGAAGCTTTTTGCAAAGCTTTGGGCTTACTTCCTTTTGTGGATTGATTCCACATAGCTTGGCACTTCCTTATACATGAGTGCCAATCCTTGTTCATTGCATCACTCCTAGGGGGATTTTTTGATACATTTAGGTAGTTATGTGTGTGAACACTCTAGGACTACAGGGCACTTTTCTCCCTCTTTAGGAGGTTTTTTTCCCCCGGTTTGTATATATGCCTATTGCCCTAACAAGTTACTTAACTTTGTACATTCTACTGGTAATACATTCAATATTGTGTGTTGTGCTCCAAGCTTCTTCTTCTTCCTTGTGCTCCAAGCTTCTTCTTCTTCTTCTTCTAACTTTGTCACTCTAGGACTACAGGGCATGGGTGGTAACAAAGAAGTTGAAAAAGAGAAAAGACAAAGCAAAGGAAAGAGGGCACATACAATACTCCCTATACACCAGAATTATGATTTTGTGAATCCCAAGAGGGAGAGGCTAATACCTCCCCCAGATTGGATGATGGCTCAAGAGGACCAAAGCGACTGATTGGAGTCATCCATTGTTGATTTAGCTATCTTACTAAAGGAAAAAATTGAGACCAAGGAGATCGCAAAACATTATGAAAACCAACAAGGTGAAAAATTGGAAAGAACGTCTTGTCACGGACAACCACATGCATGGCAATATCGGTCAATTTCATCTTTTGATGATGATAGTGATGAGGATTCCTATGGATGCTTCAAACCATTTTTACCTAAAAAGTTTTGAGGAAGGAGCAACTCCTTGGCAGTCTCAAAATGGTTGCAGGATACAAAGCAGTACATTGAGCTCCAATGCATGGTAAAGAGACATTGGGTGAAGTTTGCTTCATCGTTTCTCACGGATGATGCAAATGCAAATGGTTTCATCACGTGAGGAATTCACATCCTAGAAAGATTTCAAAGTGGCATTTGAGGAGTAATTCATTCCAAAAAATGAATCTTTCATTAAGAGATAAATGGAGAGGCCTGAAGCAAGAAGGGCCCCTATCATAATATATTTGAAATTTTAGAAGACTTATGTTAGAGATCATCGATATGCATGACCATCATAGATTGCATGGGTTTGTATATGGTTGTAGTGTGTGGACCCGACGAGAAATCAAAAAACAAACCCCGAGAACCTGGAAAGAGACCATTGTGATGACCGTTGAATGTTACCAGAGGACCAAGACAAACCGACATGCATAGAACATAAGGAAAGTGGAGAACAGATCATCAAAGAGAAACCAACAAGGAATCGGTGGTCCTAGTACTAATAGTTACCCTAGATTGAATCAAAACACGGCAATGTATAGGCCTCGAGCAACAACACCTCATATGGAAATAACCAACAATGTCCCTTACCAACATGAACTGGCAAAAGGAATGACCCATGATCTTTCTGCAGGATATGTAGAGGAAATCATTGGACTCATCAGTTTACCTGCAACATCACAAACACAAGGGTACAAGCGGATCAGGTGGAAGATGAGCCCGAAAGGCATGATTCTAATGTCACTATCATGGAGGTGAAAGACACAAAAGATGGATCTCACTCAAACAAAAAGTTCCACATGTGCCTAAGGATGACACTTTGAGTGATTCAAAATATGTATTTTTGGGGGACTTTTGGCAACTCCCAAAAGGCAATGTTGGTGGACTCCGGTTTTACCCATAACTTCATCTCGCTTGAAGCTCTAGAGAGTTTGCAACTCCCTTTGAGTAAACTTCCATATTTTTCCATCTCTTTTGCACAAGGGTAGGATTCCAATGTAAAGATTGCTTTGAATGTGTGCTTGATAGTGGGTGAATGGTTTGGAAAACTAGATTTCTTGGTAGTACTATTAGATGAATTAGACATGATCATTGGGCTATCATTTATGGAAAAATACATGGTCATTATGTTGGGCAAGGGAATAGATAATCTCTTGCTAGATATGCAAGGCAACATGGTGGTGGTGGACTGTCACAGATAAAAGTCTCCAAAACAAAAAACTAAAGGAAGGAAGGATACAAAGGATGAAACAAGGAATCCAGAACAATGTGAACCAAGGAAATAGGAAAAGAGACACATCATGAAACAAGCCCCAATGCCAAAAGAGGAACATGACCAGAAGGCAAAACACCAATGAAACAATAGTTTATACCACAAAGGACTCAAGATAAAACACAACCAAAAGAATGAAAGTCACAGACCTACCAAAAGGACAGACGAGGTTGATGGTTGCAGTTTCTCATATGGTGTAAGTTAACTTCACACAGACACCATTGAAAGTGAAATAGACAGCAAAATCCCTTTGAGGTGGGGTAGAGGCCCATTTATGTGTGTTAGGCATAGATGAAGAGGAGAATGATAAAATGAAGGTGGGTGATCACCACATCCACAAACTACTTAAGGAGTATGAAGATCTGCTACCAAGTCATCTCCCAATGGGTTGCCATCCCAAAGGCAAGTCAAACACTGCATTGAGATAGTGCCAGGTTAGGCGTCTCCGGCAAAGGCTCCTTATAGGATGAATGAACAGATTTATGGGATCTCAAATTATAGCTTGTAGAACTAAAAAAATAGGGATTCATTTGACCTAGCAATTCCCCATATGGTGCTCTTGTGTTGTTTTTGAAGAAAAAGGATGGGAGCATGTGCCTATGTGTGGACTACCATGCACTCAACAAGATCACGATCAAAACAAAGTATCGTGTGCTAGTTATGGAAGAACTGGTGGATAGGTTGGGTCGCGCTAAGTACTTCACCAGGATCGACCTAAGATCGGGGTACCACCAAATAAGAATACATAGGAAGAAATTGAGAAGACTGCCTTCTACACACATTATGGTAGTTATGAGTGCTTGAAATGGTTTTTGGTCTCACTACTACACCAAGCACTTTCTATAGGGAAATGAATGATGGCTTTTGAGATATGTTGGATGAATTCTTGATAATTTACATGGAGGACTTATTAATCAAGAGCCAGTCTCTTGAGGAACATCTTGAGCATGTGAGAGTTGTGCTACAATGCCTCAAAGAAAGGCAACTTTACACCAAACTAGAAAAATGTGAATTTTGGCTTTAGTTGAGTTTCTAGGATTCATTGTCTCAGAAAAAGGGGTCCAGATAGATCCCCACAAGATCAAGGCCATGCAATAGTGGGCACCCTCTTGTACCGTTCACAAAATCAGGGAATTCATAGGATTTTGTCCATTTCTAAGAAAATTCATCAAAGATTTCAATAAGATTGCTTCTTCACTTATAGATTTAACAAAAGGGAAAGGTTGCTTTGTGTGGGACTCAAGTGAACAAGATGCTTTTGAACAATTGAAATAGGTAATGTGTGAAGCCTGAGTGATAAAACTTCTAGTGTTCGACAAACTTTTTGAAATTCATACCTTTGCTTCAGTCCTAGCGATTGGAGGGATCCTATGTAAGATGGATGCCTTGTGGCCTATGAATCAAATAAATTTCTTGAAGTAGAACTCGGATGGAGCACTCATGAGAAAGAGATGCTCATCGTGATCCAATGTCTAGAGAAGCGATGGCACTACGTTCAAGACAAACATACCAAGATCTACACAAAAACATCTCCTTAAAATATTTATGCATTCAACTGAAGTTATCTCCAAAGCAAGCCCGATGGCAAGACTTTGTAGCTAAATTCAACATAGATATCATTCATAAATTGGGGAGGTAGAATGTGATGCCCGATGCTCTGAGTGGACATCCTACCTTAGCAACGTTGACCATGGCCAAAAGTAAATTGAAAGATCAAGTGAGATGCCTCTAGCAGGTGGATCCAAAAATACAAAGAATTATAAAGGAGTACACAACAGAGTTGATAGCAGGGAAAATATGCAATAATAAAAAACATGCTTTATAGAAAGGGCGATTATATATTTCGAATGATGAAGAGATCCAACACACACTATTATGGGAGGCACATGATTGCCAACTCACAAGGCACGGTAGAAAAAGATAAAATTATGAACATTTGAAGCAACATGTATGTGGGCCTAAGAGGAAAGCCGATGTGATGTACAAACATGTCCCACTTGCCAACTAGTAAGGCAGAAATGCATCAAACTGATAGGATTACTTCAACTGATGCCCATTCCAAATCACCCATGGGATATGGTAAGTATGGACTTCATAACAAATTTGCTAGCACCACAGAGGTTCACGGCTATCTTCATAGTCGTGGACTACTTCTCAAAACAGGCACATTTTATTCCAATGAAACCGTCGATGATAGCTAAAGTGGTGGCATAAAGTTTCTTCCACCATGTATTTAAATACCATGGCTTGCCGTTGGCCATAGTTTTAGATCAAGATACACGCTTTCTAAGTGATCTATAAAGAATTATTTCATGATCTATAAGCAAATCAATGAGAGATCTATAAGCAAATCAATGAGAATGGGTGAAACATTTGGATATTTTGGAATTTCATTACAATAGATCCATATGTGCGAGTACCAAACTAACTCCTTTTAAGATGGCCATGGGAATATAGGTGATCACACATATGGCTCTCGGGCTATTAGTAGCAGCCAACCATGAATGAGGAGAATTTCCTAAGGAATGGTAGTCCAATCTCCATCAAGTGAAAGAAGCCTTAATGAAAAGCAAGGAACAGATGGTGAAGTATGCTAACCAGAGGAGATATGAAGCCCTAACATTTCAAGAACAAGACCTTGTCCTTGTGAGTGCCAAGAACATTTTACTACGGAAGAGCCTTACACCCAAGTTAAACCACTAATACTATGGGCCTTAGAAAATCAAACAACAATTCAATCAAGTAACCTAGGACCTTCTACTAGAGGTACACAAGGGGGGCGAGGGGGGGTGGGGGGTGGAGGGGGCAGGGGGGGGGGGGCAAGGGATGAGGGGGGAGGTGGGGGGGAGGGGGGGGGAGGGGAGAGAGAGAGAGAGAGAGAGAGAGAGAGAGAGAGAGAGAGAGAGAGAGAGAGAGAGAGAGAGAGAGAGAGAGAGAGAGAGAGAGAGAGGTTTTTTTTTGTGAAATTTTCCTTCCCCCTTTTTTTGGGAAAAAATCAAATCCATGGGGCCCTCTCTTTTTTTGGTAAAAATATCTAAAAATTAGAGAAAAACACAAAAAATCCAAAAAAATCTCAAAAAATTCTCAAAAAAATCCCTACAGGTCTACGCCAGTTTCCTCACTCAAATCCACACAGAGCTTCCTTTATTCCTCCAATTTGGCAAGAAAATAACATTTGAAAAGGATGAAAGATGCTAGAAAATTTATAAAAAATGCTTGAAACATTCCCAAAAAAATTCCAAAAAGTGTGATTATGCAAAGGCTATGAAATGGTTGCTAAATATGTTAAAAACTCAAGGGACAAGCATGAAAAAAAAATAAAAAATACTAAAACTTAAGCAAAAAATGACATGAGAAGGCGATGTACAACCTGGACAAATTTTGCAGGTTCCAGGTGATCCATAGATGTTCAGTTGTTTTGATGATAGGCCTTGAGCCTTGATATGTTGACTTAGAGAAACTCCTCCATAATCTCCAATTGTCCTGCACTTCATTTGTTTTGTCTTCTTGTTGGGCACACGGACCATCTGATAGGGGTACCGTAAATTCTTCATTAGAATATTATCTCCTCCATACTACATCTCTTGTATCTTTGTTTCAAGAACTTTATGACCTTGTCTGCAAATTTCCATTTTTACTATTCGAGCTTCTTCATCCAATGGAACCCTCTATTTCCAAAGACTTGCAGATACTCATTCCACATCCTTGTAAAGCCATGCACTTACTATCATAAAAATTGACATAACCGATGATATCCGTACCAGTATCCATAAAAAAATGGCCATTGACATATGATTTGAAGTATCTTCATCACTGTTGCACTTAAGGGCTTTTCTTTTCTTCTCTCTTCTATGGCCTTTGACTGAGACTGTCTCACTCGAGTCAGTAACCTGAATGATGTTCTCTTTTTCTTCATATGCTTCCTCTCTACTTGATTTTGGAAAAATTCCATAGCAAGATGGGTCTTCTGCATGGAGCTAAGCCAACATGTTTTCACCTTCATATAAGTTTGCTCCTTCAAATAGATCTACTTCTGGGTTGTCCAACAATTCTTCTTCCATACAAATACCAATTATCTGCATCATGCCGGTATGTCTCTAATTGTCTGGTCCTTCTTCTAAAACTATATGTTGCAACTCTTTTCCCTCTTGCTTTACCCATATTGTGTCCTTGCCCCAATCATGTAGCACATTGGCATGCCTGAACCAAGGTCTCACAATTAATAGGTGGAAACTTTCTTCTACCTGTGGCAGCCTTAAAACAACGAAATCCAAATTAAAGATGGTAACTTGTATCTTGAATGGGACTCCACGGACCACTCCCATAGGTTTTACTATGCTTTGGTCTACCAGTGTTACAGTGACATTTGTAGGTCTTGAAGGGTGTAGTCCAATCTTTTTCATGGTATATTCAAGCATCAAGTTAATGCCAGAACCACCATCCACAATAACTCCTTGAAACACATGACCTTTGATAGAGACTGTTAGCCAAGGGCTCTTATAATCTGTGAGAGGTGGTTCCCCTACAATTTTATCCTTATGCATAACAGCAGTCTTTGCCACTAAACTTGTTGTGAACACCTCATCAATTATCTGCAAAAGTTCTGACCTGAATTTCCCATCCATCTTTATTAAATCAAAAATAAGTTTTTTGGTTATCTACTCTACCTCAATAAGATCTTGATCAGCATGAGATTCCACATCAAGGACCTCCTCTGATGCTTCACTATCCAAGAACCAATGAACCCTAGATACAATCACTGATTCAACTTTGAAATCATGAATAGTGAGCTCCTTGGTATTCACCATCCTGTAACATCAAAAAAATACACCACACACACTTCTCCACCATGAGTCATGTTCAAAGGAAAAGAAAAGAAATGCTTCAAAACAACTTGAAATAAAAGATTTTATTCAAAACTCAAACAATCAGTGATTTCCAAGACTCAAAGTAGGTGATCATCATAGGTAAAGCAAGTTTTCGATTGTTTCTTGTGCTTATTTGGGGAAGGATTTAATTACTTTATCAACAAAATCAAAAATAGATATTGATAAATCAATAGAGTTGTCAAATTCCTAATTTTAGCCTAGATCTTGCTTGTGCTTCAAAATTTGCAAAGGAAAAGAAAATGAAAAAATAGAAGTAAAGATTTGATGTCCATTCGTTTTCTGAAATTGCACCTGATTTTTGTTTGGTGATTTTCTTGATCATAAAGAATCAACAAAGTCAAAGAATTTTTTAACCTTCTCATCTTTTGTTTGAATTTTTTCTTGATGATAGGAAGCTACAAAAATAAAAAAACTGTTTGATTTTCTTGATGAAGCAAATCAAGGAAAAAGTGTTTAATTAGTGCATGATTTATTTTTTTCTTTTTTTTTCATTTCCATTTTTATTTTTTTCACTCTTTTTCCTTACATTTTTTTTCTTTTTTTTTCCTTTTCTCTTTTTTCCTTTATTTTTCTCTAATTTTTTTCAGTTTTTTTCTAAATTTTTTTGATTTTTTTGTACATATATATATATATATTTTTCTTTTGATTTTTTTCATATATTTCCCTAAATATTTTTCTATCAGACATTTACATCTATTCAACATCCTCTCCCCTCCTACTCTTTTTCCAAGAAAAAGAGTTGTGACAAGTGCATGGGAATGCTCTCATGTGCCTAGTGAATGCGGGCATTGTAGTGTTGCCCTATTCATGCATAGTTTGGAAATGCATTTCTCAATATGATGCAAAACTTAGGTCTTAGGCAATACGCCCAAGTGGTTATCTGATGAAGAGGCTTTCCTACAACTAATCCTAGAGAACTTATGTGGCTATAAATGTTTGTGATTTTCACTTGTGTGTTGTGCTACTCGTACCAAGTTAGTCTTCCTAATCCAACAAATTCTGGTTTGTGTCTTGAACTTCTTTGAATCTTTGAGACATAGTTCTTCTGAGCACTGCTTCATCTCTTTAGGTCTCCATACCCACTTAGTCTTTTGACTTGGAGTCTTTTGAACTGCCTTTGGCTTCCATCCCCAAACTTGCTTCAAAATTGATTGCTTCTTCTCATGTCTTCCTTGCCTATGCTGAGAGTTGCATTTGTCATGGAAAATATTCTTATGTACATCCAAAGTTGCTTCTAATAGAAAAAAAAATCTCCATTTCCAAGCTATGAATCTCCTCATTGATTTCCTGCTTATCATGACTAGCAAAAGGCATTAAAATTCTTTTGTCATTCAATTTCAAATGAAGAGACATTTTTTCAATAATGAACCTTTCCTTGTTTCATCCATGATTGTCCCAGAATCATTTTTTTCAGACATCATGTGATCAGGCCATTCTTCACACTCTATATTCATCTGTTCTTGGTCAAATTCAACTGTGATTGTCTGTGTAGATAAAGTTTGAGCTATGTGCCCATCTAGGGTTTTCATTAGGGTTTTACTCATCTTTCTTTTTGCATTTAATCTATTTAGCAACTCAGTACTAATTAGATTTACTTGTGACCCTGAGTCTATTAGAACCCTAATTTCTTCTTTTTGGCCATTCATCAAAATCACAGGCAAATGTTCTCTTACTTTTGCTAAAGGTCTTTGACACATCAATACCTCTTTGATTTCTTTAGATTTTCTCATTTTTTCCTTAGCTTCTTGTTGAGCCTCATACCTCATCCTGTCTTCTTCCTGTCTTCTAAGTTGAGCTTGATGCAATTTCCTCCACTCCTGGGTTGTCAAAGGTTGATTATATCTCTGCACTCTACATCCACTTATGAACTTTGGCATAACTTCTCCATCTATGTTTGCCAACTGGACTACACTACTATTGCTTATCAAATGAATGATATAAGGTCCATGCCCGCTCTTCTGAAGTTTCTTCTGATGTTCTTTTGAGGTGTAAGCTAATACCAAGTCTCCTACTTGCAAATCCTTTTCTTTGATATGAATGTCATGATATGCCTTTTGCCTCTTCTTATCTGCATAAATGCTCATGACAACTTGAAGTCTTGGAGCTCCTAGATTCTCTAACTCCAAAACTCTTTCTGAGAACTCATGTCCAAACCATTTCAACTGATTTCCCACCTTCAATGTAGGTATGAGAAATTCTAATGGCAAAACAACATTTTGTCCATACACCAAATTAAAGGGTGTTGTACCAATAGCAGTTTTGTATGCCACTCTATAAGCCCATAGAACATGATGAAGTTGCAGATCCCAATCAATTCTATTTGGATTTACAAGCTTTGACAATCCAGTACAAAGTACTTTGTTTGTACTTTCTACCAATCCATTTGCTCGAGGATGATAAGGGGCTGATTTTCTATGAATAATCATAAAATGATTAGTGATGTTCTCAATAACCAGGTTAAGGAAATGAGTTCCCCTATCACTTACAAGTTCAATTGGTAATCCAAATCTGGTGATTATATTTTCATAAAGAAATCTTGCTGTAGTATGAGCATCATTTTTCCTTGTGGCCCTTGCTTCTACCCACTTAGTGAGATAGTCAGTGGCTACAATGATGTATTCTGCATGGGAACTTTTAGTTGGAGGATGTATTGGTCCAATGAAGTATAATCCCCATTTGCTAAAATCTCTAGCAAAAATTAATGGTGTCAATGGCATGCCATCTCTTCTACTAGGTTGACTTGCTTTCTGACATATGTCACATCTTTTCATAAAGTTTTTGGCATCTGGAAGAAGAGTTCACCACCAAAATCTAGAGTATAGGATCAGTTTAGCAGTTCTCTCACTTGAAAAGTGACCTCCTGCTACTCCTGAATGTGCCATCTCTAACATTTCCATGTATTTTTCCTCTAGGACATAAATTCTCAAATATCCATCTTTACCTTTCTTGTACAACTGGTCTCCTATGAGATGATATTCCTTAGTCATTTCCTTCAAGTTTATGGAATTTCATTAAGTTTCACAGTTTCAGGTGTTGGTGGATTTCTTAATTCCTCAACTATATGTGTACTCCAATCAGGGTTTTTCTAAAACCAATACAGAGTCACAATGTCCACATGGTCCAGATGTTGACACTTTGGACACTTAGAAATTTATCTTTCCACATCTTGTGTCTTTATAGGCAAATGGACACCCGTTCTCGCTAAGTTATGTAGAGTGACCAATCTGGAAGCATGTGTACATGAATTCCAACAATGAGTCTTCTCTAGATAACTTGTTTGTTCCTCTTTTGGAGTACAATACTCCAGAACACCAATGTGATTCACATGATATAAGTGTCCAGCAAGTAACACAGAGCTTCTACTTTGCAGTAGAAGATATGTTGCGCTATTAGGTGTCCTACAAGGTCCAATAGTTAACAAAGGTACTAATGTTATTGCCCAATTGGGAATGCTTTCTACCTTGAATAGGTAAGCATCTAGCAACTCATCATCTATAGGAGAATCTTGTTCTTTGATTTGTATCCTAGAAAAATGTTCTGCTCTCATATGTGTTTTTCCTTGTCTCACTATCTTCAAAATCAAATTCCATGAGAAGTAAAAACCATCTCACTATTCTTCCTGTGCGGCAAGGTTTATTCACCAAGTACAATAGTGCTTGGTGATCCACAAAAAAATTGAACTTGTTGGCTAGAAGATAATGCCTATAATTTTTTTTAGCAAATACCATTCCTAGTCCCTCCCTCTCAGTGGTTGTTAGTTCCTCTCAGCTTGGTTCAATTGTCTACTAGCATAAGCAATTGGAAAATCCACCTTGCTTCCTTCAATAGGCTGTGCAAGAACACATCCTAAAGCAAAGTTAGAGGCATCAACATAGACATAAAAAATTTGATCTGAAAAAATCGATCCCACTATGGGGTTTTTAGAATGGGTGTTATAACCAAACAAGTTTTTAGGGTTTAAAAGGCTTTGTCACATTCTTGGGTCCATTCAAACTTTGTAATTAGTGCATAAAGAGGTTTAGCAATATCTCCAAATTTACGCACAAATTTCCTATAGTATCCACAGTGACCCATGAAGGTCTAGAGTTCCTTCACATTAGTTGGCTTAGGTAGGTCCACAATAGCTTTAATTTTACTCTCATCAGTGTAGATCCCATTTTTGGAAACTATGTGGCCCAACGTTCTTCCTTGCCTGACAAAGAAGACACATTTTTCAAGATTCAAACACAATCTGTAGGTTCTACATTTCTTGAATATGTTCTCCAAGTCCTGTAGATGATTTTGTCTTTTATCTGAAAAGTACATAGATCATCTACATAAATCTCCATCATGGTTCTAAGAAAATCTTTGAACACATGACACATTAACCTCTGAAATGTGGCTGGTGCATTGGTTAACCCAAAAGGCATCACCCTAAATGCATATATTCCCCATTCATTGGAAAATGCTGTCTTGTGTTGATCTTCCAAAGAAATAGGAACTTGGTTATATCTAGAAAATCCATCCAAGAAACTGTAAACCTCCTTTCCAGCTACTCTCTCCAAGACATGATTAGTTATTGGCAATGGGTAACTATCCCCTATAGTTGCTGCATTAACTTTTTTCAAGTCAATACAAACCCTATGTTTTCCATTCTTCTTGGGAACAACAACTAAAGGAGATATCCATTCAATATACTCAATTTCATAAATGAAATTGGCATCTAATAATTTATCAATTTCCTCCTTTATCTTGGTAGAGTATTTATCATTAAATGTATAGTGTCTCTATTTGCTAGGTTTTGCATCTAGAGTGATAGGAATCTTGTGTTCACAAATTTTTGGATCTATAACTTTCAAATACTTATAAATGTATGCAAACACATCCCTATACTCTTTAGCCAATTCGACCAATTGATTTGTCATGTCATCTGCTATGACAATATGCTTTTCTTCTCCCTCCTCCTGATTTATCACCACCTTTTTTGTCTGTTCTTCATTGTCATAAGATTCCCCTTTCTTTTTGTCCCTTTTTGTTTTCATCTTAAGAAGTATTCTATCCTCCACCTCATAAGTTTTGAAATTTAAAGGTACATCAAATTCTTGTTCTTCCTCTCTAGGCTTCTCATGTTCCTTCATTTTATTACTCTTTTCAGGTTTTGGATCTTCAGTGTTCTCGTTGTGTACACATTTCTTGTAGGTTTTTGAGATTTTATCTTTTATGGCATCTTGAGCATGTATTCCTTCTAAGAATTGAGTTTTGTCACAAACTTGGAGTATGGGTTCACTTTGAGAGTTTTCCAACTATGACACACTCACCATTCTTACTCCTACATGAAATACTTTATATCCCTCCTCATCTTGGAATTTGATTCCCACATATTAATTGTTTGCTACATCTAATGCAGATAATATTTGATTCCAGCCATAGGGCTCAAACTCCTCATCATCAACCTTTTGTGGAATATAGCTCTCATCCTCAACCTTCCTTTCTCCCTTATAGTCTTTTCTGCTCAACAAGACTCTTTTGTAACTTTTATTTCTCATAGTAGTGCACTTCCAAAGTGATGACTCCTCATCACTTTGACTCTCATTTCCAGATTCCTCACTTGACTCTTGATTCTCATGTACTTTAAACCACTCTTGAGGGGGTATGTCACACAATTGCCCATTTTTCAAGTTCACTTTGGTGGTTTTCCCTTGGCTTTGGAGGTATAAACAATCTCTACCCCAATCTTGAACTATTTGCATGTGTCTCATGAAAGGTCTTCCTAGGATAATTTCATAGGAGGTTGGTTGTGGAAATTCAACTATGGCAAAGGCATGCTCTATTTCTATTCCACATATTTCCACAATAAATTTTTCCCAAATTCCTAGAGGTACTTCTATGTGCCCATCTGCAAGTTGTAGACTCATCTTGGTAGATGTCAATTTGTTTGCCCCCCATTTTTTCCAAGTTTCTTTTGTCATGATTGCCATTCCTGATCCACTATCCATGATTGCATTTGCATAATTATCACCAAATTGCACTTTCAAAATTGAGTTTCCTTCTTCACCCTCACAATAGCCTCCTAACCTGTCAATGGGACATCAACTCTTCTATATCCCGAGGTTTTGTATCTTTCCAATATGGGTTTCCTACCCAGTTAGTTAGGTTGTGATGCAACTGTGGGTTTTGCTTTACTAAATCCTGCCATGTTGTTTGAAATTGGATTTTACAATGTTTTGCTAGATTGAATTGGATTATTATACAAGGTTCTACATTATATCCCTCCTCCCTTGACTTCTCATTACTTCCTAAATCTTTCCTGGGTGGTTGTGAATTCGAATCAACACATGCCTCCATTTGATTTTTAGTCTGCTCTAGATTGAGTTGAGTTTCATTAATAATTTGTTTGCACCTTTCCATTCTCTCCTCCTCAATATCTGGCATAGGATAGGTTGTTATATGATCTGTAGGGTTTGGTCCCTCTTCTATCCTACCCTTATAAGCTTCCACCAAGGTGTTCAAGCACTTGAGTTCTTCCCTTTTCCTATTTTCTATTTGTTTTGATGTTGTCTAGGGTTTGAATTATCAACTGGTTCCTCATCTGGTGTTAGGGTTTTTCCTGCTTTGGTCTTTCTCTCCCATTTACTGTTCTGTCTATTTTTCCTCTCCTTTGAAGATAGGTTTCTCTTGTTGTCCCAAGAATGTGTGCTAGGTATCATGCTCTGCTCCTTGGCCTAAGCTCTAGTTATTGCATGTAATGCTATTGGCTCACTTCCACTTAAGTCTTCTTGTTCCACTATATGTACTGCTTTTAATGGTATGTTATTAGATGTGCTCTGTTGTTTCTGGGGATTTCTTGGATAGTCTTTAATTAGATGTTCCTTGCCACAATCCTTACAAAAATCTCCTTCTACTCTCAATGTTGGAGGTTTCCCGAATGAAGTGTTCTCCCCCACATCTATGAGTGGTTATCTTTTGAATACCCTTAAACTGGGATCTCTGATTGGACATATAATTGTTAGTTATATACATGAATGTAGCTCTCTCCATTTCAATTCTTCCATTACCCAAGTCTAAGGCTTGTAGGTCTAGTTCTCTTAAATCACTATCTTCCCATTCTTCTTGATATCCCTTAGAAGAGTGATATTCATCCCTGTAGGTTGGTCTAGGTCTTGGATTTTCCTCTTCCATAGGAGTGTACTTTACCAACACTACATTTTTTGGTAATGGTGGTTGTTGTCCCAACACATGTCTAGGTTTTTCAACAAACCCTAATTCTCTTTGTGGATTGTAGTGGTTTGTATACTTCTTCTCTCTGACAGGTTGCCCATTTTCTCCCTCTATGAACAAGGAAACTTGTCTAGCCATTGAAGGTACTTCATCTTTTGGACACCTATCAATGTATTGCTTAAACCTTCTAGCAGCCTCTCTCACATTTTCATCTTTTTGTTGCTTGAAACTATGTATCAGAGTTGCTATACTATGTTTGATTTTTGTTTTGGAAAACTCCCCTATGAAGGCTTCAAGAAATGACTCTATGTCAGGGTACATTTCCTTCCTCAATGGGATAAACCAAGACAATGTTGGACTAGTTAAGGTTAGGCCAAAAGCTTCAAATTGAACTTTATAGTCCTCTACCTCTTCAGCCCTAATCAACTGTTTGAACTCAACAGCATGTGCATGAGGATTTGAGTAACCCTCATACTGATTTTTCATGCACTTAGCCACCTGATAGGGTCTAAGCATCCTGCCTTGGTTCTGCCAATGTGGCCTCCTTCTAATTGGAAATTCAAGCATCTCATCTCCTTCCTTTTCAAAAGGAGTAGGAGAGGTATATCTTCTTCTTTCCTTTTGTGTCTCAATGGGAGTATTATTCCTACTTGGTCTTGGCATATCTATTTGCCCTAGGTCTTGATCCCAAGGTCTCTTATCTGCACACTAACCAAGATCATTGGAATTTTTTGGATCATGTGCGAATATGTAGACACATCCTTGTCTATCCCATACCTGCCATCTCTAAATTGTGCCACTAGCATTAGATTCAGAGGAATCTCTAAGTTTCTCAAACTAATGAGAGACTTATGCATGCCATCCTGGTACACATAGGCTCCAAACCTATTTGTGTACATGTATTTGAGGAAATTCGTGTAGTCATCTATGTCTAGATTCTCATTTTCCATGTTTAGATTTTCGATGTTGATTGTGTGATTTAAGTCCTCTTCGTGATATTCACTCTGATTCGTGTTCCCTTTTGGTTGCAATTGATCTATTTCCCAAATTCCTCTAGGACAAACCGTAATTTGTTTACTCTGAGTGCTTTCAATGTTTTGCAACTTCTTCCACTTCTCCTTAGTTCTCTAGATGGACTGTCCCTTGTATATGCACTTGTTTTCTTATTGATTTTGTTTCTTGATGAAAATAGTGTTTTCCCTAAAAACCACGATTTTCAAAGTATATGTGAATTCTAGAACTTTTATTATCTAAAATGTGTGAAATTCCTTTTGTTTATGTCGATTTATCAAAAAACCATACTAAAAATTGATGTTTTTTATTTAAATTGGCCAAAATCGTGTTTCTGCTTCAAATCACGATTTCATTATTTTTATAATGTTTCTGTGGTGGAAATTACGGTTTCTTTCCAACAGGCTATATATTCTATGGAGTTTGACTATTTGCTCAAGAAGCTCATATAGAAAATGAGTTTCCTTATGGAATTGGACCAAAATCATGTTTTACTAAAAACCATAACTTTGGTGATTTATGTATTGATAAGGCTTTTATTTCGCAAACTATATACTTGTAACACCTCAGACTTACTAAAAGTATAAACCTTATTTTTTTCAAGTAAAAAATAGGGTTTCGTCAAAATCACAATTTTTGATGAAAATCACTATTTTCTGATCAAAATCTTGTTTTTTGATTTGCTTAAAAAAAAGTCATGATTTTGGTGTGTTAATGAGGTGTTAACTTTTTTTATTACTCAAAATCGTGTTTCCGAGTGTTTAATTCCAAAATCGTCCTTTTCACGATTTTTACTGAGAATCGTGATTTTCACGATTCTGGTCCAGAATCGTGTTTTTCACGATTTTGGACAAGAAGACTTATGGGTCAAAATCATGTTTATTGATTTGCACCAAAATCACGATTTTGATGTTTATATAATTGTGTTTTTCTCAATTACGGACCAAAATCGTGTTTTCCACGATTTTGAGTCCACAATTGTGATTTTCACGATTTTGTGCACAAAATCGTGTTTTTCACGATTTTGAGTGAAAATCGTGTTTTTCATGATTTTGATCCAAAATTGTGTTTTTTCACGACTTTGGATGAAAATTGTGTTTTTCACAATTTTGAGTAAAAATCGTGTCTTTCACGATTTTGATCCAAAATCATGTTTTTTCACGATTTTGTATGAAAATTGTGTTTTTCAAGATTTTGAGTAAAAATCATGTTTTTCACGATTTTGATAAAAAATCATGTTTTTCATGGTTTTGATCCAAAATTGTGTTTTTTCAAGACTTTGGATGAAAACCATGTTTTTCACGATTTTGATTGAAATTCATGTTTTTCACAATTTTGGATTTCTAGACAATCATGATTGCTCACAATTGTATAAAACACGATTTTTTGATGAAAATCATGTTTCTAGAAATCACGATTTTGAACCCTTGCATAGAATTGCAATTTTGTGTGAGGTGATGTAATTTTTGGATTTTGATTTTTTAAGGTTTTCTTTACACACATATAGGCACTTAGATATAAAAACAACATGCAATAAAAGAAACCTAGAAAATCTACAAAAAATAGTGTGAAAAACTCAAAATCTAAAAAGCACGATTCTATGTTTTTGGTGATTTATGTGATTTTCTTGTGCACAAATGATTTCTTAAACTTTAGTTAATGCAAAAATAAATCTAACAACAAAATACCTTGCAATTTTGATAGCTAGAATTTGTGCTTTTTGTGATTGCTGAAAATCGAGACTCTTTTGCTCTCTCTCACACTCACAATCACTCAAATGAGTTTTCAAATGAAAATTGTGCTTTTGTAGTATATTGGAAATTGCCATTCTGAATGAATTCAATGATTTGGACTTCAAAAGTTTGACATCATCATAACCATGCATAGTCATTAACAAATTTATGTCACATCATCCACTTTTGATCGAATTCCCATATTCACCTCTCAAAATGAAAATTACAATTCTGTGTCGGTTGTTAAAATTTGTCAATTTTCAATCAATGAAGGTTAAAACTTAATTTTTTCAATTTGCATGTATTTCACAACATCTTATTAACTCACATGGATGCCCAAAAACACAACTGAAGCAAATTTACCATCTTGCTGAAAATCGCGATTTTGATATGAAAATCATGATTTTCTGATTCTTCTTGCAAGTTGTGTATTTTGCTTCCTTTTCCAACTTGGTCCTTTCAAGTGTGTTTCAACAACTCTTATTCCAAGTGTCAACTGCAAAACATAAAAAATTCATATATTTTTTGAATTTTTGAAAGAAAGTTCAAGAAAACAACAATTTTGACTTTTCATGTAATATCTTTGATTTTTTTGAGCTCTCCTTCGAATTTCTCTCATTCACCCCACTTCACACACCTCATCCATCACTCCATTACAAAAAAGAAATTTTTTTGCAATTTTAATCCAATTTTTATGATTTTTTTGGTATTTTTTGCCCTAAATAAAATGAAAGCAATTTACCTAGGGTTTTCTTTTGAACATCCACTGATCTTGGGGAATGAAATTGGCTGCACAAGCTGTACTCTCAGTTTGCCTAAGGAAAAGAGTTCTTCAAGAAAGGTGTACAATGGCAAGTGCAACTATCAATTTGTGCAAAGATATACCCATAAACATTTCTTCAAGTATCAAAAGAATTTTTTCTAAAAGATTAACAATTCACCTAGGACAAATAATTGGCACAATCAATTTGCATATAGCTACTTAACTTGACTTTTCTTTGAGCAAATAAAGTTGTCTTTCCCAAAAAGCAACAAAATTTCTTAGTACTTGGTCAAAAAGCAATCTAGCTATGAAAAGATAAACACATTCAACTTTCCATTCAGCAAATTAAGCGATCTTTTTCCAAAAGACCTACACTATACTTATGAAAAGCATGAGAAACCATCCATTTGCATAGAGATAAACACTCACACCTCCTAAAAGGTAAATTTAAGCCTTATTTTCCCAAAAGACAAGCTTATTACCTACTTTTCCAAGTTCACATGAGAGATATTAGAGTAGTACCTTTTCCAAATGTGTTTATTTACTATCAACAATGGAAGATCCAACAAGATCCAAAACTTCAATGGAAGATTTGCTAACTTCCCTAGCAACGGCGCCAAAAAGATGTTTGTTATCCTTTGGATTTGCCCTCTCCAATCATCATAGCATAAAGGATTAACTTTCACATCTTAAAATTTTCAATCCAAGAAGTATACTAAGACCACAACCCCTTCTAGTTAATGGAATCCAAGAAAATGTAAAAACAATTCTGATTTCTGAGAAGAACTTGAAAAAGGAGTAGGAAAACTAGGGTTTCTTGTATCTAGAGCTAAATAATAGATTTTTCAATGATTCTTGTGCCTAAAGTGTGGGATTTTTCCTGGAGATTACAAATATAAAATCAGAAATAAATTTTAGTACCTATGTCACCTAGATGAGACAATCATGATTCTAATAAAACTGAGAATTTCCATTTCTAGCAATGATCTCATGCATCTAATCACTCAATATACTGATAATGACCTCTCCTTACAAACTCCACTCAGTAATACACAAGTTAAACTAGCAAATTCCATGGATATCACATGAAAAAGACTCAAGAATCAATCATGAACACTCAAAGAAAAGAGAGACACGACTTTCAAACTAAAGCTCTTCATTCACATGTTATAAGAGTACAAAATGATAACAACCCCTAAAAATTACAAGATTTTTTATTTTATAGTTTTTCAAGTGTCCCCTTTCACACTTGAAATTTGTTCCTTTTTACTTCTAATTTAAACATATGTGCTTGAAGAGCTTCTAAAAATTCTCTCAAAAATACATTTAGTTTCTCTACACATGAGGAAGAATTTCCTCATTTTTACATCATTCTAATAAATAGTTTATAAGATAATGGGTTTTTTTACAAAAATATCCTATTCTAACACTTGCAAACAATTTTGGATGGTTTTCATCTTCAAATCCAACCAGTTGACTCATGTATACCTCCATTGAGAAAATCATTTTTGATGTCAAATTGGTATAATGGTCACTTCTTTGTAGTTCTCCATTGAGAAAATCAATTTTGATCAAATTGGTATAATGACCACCTCTTTGAAGCACTAATTTCTATTAAAGTTCTAGTTTTTCCCATTTTTGCAATCGGGATGAAAACTTCATCATAATCTATGCCTTCTGTGTGTTTAAATCCTTTGGCAACCAATTTAGCTTTATGTCTAGGTAGTGAACCATCAACATTCCTCTTTACTTTAAACACCCATTTGTTTGGAAAATTCTTCATACCTTCTTTCTTTGGAACTAGCTTCCATGTGTGATTATCTTTGAGAGATTTGATCTCCTCTTTCATAGCTTGCTTCTGTTCCTTTTGTGTGCAAGCTTCTTCATATGTCTTAGGCTCTTTGTCTTTGATGACCTGCATCATGAATGCAAAATATTTTGCCATGAAACTATCATAACTCAGCCTTTGAGTTGGATATCTTGTCCTTGAAGATCTTCTTTCATTGCCTTTAGAAAGTTTCTTCCTCAATGTATTCAGATTTACCTTTGAAGTGATCACCTATTCATATTCTTCTTCACTTGCATTGATCTCACTGTTTGGAGCAGCACTTGCTTCTTCAGCTCTAGTATAAGCTGAATTTGGAGACAAAGAATGACTTGTAGGTCTCCCCCGCCATGTTGAACATTCTTCATTTGATGTAGATGCCTCTAGACCTCAATTTTTTGTGCTCGATTGTTGAACTTCTCTTTGATTAGTTCATGCATAATCACCACAATCGTTTTCAAGAACCCTTTACTTTCCTGTATCTTCATACCATGGTCTTAGTTCATCAAAGACCACATCCCATGGGACTCTTAATTCCTTTCTTGTAGGGTTGTAACAATTATAACCTTTTTGCTTCATCGAGTAGTCGATGAAACTGCATTTTTCTAACCTTGGGTCCATCTTTGTTTTAACTTCTAGTGGAATGTGAAAAAAGCAAACACATACAAAAAATTTGAGGTGTGTAAGGTCAGGTTTCTTGCCGAAGTATACCTCCTCTTGTGTCAAGTTATGTATTCCCAATGTTGTGCACCTATTCATCAAGTAAATGGTATTTGTGTCAGCTTCAACCCAATATTATGATGGTACCTTCATCTCGGTTTTCTCATGTCCATTAGATTTGGAGTGTTGATGTGTCTTATTCTTTTGTGATAAGTCCAACTATGAAATCTTCTTTTTCCCAAATTGAATGTACATGACTTTTCCATGTGGATGTTGGATGTCCAAGGTGAACATCCTTCCTTTTCTTCTACCTTTAGCAATGACCTTGAAACCTTCTTTTTGGATTTTTTATGAAGCACCCTTTCTCATTGAATATGACATGGTAACCCTCCTCTACCATTTGCCCTATTGAAATCAAGTCCTTTTACATTCTAGGAACATGAAGAACATTAGATAGTCCCTTTTCTCTACTTGTATCTCTGAGCCTTATATCTGCAATATGTCCAATCATGTTTTGAGTATCATCACATGTTTCAACACATATTTTTCCTCTTGGTACCTCTAGATTCATGAACAGACTTGTTGAATGTTGATATATTTAGGTTGTGATGTGTGTGAGCACACTAGGTCTACCAAGGCACTTTTTTCCCTCTTTAGGAGGTCCCCCCATCTTGTATATATGCCTATAACCCTAACGGGTCATTTATCTTTGCACATTCTAGTGGTAATACATTCAGTATTGTGTGTTGTGCTCCAAGCTTCTTCTTCTTTCTTGTGTTGTTCATGTGCTTCCGTAGATCTCAAACTCCAAAAATGGGTATCAGAGCAGGTTGTCGCTTCATCTAGGGCATCATCGACACCCCTTTCAACATAGTGTTAGAATCGCATAAAATTTGGTAAGCATACTCAAGGTGATTAGCAGTTCAAAAATGCTTTGCTTTGTGGTGTTGTAATCATGATCTGAGCTCATTTCTTCCTCTGAACACAATATCATAGCGTTTATGTAGGCAATTTTGTCTTTTTGTGACAAACATATATACAGGTTTTGGTTTGCCTATACAAGCATCTCAAAGTCTGCTACAAGTTTAGTAGAATTCAATAGGTTAGTTTTGTTCAACTTTTTGAGATACAATAATTTTTTTGCATGAGGGTATTTTGGTCAGTGGCCATGGCTAAAAGCACTGATGTATTGCGTATGTTGGCTGTTGAGGATAAGTTGGATGGTACCAATTACCCATTATGGGCTTATATGATGCATCATGTATTGGTTGCAAAAGGATTTTGGAATATTCTACAGGGTGCTGAAAAACATCCTATTAAACCTACAAATATAGTTACTGAAGGTGATGCAAATGGCATTGAAGATGGCAATATTCTTCTGTTCATATTTGTGTTGTAGTTCTTGTTGCACCTACTATAGAGAAAATTTGTTGGGATGGCAGAGATGCTTAGCACATGCATTGATAGTTTTGTCTGTCAAATGTGCCATTATTCCTTACATTCACTCTTGTCGAATAGCAAAGGATGCTTGGGACACGCTTACCACTTTATACCAGGAAAGGAATGAGGCTCTTGTTGCTTACCTCAAAAAATAATTGGAGACTGAGCACATGAATGAAGGAGATTCCATGGACAATTTTCTTACAAAGATCAAAGATTTGAAGGAACAATTGATTTTTGTTGATGATGTCTTGCCTAACAGTTCACTTGTATAGACTATTCTGAATGGTCTTTCTGATTCTTATCAGAGTTTTGCTTCCACTCTTTGATTGATGATGAAAGGCAATCAAAATGCCTTAACATTTGAGAAGTTAATCTCTGTTATGTTTGCAATTATGACCCATCTTCACATGAATAGTGTATGTCTGTAGTAGAATCAGATGTTTAGTACTTTGAAAGTAGGGCAACCAAATATATTACCTCATAGTGCAGTTTCTTCATTTCACTTGAGCCTGCCCCTACAGGGAATACTCTCACATGTGGTGATAACTCCTCTTATCCTGTTATGGGAGCTGGTAAGATCATTTTGACCACTAGTGATAGTAGTTCTTTTACATTATCAGATGCTTTATTTGTGCAAGGGATCAAGAAAAATTTGTTATCAATTTCAACATCAGCCAAGAGTGGCTTGGTCGTAAAATTTGTTGATGATTGATGTATAGTCCATGATCTATCAAATGGTGCCAACATTATTTCTTCTTGATTTTTATGTTGTGGGTGGGTTGTATAAGATCATAGATTATGAAAAATCTATGAATGATTCAACATATGTAGTTCAAGATTCTCAGACTATGTCAGATTCAAAGCTTTGGCATGCACGCTTTGTTCATCTGAATTTTGTTAGTTTACTACACCTCCAAAAATCTGAAATGGTGTCCTCTTTGCCAAAACTTGAGGCGCCTGGTAAACATGTATGTGAAGGTTGTATTTTGGGCAAAATGCAACATTCCTCCTTCCCAAAAGATGGTTTAGTTCAATCTACTCAAGAATTGCAGCTTGTTCATAGTGATGTTTGTGGTCCTATGTAGACACCTTCTTTTGAAAACTATATTTACTTCTTGAATTTCATCGATGATTTTTCTAGGCATCCATGGGTATATGCATTGAAAGAAAATTTTGACGTGTTTTATGTGCTTCAAATAGTTTTTGGTTTTGGCTCAAAATCTATCAACATGCAAAATGGGCACCCTCCATTCTGATCGAGGGGGGGGATATATGTCTTCTAACTTTAATGCATTTCTAGCTGAACATGGGATAAAACATGAGTGTACAATGCCATATACACCTCAAAAGAATGGAGTTGCAGAAAGGAAGAATAGGTCACTCATCGAGATGGCGAGGTGTATGGTCAAAACTCAAGCTTTACCACATAGTTCGCAACGTGAGGCTATTATGTGTGCAACATATGTACTTGATGGGTGTCCCACTAAAACATTGCAGTCTATCACTCCATATGAGGCTTGGCATGGTCGTAAGCCATTTTTCCATTTCTGATGCAGATTTACATGATGCACTTGTTGATGAGAGAGATGATATTGAGGAGGAAAAAACTATGCAAAAGTGGCTAGTGTAGACTTTGTGTGAAAACAAATTAGATGCACCTCTATCATATGGTACTCGTTCTGGCTCTCATAGTGCTTCTTTTGCATCATATTGCTATGCTATGGCTACCTGTAGTCTCTGTGATGAGAATGAGCCTGTTTCATTTGATGAAGCATAAAATTCACAAAATTGGGCTGCTATGCAATCTGAATATGATGCTATAATGAAGAGTGGTACCTAGTCTTTATGTGATTTTCCTCTTGGCAAGAAGGCGATTGGCAATAAGTGGGTATACAAGCTGAAGCATAAGTCTAATGGAATAGTTGATAGGTATAAGGCTAGGCTTGTTGCAAAGGGCTATGCTTATGAAAGAAGCATCGATTTTGATGACATTAGTTGGACATTAAAACTGCATTTTTGAATGGTGACTTGCATGAAGAAGTGTCTGTCTCTTCACCTTGTGGATTTGTGTAGAAAGGGCATGAAAAAAGTGTGCAGGTTGAAAAAGACATTATATGGTTTGAAACAAGCACCACATGCTTGGTATGAAAAGATACATGCCTATCTGATTGCACAAGGTTTTGAGAATATTCCAATTGAGAGCATCTTATATGTTAAGCATGCAAATGATGTGCTTATTATCATTGTTGTCTATGTTGATGACATGTTGCTCACTGTTCCTCATGACAGGATCATTGCTGATTTGCATGCCTCATGAGGGATGTCAGATTTGGGGCATTTGCATCACTATTATGGCATTTAGTTTATGCAAGTTGATGGTGGAATAGCTTTGTGTCAAACCAAATATATTGATAGATTTTTGTAGCATTTTGGCCTTGAAGACTGCCAACCTATATCCACTCCTATGGAGAGAGCTTTACGATTGATTCTTCATGATGTTGGAGATGCATTTGATGTTGTTCTCTATTAGTAGGCTATTGGATGCTTGATTTATTCCACACTGGGCAGCCCTTATTTGGAGTCTTCTACTCCTTGAACTCTTCAAGAGTCTTCTCATGGGTGTCTTTGCTTCAACCTTCAGCTTGGGCTCCAATCTTCAAGTGTTTAACAACCTTTTAGATTGGGCTCCTTCCTTCACTTTGGCTCCACACTTTGCGTCCTTGCATCATCCAAGCTTTGCCCACCTTTGTTTGGCTTCTCCAATGGGAGCATTGAATTCATTTGATGTATCTAAAGTCAAGAATCAAATGATTTTAGTTATCATAACATGACATATATATTTTGGTTTTCAACTTTAGCTTTATTGGTTTTATCCACAACAAGAAACATCCAAACTTTCATACATAGAATCCTTGCATCTTACCAATCTTCATGGCATCCAAACACATGTAATTTTAGCTCATATATGGCTGAACATGACCAACCTTTAAAGCTTCAATATCATGCTAACAAATTCACATAAGCATGTATACAAATCACAGATCATTTGAGCTTATATTCAGCTCACTTTAGGCTACCTAAACTTGAAAGTATTTAGCTTGTATATAAAAGAGACTTGAAAGTATTTAGCTTGTATATAAAAGAGCATATTACTCATCCACACATTATGAAATATGTTTATATATACATGAACACATATGCATACATAGTTGCATATTAGACATCAATTGTCACCTTCAAATTCAACTTATATTTAGCCTAAGCATGGCTATCCAAAATTTTCATATGTCTTGAGCATAAACTTTACAAGCATGCATACATAAGCATCTACAATGCATAAGCTTATAATGCTATCATAAAGCTTACATATAAGCTTCAATATTAAAAAATTTACATAATATAATCTTGCACTTCATTCAGTTGAGTGCAATTTCTAAAGCATGTGTACATTGCTCACATACAACTAGTAGTTGTGCATCCAAGATTCTTTGCTTGAATCTTCATCTTCTTACTGCTCATAAAGCTTCATTCAAGTGATTAGTATCACTTATATCATGACTCAATGATCAAGAATATTTATGAGAGAGTAGGAAAAGCGAGTGTATCACTTCAAATAACATAAAGCAACAAATGTTTCTTACATACAAAGCTTCATCTCCATATCACATGAGTGTTACATACTCATTAGCTCATAGCTCCAAGCTTTCCTTTTTCAGAATCTTCTTCAAGATCTCTTTGTGCATCCATGGGGATCCAATCCCAATGCTTTGCAACGAAAGCTTTGATACCAAAATGTGGAGAAATTTCACTCCAATATGCACAACAGAATTTAGAGAACCTCTTCTAGAATCTTCCCTGTAAGACACATGCTTACTAGAACCTGATTCAATCACAAGTCAGAGCTCCAATGGGTTTGAAATTTGTTCCACACATAGTAGATGCTCTTAGATTTCTAGAAAGATAATGAACACTCCATTTGGAGTTCAAGCAATAAACCATGTAAAGATAGGCTACCTATCAACTCACGTTAAGAAAAAAACTAAGGTTCACAAGAAATGTTCTGAGTCACTATTAGAGAATCATCTGATAGAGATATTTGAGATACAGAGAGTATCAGAGATACGTAATATCGTATGCATTAAATGGATAAGTATGTAGAGAGATACCAACTTCACAAGGTGGCTATGTACAAAAAGGCATGTGGCTAGAATACCTATGTGCCTTGTAGCACACTGTTGAGGGACCTTCTGATATCCATTGGTGAGATAATGACCAAGATTTGCTTCTACACCATCACCTTGTTATCTCCTCAAATTTTCACATTCAAATGACTTCTATATATAGAGATATGTGCATGGGAGTCTTTGTAACCTACCCTTGCATCTTCTCTCACCTCTTGACCTTTCACTTCTTGTCCTTTGTCCTTCCATTGCCTTGGGTAAATTTTGGTGCTCCAAATCACTCCATATGAATAAGGGCATGTATTTTTTGAATATTACATCTCTCTGAACATATTTTGGGCTTTTTCCAAGCCATAAATAACTTTTCCCTTTTTACTTTAACCCTCTCCTCTAAGGTTATCAGTGTACTCTCTATATTTTTAGGTCTTAGCTTGCTTTTGAGCTTACAAAAAATACATAAATGATGAACATGTAATTAATTAGAGGTGAGTATGTGTCAAGCCTCACAATTGGAGCTTGCACAAGTTTTATAACTTTCAAAATATGCCCATTTACATGGTAAAGCATTCCTGCCCTTTGGCAAAGGTACTAAATCCTAAGTACCATTCTTGTGAGTAGAATCCGACTCACTCTTCATGGCACACTCCCACTTGACATGATCCTCTATCTGCATAGCGTCTTTGTAGCAAGAAGGCTCACCAACATCTATTAGCATAACAAAATCTGAACTTGGAACATATCTATCAGGTGGATGTGAGACATGTGTAGAGCATCTCAATGGTTGCTGAACTAGAACATTTACAAACTGATATGATTGGACATTCTCTTGGACATCCCTATGTGCATCATTTTTATGCATGCTAACTAGAGGACTAGTATCCTCAAACACCACTCTTCTCACTTCAGCATCCTTAATGGGTTGTTTATGCACCTTAGACTCATCGAAAATGACCTCACTACTTCTGATCACTGACCGTGTTCCAGGATCCCATAAGGGATATCCAAATTGGCCTTCTCGCCCATATCCAAGAAAAATGCATTTCTTTGACTTATACTCCAACTTTTGTCTAAGGTTCTTGGGTATATGAATATATGTGTGACACCTGAAAAATCAAAGATGATCATAATATGGTGGCTTCCCTATCCATAAATCTTGTGCCAGTTTCAAATGTCTGAGAGTACTAGGTGAAAGGTTAATCACATGAATTATAGTTAATATTTCTTCTACCCAAAAGCCTTGTGAAAGGTTTGCATGATGCAACATAGAAACTACTCTATCCTGAATAGTTCTATGCATCCTTTCAGCAACACCATTTTGTACTGGGGTATAAGGAGTTGTAAGCTCTCTACAAATTCCTCCAGACTAACAAAAATGGCTAAATTCATGTGAGGTATACACACCCCCATTATTTGAACATAAAGCCTTAAACTTAGTTCCTTTTTTAGCCTCAACTAGAGAAATCCATTTTTTGAAAGTAGGGAATACCTCATCCTTCACTTTGATAGGATATGCCCAAACTTTTCTAGCAGCATCATCTATTAAAGTGACAAAGTAAAGAGAACCACCTAACAATCTTGTGGGCATAGGACTACACACATTTGCATGAACGAGATTTAAAGGCTGAATTGAAGAGTCAATGTGCATCTTTGCCACATTCCTACTTTGCTTTCCATATTGAAAATGCTCACAAAATGAAAGTATCCAAAACAAGAAATATTTCCCATTCCAATACATGATATATGGCCCAAATGGCCATGCCAAATACAAGCCATAGGCTCTTTAGTAATAGTTAACAAGTCTTGTTTTTGTGATACAAATAAAGGATAAAGTGAGCCAACTTTGCGTCCTTTTGCAATAACCATATTGCCCTTTGATATGCAAAAGGATTGAGCATAGAAGACCACCTTGTAACCAAGGTCATGAAGCTCACCAATTGACATCAAAATGCATGATAAATGAGGTTTTGAACCATCAATGAATTCACAACCACATCTCCAATACAGAGAACATCACACTGGTAAGAGTCACCAAGTGTCATAGTACCAAGAGACTTTGCTGCATAAGTAGAGAAACATTCTCTATGTGATGTCACATTGAAAAAAGCACTAGAATCTACTAGCCACATATGGGAAAAAGAATTAGCCATAATAGCCTTAGTAGGCATAGTACTATCAAGTGTCAACACATCTGCATCATAAATAGCATTGATATCCTCAATGTTTAGAGTCAAAGTAGATGGTGTAGGTAGTTGTTTAACATGCCCATCAACATTTTTTCCTTTACCTTTAGCATTCTTTAATGCATAGCAATCTTTCTTCATGTGTCCTTTCTTATGACAATAATGGCATTCAATATCCCTCTTCCGTGATTTACTTCTACTCTTCTTTCATTGACCATTCTTTTCCTTGTTCTTACTCGTCCCACGTTGCTGATTCGTTCCTTGGCAAGAATCACAAACATTATATGCATCTCCACTTTGAGTGCCAACCATTGATTTTCTATGAATCTACTCACTCAAGAGTGCTCCACATATGTCGTCATAGACCAAATTACAACCAGGTGCACTATTTCTACTAATAATGCAAAATGTATCCCATGATGATGGCAAGGTGCATAACAACAAGACTGCTTTCATTTCATTATCCATGTCCATTTTTTGAGCCTATATAAGAGAATATAGCATCAAACTCATTCATATGAGCAGCAACACTATGTGTCCTTCATGCAAACGTTATATAACTTTCTCATCAAATATACTTTATTTTATGCCATTTCTTTTTCATATGTATTGCATAACTTCTTCCAAATCTCGTCTGCACTTTCACAATCCAATGGTGTAAAGTAAACATTATGTACCATGTGCAATCAAATGGTAGACCTAACCATTTCATCCAACTCATCCCAATCATCTTCATCCATGTCAGTAGGCTTCTTTGAGATTCCATTTACTTACTTGCATTGCGTCCTCTAAATTAGCACATCTTTAATTTGATTCTTCCATAGAGAAAAGTTTGTGCCATCAAATTTTTGGATCTCAAAATGGTCTTTGCCTTTTGGGAACACTGTCACTAGACCCTAATCTGCTAGATGTGCCTAAGATCTCTGATGCCATGATGATTGAGAACTGACCAAAATGATAATGGAGCTAGAAGAATCCAAACACCACTAAGGCTCAAAAAAGGATGATCGTGTGTCAAATTATTGGAAATTATCAATCTCCCTAGAGAAATGGATTAATGAATAGTAATAAACAACCAAAAGGATTATGTGAGAATTTATGTTCTCATACCAATAAGTGTATCAAGGAGTAAATAGAACACTGTATAGTTGACAAAAAAAAAATCTAGAAAAACTTTTCTAGAGTCTCCTCTACACAAAATGAGCATATGATGAGCATGAGCTGCTCATAAAACTGGAAGTACTTCCATGTAAAACTGCATACTCCATATAATCAGTTAACCAAAAGAAGCCAACTTGGCTTATTGAGCACCTACCAACAATTAGCATACATCTCCTATGTGAAGGCTGGGTAAGTCTTCCACATGCATCATCCAAGAGAACCCAACATCTAGGTGCCTCCTAGTTAGGAAAGCCTCACCATGCATACATAGTGTGTATGTGCTCTATAGATGTAGTAAAGCGACAACTAAATGTGCAATTCACAGCCCAAACTCTAGCCAACAACACTTGCAAGTGTCTATTAACTCTATTCTTTTGGCTCAAAAAACTTGCATATACTTGTTGTCACGAGGAAGCAGATAAGGAAGAGAGCTCACACACACACTCTCACTCTCAAGGAGAAGCACACACACAAATTGAGACAGGGAAGAATGATCTTCTTCTTCTTCTTCTTCTATTACATAAAAGGAATGTACAAGAATGACCTAAAAACAAGAATACAACAAGTGCAATATATAAAGACCAGTACATAAGGAAAAACCTAATGTTCGCGAATGAGTGAGCTTGCAAGAACAAATGTGCCATCACTCTCGATAGATAAATCTAATAAAGCTCAATGAAGTATCCCTAACATATACCGGCATGAAACTGGTACGTGTCATCCTGGATCATCACATGTTGAGCTTGATATCTCAACACTCCCCCTCAAGCTCAACGCCATATCCTATAATCCAAGCATCTTCCGAAACTTCTTCAACTTCTCAGCTCCAAGTGCTTTGGTGAAAATATCAACAACCTGCTCATCTGTTCTCACATAAACAAGATCAATATCACCTGCTAATACCTTCTCTCTGATGAAGTGATAATGTACCTCGATATGGTTTGTTCTAGAATGGAAAACAGGGTTCCGTGCTAACTGTATGCTGCTAAGATTATCACAATAGATAGTGATAGGCTTTTGCACTTCCACACCTAAATCTGCAAGTAACATCTCTAGCCATGATGCCTCACATGTTGCCATTGCAGCACCTCTATACTCAGCCTCTGTACTCGACAAAGCAACAGTGGGTTGCTTGTTACTGCTCCATGTAATAGCTGCACCTCCAAGTGAGAAAAGAAAGCCACTAGTAGATCTTCTATCTGGAGTACTACCAGCCCAATCTGCATCGGTGTATCCATGAACCTGCAAATCTACACCAGCTTCATAAAACAATGCATAATCCAAAGTAGCACTCACATAACGTAGAGTGCGCCTCAGAGCATCCAAATGTGGCTTCCTGGGAACCTGCATAAACTGACTTTCAAGTCCAACAGTGTAGCTTAAATCAGGCCTTGTAATTGTAAGATATATAAGACTTCCCACAATTTTCCTGTACATAGTAGCATTTTCCAATGCTTCACCTGATGTAGTATCCAATTTCAAATTCTGATCTAAAGGCATAGAAATTGGCTTACAATCAGCCATACCATACTTTTGCAGCATATTCAAGGCATATTGCCTTTGCGACATCCATATACCTGTTTCTGTATGTATAAACTCAATGCCCAAGAAATAGCACAGCACACCAAGATCTTTCATGTCGAATTCCTGAAGAAGAAGTTTCTTTACCTCTTTGATGCTTTATTCATTATCACCACCTACAATTAGGTCATCAACATAAATAGCCACAATAGTGATGCCATCATCAGCCTTCCTTGCATATAGTGAGTGATCTGCATCACACATAGAAAACCCAATGTTGGTTAAGTAATCAGCAATCCTCGCATGCCATGCACGCGAAGCCTGCTTCAGCCCATACAAAGCCTTTTGCAACCTGCAAACATATTCTGGATGCTTTGAATCTTCATATCCTTGTGGTTGGTCCATATATACTTCTTCCTGTAACTCACCATGTAGGAAAGCATTCTTCACATCCATCTGATGCAAAGTCCATCCTTTTGCTGTAGCTAATGCAACAAGTGTCCTCACAGTAGACATTTTAGCTACAGGGCTGAATGTTTCCTCATAATCAATGCCATATGTCTGTGCATATACTTTAGCTACCAATCGTGCTTTATACCTGCTTATGCTACCATCAGCATTATGCTTTACCTTGTAAAACCATTTACAGCCTATGGGTTTCTTTCCTTGCGGCAATGGAACCAGCTTCCATGTATCATTTCCATAAAGTGCAGCCATCTCCTCATCCATAGCTTTTTCCCAATCTGCATTACCAATTGCATCTTCAAAACAAGCAGGTTCAGCATCTTGTATTACCTTTGTCATGTAGGCACAATGGCGAGATATGTAACTATCATATGTCAATCGTTGCACTAAATTACGCATCCTCCCAGATCTTCTTGGTCTTGGGTCACTTCTCCTTGTATCATCTACATGTGCCCTTCTTACTCCTGGAGTCTTCACAGAGGGCAATCCAAGTTCCTCATCAAGACTCTTTTCTGAACCGCTTGAATCTCCATCAACTTCTTCAAAATCTACACATGTTTTATGACCAGCAGAAAGCTTTTCTTTACCTTTCTTGGATGTATTTGATGAATTTGCTGGACTAAAATTCCCACGTAATCTTCCACTCCATGGATTTGAGTTGGAACTATTGCTTGGTGATGCATCCGGTCCACTCAAAACCTGAGATTCTGCACGATTTTTCAGCATTTTCTTTGTCATTTGGTTCAAGACTCAGTCCTTCTTTGGCATCTGCATAGAAGCTTGACATTTCATCAAATACCACATCTTTGCTCACCTTTACCTATCGTGTGAGTGGGTTATAACATTTATATCCCTTTTGCTCAAGGGAGTATCAAATGAAGACACACTTTTCTGCTTTTGGATCAAGCTTCGTCCTCAATTCATCTAGGACATGTACATATGCAATACAGCCAAAAACTTTCAAATGTGATAAGTTTCACTTTTTACCTGTAAACTTCTCTTCAGGTGTAACTTGATATACAGCAACAGTCGAAGTCCTGTTCATGATGTATATAGTAGTATGCACAGCTTCTGCCCAATAACAATGAGGCATATTCTTCTCAGCCATTAAGGCTCTTGCTATTTCTGCAATATGTCTATTTTTGCGTTCAGCAACACCATTCTGTTGTGGTGTGTACCTGCATGAAAACTGACGCCGAATTCCATGATTTTTTAGAAAATTGGTGAACTCATTTGATATGTATTCACCTCCTCCATCAGATCTTAATGTCTGAATGTACTTCCTTCCCTGTCTTCTTTTCGACCATAACTTTAAAATTCTAGAAGTGAGTAAACACCTCGATCTTCTCTTTCATGAAATATACCCATACTTTGCGTGTATGGTCATCAATGAAAGTAACATAAAACCTGCAACCACCCATAGATATGGTCTTTGCTGGACCCCAAACATCTGTATGTACTACTTCTAGTACATTCTCACTAACATGCTTGTCATGTGGAAATGATGCTCTTGACTGTTTACCAAATTGGCATGCTGCACATACCTTTTGCATTTCAGCAACTTTGAAATTTGGTAGTCCATGGACAATCTCCTTTGACTGCATCAGTTTCACCCTTTGCAAGTTTGCATGTCCAATCCGTTTGTGCATATCTCTATATCTGCAATAACTCATGCAACTTTTGCAAACATGGCTGCATTCATTTCAGGAATCTTCACATTTAAGGTGAACATCCTACCCACTTTGTTTCCTTTGGCAACCAATCGTCCATCCTGCTTGTACTCTTCTACATATAATCCATCAGCATTGAACCTGACTTGTAATCCCTGGTCAACCATTTGTCCAACAGAAACTATATTCTTTGTTATATTTGGAATATGCAGCACATCAGCGAGATGTTTTACCTTTCCGTCCTCCATAGACAATGCTATGTTTCCTGTATGCTCAATAGGATGCGATGTATCATCACCTGTTTCAACATATCCAGGAACTGGCATTTTCTGCAAACTACTAAACCATTCTGCATGACTAGTCATCTGATTTGAAGCACCTGAATCAACATATCAGACATTATCATTCGATTTTGAAACAACAGCAGACATCGTATTCATCATGTGATGTTGAACCATAAACAACTTCTCAGAATCATCTGCACTTGTGGATGCATAATTGTTTTGCTGCCTTCTGTTATTTTGATTCTTGAACCTACAATCACGTTCAAAGTGTCCAGGTTTACCACAATTCCAGCATCCTTTACTATCATTACCTGAATCATTTCTTTGGAAATTTCTGCGACCTCTTTGACTCCCCTTGCCTCGAAACTATCCTCTTCCTCCTGCATGATTCTGTTGTTGACTTGGTCTTGGTTATTGTTTCCTCTTCCACTTCCAAAACCTCTACCTCTGCCTCTTCCTCTGCCAGAGTAGAATACCTACTCAGAACTGGGCTTTCCTTGGGAGTTTGAATCCTCACCAAGATTCTTTTCTTCAATAATGAGCATAGATACCAAATCAGCAAAATTCAGAATATTTTCCCTGGTCTGTATAGAAGTTCTGAACTGCTTATATGCAGCTCCTAAACCACGAAGGCACACTTCCACCTTATCATCATCTTCTACATTCACGCCAATAGATGCAAGTGACTCACATATGCTTTTAATTTTTAGAGTGTAGTCACTTACCGACATGCTCTTTTTCTCCAATGTATGCAACTCGTTCTTGAGTTGCAATTTCCATGCCTTTGTATTGGTCTCGTACAAAGTGACCAAACTATTCCAAGCTTCTTTTGGAGTCTTGGCATCCTATATGTGTCCAATCATGCTATCCTGTATGCTAACAGATAGCCAATACATTACCTTTCGTGCTCCTTGATTCCATTCCTCATATGCTCTTAACTGTTCTGCAGTCTGATTCCTTTCTGGTAACTGCGGAGCATTTTCATTCTCTCCTTCGATGTACTTCCAGTAGCCTTTTCCCATCAGGAAATTCTTCATTCTGAATCTCCAAGCATGGAAGTTGTTCTTGTCCAACTTATCGCTCATAAGCTGACTCATTCCATCTGCGTTTGCCATTTTTGCAACAATTCACAACACCGCAACACACTACAAGCAGCATTTCTGCTTGAACACTGTCGCACTATGACGTGACAGTTCGATCTAAAAAAAACACAGTTTTCGTGTATCAACAGTACATGGAATCGATTTAAATTCTGGATCTGGAATATATGAGTGTCGCTAAACACAATGCAAGTGACAATTTCTGAAATTGACCTAGTTTTTCTGTGGGCCCCACCTTACGAACTCGAAACGAAGGTCGAGATGGCTCCAAAACTTCGACCTGACAAAAACAAGTGACCCTAAAGGGATAACTCTCAAAAATATTTTGAGGTCTTCTACCTTCACGCCAATTTTCGTAGCAAACGGAGGCCGTTTGTGAAATCGCGTTTTCTCCACGCCTTGCCGCGTAGTCTTCACCGTCGCCTTCTCCACGAGCTCTCTACAACCATGCTGGCTCTGATACCATGTCATGAGGAAGGAGATAAGGAAGAGAGCTCACACACACACTCTCACTCTCAAGGAGAAGCACACACACAAATTGAGACAGGGAAGAATGATCTTCTTCTTCTTTTTCTTCTATTACATAAAAGGAATGTACAAGAATGAAAGAACATAGTAGATTATATAAAATGTAGAACTTATCTTCAAGAAATGTCCATACCTAAATTGGTTCCTCCCATGTTTAGAGAAGAAATGAACATAGGTGGAGGTTCAACTAAAATCAAGGATGCAAGCCTTTTATATAGGTAATCAAAGGGGCAAAGGAAGACAAGGACAAAGCAAGGGAAATGAGTGTTTAGAGGAAGGCAAAACCACTCAAGAAATCAAGGACATGTACCAAGACATCTCATCACAAAGAGCTAGAGAAAGAAAAAAAGGAAGAGGAGGAAGGTATCAACAAAATAGGAATCAAGATGGAGAAGGGTGCTACATATGTGAAAAATTTGACCACCATGCTATCGATTGCTACCCATGAGAAAACCAAAGGGGCTATAATCAAAGTTCTTCATACAAAGGCCAAGGTAAATATGCTTATAGAAGTTCAAAAAATGATAATCTTTTGATGATGCACATGAGTGGGAATTCAAATGAAGTAGATAGCACTTGGTATATCGATAGATGTAGCAACCAGAGGAGTTGCAAGGCCTCTTGGTTTACTAATGTACATGCTCCCAAAGGTAAAGGAAATGTAGAAACAAGTGATGATACAACCCATGAGATCTCCTCTATTGGATATGTTGCTTTGGATGACAAGGAGGAAGGAAGATGTCTCAATGATGTCTTGCATGTACCCACCATCACAAAGAACTTGGTATCAATAGTGAAAATGGTTGAAAGAGGGTATGAAGTAACGTTCAAGAAAGGTGGATGCTTTGTGGAGAACCCTAAGCAAGAGTAAAAGGTCATGGCAAGATGAAGGAAGAAAGGATGACTCTTCACTTTGGAGGTGGACTCTCATTCCACTTAACATGTATACTTCACATATGGCAACAAGAAAATTTTGGAGTTGGATTTGTGGCACAAGAGGATAGCTCACATCAATATACAAGGAGTGAAGGAAATGCAATTCAAGAGGCTGGTTGAAAGGCTTCCCAACTTTAAACGAGAAGGTATGAAGCATTTATGTGAATCTTGTCGATTAGGTAAGCAAGCAAGATGTCCATTCAAGAAGAGTGGCTACATAAGTCAACAACCATTGGAATTGATATATGCATATGTCTGGGGACCAACCAAAGAGCATTCCATTGGAGGTAACAAGTACTTTCTCACCTTAATAAATAATTGCACAAGGATGGTTTGGGTTTAATTCATCAAACAAAAATCGGATGTATTTACATGTTTCAAAGAATTCAAGGCAATGTTAGAAAAGGAAAGAGGTACATACATCAAGAAGCTAAGGTCTTATGGAGGAGGAGAATATTTCTCCAATGTGTTTTCTGATTCTTTATGGGATCAAGGCATCAAGAGGAAATGGAAGTGCACACCCCAAAAAAATGAGGTAGCACAAAGAAAGAATAGATACATTGTGGATATTACTAGAGCAACACTTAACCAAATGAATGTACCTAACATATTCTTGAGTGATGTAGCAAATACCACTGTGTATCTTATGAATAGGGCTCCTACCTTAGGGATCCATGGCTTGAAAACATATCAAGCTTATTATGGTAAGAAACCTCATCTTTCCCACTTCAAGATATTTGGATGTGATTGTTATGTACATATGAAAATGAATTGAGGCACAAGCTACAACCAAAGGCAAAAAGTGTGTGTTTCTAGGACATTCAAATGATCATAAAGGTTATAGGAGCTTCAACCCAAACACAAAGGACTTATATCACAATGTGCTAGGAGTGAGAGTCCTCTCCAGACCAAAACTTTAAGGTCACTTGAGGAAAATTCATCTTAGGAGGATGCATGCTTCAAATCCTTAGCGACCAGATTTTTAATGTGTGGTTCTAGTGTTGTAGTAATAATGGTCTCTATTTACCAATGTCGAACACTCTCTTCCCCTCCTACATATCATTTTCCTCAATGATCAACGAGGAAAGTACTTCCGAACGAAAGCTTCTAATTCCGAAGTAAATATGTAAGCTTTATTTTTTTCTTGGCTACTAAATCCTCCTGGATGAAGTGGTTGTCCGTCAAACATGTTTGTCTCCTATCTAGAATTCTATTTGGAGAATGACATGTGTTGTCACTTTCCTACAAACAACCAATACCATCTATTAGATTATCATCCCTATAAATATGCTTTCTAAATTTACTATCATGAAACACTAGATGGAATCTACAATTTCGAGGAAGATCTAATTGGTATGCAACATCACTAAGTTTCTTAACTATCTTCCAAGTTCCACAAAACCTTGGTGAAACCTTAATGCATTTCTCTATGCATAATGAAGGTGATCTTGCTAGGACTTAAAGAAAAACTTTACCCCCTTCTTCAAAGACTCTAGGGGCTTTCCTCTTGTTAGCATTAGCTTGAGCCCTATTAGTTGCTGCTACATCTTGGCTTTAACTATTTCTAAATTTTCTTGGTGATTTACTAGAAAATCTGTAGCACTAGAGCATTTACAAAGCTCTTGATGTAATATCATGGAAATTAAAGAAGAAAAGTTATGCCCAATTCAAATTTTTTTTGGGGCTTGCTTCTCTTTGCTTATTTCTCTACTACTTTATCTTACTCTGAAACACTCTCTCCGTCTTAGTGTCTGTCGTCCCTTGTCAGTTCACTTTGCATCAAGATGTATGTTGTCCTTCTATCCAGTCCATTGATATATTCTTTAGCTTGTATATTTCTTTATTGTGCTTTGGCATTTAGTTGCTCCTAGTTTTTGGTTCTTTGTTCACACTCTTCGAGACCTTCTTGCTTCTCGTTGTAGGCTGATGTGTGCTTTAGCTTGATACGTGCCCCTGTAGGGCTTTGAGCAAAGGGTGAGCTTTTCTTTATTGAACTATTTTGTGTTTTGATTTTCTTCTTCTTCTTTTCTTGCTAGATTTTCCCTCCATGGTTTGGCTAACATGGGACACCTTAGTTAATCTTAATCCCATTCCCTATAAGTAAGTGCATCTATGTCATCATCTAAATCATATATCCTCTTTTGTTATCTCTTTGTTAGTTTATAACCTCATGTGCAATATGCAAAATTATAAAGAGCAGATGCACCTTTTTGGCATTTGAACATGCATTTGATAGTCTTTGAATCCCTAAGTGTGAATTTATTTCTAAATCACCTAATTCTGCTACTTTAAGAAGATGGTATTTTGACAATAAATCTTTAGATGTGATCTTGGAAAATTTTCTACCAAGCTCCTTATTTAGTGCATCATGCTTAAACTAATTCCACAAGTTCTAAACAAATTCTACTTGCCTTTCTCTCATGTCAATAGTGTCTCATGATCTTAATTGATGTCCATTTATGCTTCCTATGTATTGTCCATTAAAATTTGATCTTTAATATCTTCAAACCCTTTAGCATGTCTAACATTTTTTGCAAAACTTAATTTTGGCACATCATAGCCATATTGATCCTTTGGTAGTGGGGTATCTTGTATTGGTGCTTCAACTTCTAGTAATGCTTTTAGTGTCTCAAACTCAATCCTTTATGCATTTGATTGTACCTTTATAGCTTCATTTTCTTTTTCCAACAATGCCTCTACTTTTTCTATGACCTTCTCCACTAGTAATTCTCTAGGATGCATCATCTTCCATAAGGTCAATCTTGAGTAGGTCCCCATCTTCTAAAAGTTTGCATAGATCTTCAAGCTTTGATCATATTTTTATTTAGTAGTTGGAAAAAAATCTATGTTTGGATTCTAATTATTCTTTGAATGTGTCTCTAATCATGCATAATTATCTATGGTACTCAGAATTTCTACCTTGTGTAGGTCTAATTCCCTTATCATGCCCAAATGTGGATGATTTTGGGGACATATCTCTCTAATTTGAACATGTATATCCTTGTTTACTCTTTTGAGTGGATTGAATTTTGACTCCATGTTTCCCTAAATGTGTTATTAACCTTAATCAAGCTATCAAACCATGCTTGGAACTCAAGTTCAAGTTTCATGCATAATTATCTATGATACTCAGAATTTCTACCTTGTGTAGCCCTAATTCTCTTATCATGCCCAGATGTGGATGATTTTGGGGACATATCTCTCTAATTTAATCATGTGTATCCTTGTTTACTCTTTTGACTGGGTTGAATTTTGACTCTATGTTTCCCTAAATTTCTTATTAACCTTAATCAAGCAATCAAACCATGTTTGAAACTCAAGTTCAAGTTTGTGCTTGTGGGTTTCTTCTTGGCCTTCTATCCAATGGTTTTCATGTACTATTATGATCTCAACATGTTATTGTTCTTGTCCTGTATTTCTTTTTCTTCATCTTGTACTCTAGTGTGGGGAACTTCTTCTTGGATTTAATCTCACTCTATTAGTGCCTCTTGTGATGTTATGATGGTATCTTGCTGTCTGTCTAGTAATTAGAAAACTATGATTTCTTATGTGTCATGAAGATCTATTGCCACCTTGTCTTATAAATATGAAGAAATCAATGCTGATGGAATAGATGTGTGAGATGAAGATGGATGAGATGGACCAGATGATGTGATTTGGATCTAATCGAGAGGGACGAATGAAAAGAAGAAACCTTTAGTGCTAATGATAATGGATGGATTTTTTTTGTATGATATATGAAACGATGAAGATTTGATGGAGATGAAAAGATTTTTGGTTCAAGAAATGGTGCAAATGGAAATGATGGCAAGAAGAATGCAAGTTAAGATGAAATGAGTGGGTCTAAAGTTTTTGAAATGTGCATGAGACTGGTGTGCATTGATACAATGGAAGGCATTATGACAGGGTGGGTGCATGAGGTTTTATTATGCATCTAGTGTTCATGTGTATGTCTCTTACAAACAATGACATGAAAGGCAAAGGAAAGATGTCCATGATGACTTTTTCCATGTTGGCCGAGTGGGTAATTCGAGGGGAAAATTTGGATACAATGGGATGGGTGACCAATTTAGATGCACTTAGAGTAGATTCTTTAGGTAATGTAGTAGTTGGGATGTTAGAAAATATGGGTTCAATGTGAATGGTGTCCATGGTAGTGACTACTTTGGGTTCACTATGTGGCCATGAGGAGTGTTTGACAATGATACTAGTATCTTGTCAGAAATCTTTCTTGATGATAGTATTGTAGAAGTTCTATGTGGTGTATACACAAAGGTCATGATGGATGTGACAAAGTGTGTGAGGTCATGATTTACTTCTTTTTCCTCTCAAGTGGTTTTTCTTCAGATGTGGAATTTAAATCTTCTAAGTTGGCAATTTCCAAAACAAGTGTGGTCACTTTAACTTTTACTTGTCTCACCCTCTTTACAACTTTCTTTTTCTTTATGGCATCCCCTTATGTCTATTTCTTCCTCATAATAACCCTCACTAGTGATGGTGGTTAGTGATCTGTGGCTTTTCCCTTTCCTATGCTTGTGGGAAACTATGGAGTCCAGCTCTAGAGCACTAGTGGCTTTGCCTTGTGCATCAACCATCTCAACAACTTCTTCAAAATTATGTGGTGCTTTGGAGGATGGTTATAGCCATCTCTTTTTAGGTGTTTTTTCTCAATGTGGTTCTTCAATGATTCAGTAATAATTGAGGCCTTTGTGCCTCTCATTCTCATTGGGACCTTAGATTCTACACTAATGGTAGGTGCTTAGACTCTCCATCTCTTGGGTTTCATAGTCTTAGGTTTCTTAAAAATTTCTTGCATATCTCATGCCATACCCCAAGATAAATGTGACATCCAATTTGAAAGTCTATCAAAGATAAAGGTTTTCATGTGTACCATGGAGTACATGATTCTCTTTCTAGTTTAAACATGTGGAAAGGGATGATAAATTATGCATACTCCAATGTTCCATGTCGTGTCATAGGTCCAGATTGATGAACTAAAAATTCGATGCACATTTTCCTATAAGTGACACAGAGTGGTATATCATGTTCCATGTTATCATGCAAGGTACCTATAATAAACGAGCTATCATTATGTGAGGAAGACCTATGATAAATCCATAGAAATCTGTTCGCATGGTTCGTTCGGAATGGGAAGACCTGTCATAAAATCCATAGAAATCTGTTCCCATGGTTCATTCGCAATGGAAAGTGGCATTAATAATCCAAATGGTTTACCATGATGACGTTTTACATGCTAACATACAATGCATTGAGAAACATAATGTGCAATATCTTTTTCCATGTGTGGCCAAAAGAAGAAATCTTTGCAGGTAGAAATGGTGCTTTGTATGCCTCTATGACCCATGTAAGATGGCTCATGCCTTTATTTGATGAAAAAATCTTTAAAAGCTTGGGTTATGCATAATCTATGTTGAAAATAAAGGAAACCATTATGAAATGTATAATGTTCATCAGATAAAGATTGCACCATTGTTGAAGTCATGCCATGCACGTGAAAAATACAAATCAGATGCATTAGTGGAAAGCATTTCTTGAAAAGAATGTATTTGAATGGTAGAAATATTATGCAAAATAACAGAATGTGAAGGAAATCGGCTAAGAGCATCAGCTACAACATTAGTTTTACCAGGCTGATATTGGATCATGGGTTGGAAATTTTGAATGAATGATGCCCATTTAAGATGGCGATTAGAGATTAAGGGCTGATTTAATAAATACTTAATAGCCTGTTGATCAGTTTTGATTAAGACCTCAGAGTCCATAAGATATTATTTCCAAATTCGTAAAGCATGCACAAATGCTAACAATTGTTTATCATATGTACTATAATTCTTTTATGAGGGCTTAAGCTTCCTACTCTCAAATGCAATGGGATGATAATTTTGCATTAAAATTGCACCTATCCCTGAAAAACTAGCATTATTAACAACATGAAAGGGTTGTGAAAAATCAGGTAATTGTAAAACAGGTGCATGTGTAAGTGCATGTTTGAGTTTTTCAAAGGATTGTTGTTGGGTAAGTGCCCATGCAAATTTTATTTTCTTTTTCAATAACAAGGTAAGGGGACTTGCTAAATAAAAAATTTCGAACAAACTTCCTATAGAAACTAGCCAACCCAAGAAAAGAACGAACATCATTGACTGATTATGGTGTAAGCCATTCTACTATAACTTTAATCTTTTTTGGATCCACATGTGCACCTTCACTTGAAATAATATGTCCTACATATTCTAGCTTACGTTGAAAGAAGTAACTCTTTTAAGGATTAGCGTAGAGTGTGTTCTCTCGTAGTAAATGGAAAATTGTCTTAAGATGCTTCTCATGCTCACTATCATTCTTACTTTAAACAAGTATATCATCAAAAATTACAAGAACAAAAGCTTGAAAATCAAGAAAAATGTTATTCATCATTCCTGCAAATGTAGCAGGTGCATTAGTAACTCCAAAGTGCATTACCATAAATTCATAATGGCTTGTTTGAGTTCTAAATGGAGTCTTAAAAAAGGTTTTCTATTTCCTTTTGGTGTAGTGGGCCATGTCTATAAGGTGCTTTATGAGGAGGAGAACTACCAGGGACTAAGTCTATGCTATGGTCAAAGGATCCTCGAGATGGTGGTAGTTCAGAGGGATACTCAGACATAAAACAATCCTTATAAGCAGTCATGAAAGGTTTATGTGCATCAGGATGTCTATGAGTATAAACATTGATGACATTGACAAAGACAATGCATGAATTGAATCCTTTCCTAAATGCACGTTTTACTTGAGTATGAGTAATCAATGGAAATCGCTGGAAATGATGCCGTGCAGACAAAGTAATGATTTGACCTTTAAATTCAAAGTTAAAAGTATGTGTGTGGTAGTCAATGAATGGGTTATAATGATGATGGAAAGGCATACCTAGTATAACATCGTAAGATTACAAAGGTGCAATTAAAAATGTTCGTGAATCAACATATGGACCTATGCTAATCGTAACATCTTGCACTTCTCGTGTTACATTATAACGATTACCTTCAAATGTAGCTTTTACTTTATACAAAGAAGGAAACATTTTTAATTTAAGTTCTTGTACTAATAAATGTGAAATGAAGTCATGTGAACTCCCATCGTCATGTAGAATTTTAACAAGTTTGGTGTTTATAGTACCCTGCATGCAAAGTAGAGAATGAAGAGAGATATCATTACCCAAGGTACTTAAGTGCTTCTCCAATGCTTCCTCTGTCCAAAGACGAGGAATTTATTCATTGTGGGCCTCCATGTTATGTAATTGAACTACAACAAGTTTCATGTTAAGAGGTTGCAATCAGCACTTCATTTTTGTATGTCGAGGTATGCCACAATTCCAGCAAGTGATTCATGGTCGCTTCTATTGGGCATCCATCACTGATGTTTGTAGGGTAGGTGGTTTGGTAGGTTGGAGACATGAAGCAACAGGTGGAGTTGAGATGTTGGATTGCGGTGGATGAGGAAAACTAGGGTAAGATGGGGCATTAAAAGTACGTTTCATGGGAAGATTTGGTTTAACAAAAAGTTGTCCTTGACGTGGTTGGTGTAGATGAGGTGACTTGGTTATGGACTATAATTCTTTCTCTGCATGATAGGTGAAAGATATAGCCTCGTTGAGGGTTGTAGGTCGTAAGGTGTGAAGCTTAGCTTGGATTCCCACCTCCAAACCATCTTCGTATTTCCACTGCAAGCTATCCTCTGGTACATCGTCAAGCATTCGAACCAATAGTAAATTTTGCCAGAACCGCTCCGTGTAGGTAGTAACCATATCTCCCTCCTTCCATGTAAGGATCGTCCATGCACGTCAAACATGTAAATGGTATTGAGGAGGAAGAAAAGAATCCTTCACTTTATCTTGGAAAGCCTTCCACATTGTTGGACGCTTGGTATTGTGCCATAGGACATTCCACCAGAGTTGAGCTTTTCCTACTAAATCAGTATAAAAATCATCAAACTCTAAAAGCCATGAAAGGATTAAAGGGCCATCCTTCCGGCCATCAAGCCGTAAAAACTCGTAAATCTTAACGACAATCTTGGAATGCATGCCATCTGACTAGGCAGAGACAATAGCTTTGACCACCCTCGTAAGGTTGTCTTCATCAGTTTGCATCTTTTTGAGTATCTCGTTGCACTATCGGATGTCGTTATGAGCGCCTCGTAATTCGTGTTGTAGGAGCTCCAGTTGTTGCTCGAGTGTGACCTCCGATAGAGATGATTCGCCAAAATCCTCCATGTTGTTCATAGGCTCCATGATGATGTAGAGACAAAAACCTCTTGCTAAGTATGTAAAAACAATTTTTGAGTTTGTTTGAGTTGAAATGTAAAAGGAATGGTTGTTCTTGGGAATTGAAAAAGTAAGAAAGAGATGAAAGTTCTGTTAAATATAAGAAAAGAGAAGTAGAGTGAAAACACAAAGAGATAGTGTAGTGGTAAAACACTTCCCTTGTGTGGATGAGGTTGTGGCTTCAAATCCTCCCACCTTGGTGAACCTAAAAGTCCTTATTGCCACTCATACATTAAAATTGGTTCATGCATAGCCAACGGTCGCCAAGGGAGCCTTGGGTGCCAAAGATTCCAAAGTAATGCCTCAGTTATGCCTAAGTTCTATGCATTAGTCGATGCCTTGGAGTAAGCCGAAGGAGTAAGCGTAGGTGTAAACGTAGGTTCTGGTTCTGAAATAGGAACAAAAACAGAAATGGAAATGAAAATGGAAATGGAAACAAAAACGAAAACAAAAACAAAAATGGAAATAGAAACCAGAGCCCGAGCTTGAATTGGAATCAGAATCGAAATCGGAATCGGATCGCAAAGAGAGAACAATGAAATAGAGATCAATTTGCCAAAACAAACAGAAACAGATCCCTCTGTAGTGATGTGTGGAAGGCTCTAATACCATTGTTATCAGAATCTTGCTCACACGCACACAGAGGTTGCAAACGCAAAAAATACATAGAAAAATAAAGAGGCCAAGAGACGAGACTGAATGGAGTATTAGCTGCAATCTCCCATGGACTGAATGCAGTATTGGGTGCAATCTCCCCCCATGCACTCTGTTTCGACAATCCACAGAGTGCACGTATTTATAGGAATTTTTGATTACGTCGAAAAGAGTGGTTACATGAGAGCGGCTTCAAAAAGCATGCGTGAAACTAAAAGTTGGTGACTTTCGTAGAAATCCTTTCTTTTAATATCAAAAACTGCGGTCTACAATGAACCTTATTCTAACCACTATTTTTCTAACTATTTCTAACAATAGAACCTTCTATGCGGATTTATTTACAAAGTAAATTATAAATCGGATTTATTGATGTCCGCCCTAAAGTCGGATTATTGATGATGGCCCTTTCATGCTTCCACGCCCTCACGAACCTTCGGTTTCAATATCAAAAACACCAAAACACATTAATACATTAATAAATTAACACTCCAACAATGCATTTTCCAACATATTCCATAATGTATAACATGAAAAATCTAGAATCTCTTTAGGATGGGACATTAAGATGTTTTACTTGCACTCTATAGGTGGATTAGCCTTTGGTGATTCTTTTGCCTAATGATTAAGCATGTGAGTGAAGTCCATTTTGTTAGGAGCCTTTACTCTCTAGATAAGCTTTTCTTTACAAAATCTTGAAGCTTGTTGTAGTAAATTGGAGTTGATGCTTGTAAAATGGATGTATTATTGTTGGATACTTCCAATGGTTACTTTTAACTCAATTTCGTAGATAACCTAGAAGTGAATGGATACTAGGAGGTGCATGAGAGTTACGGATCCAAATTTGCATATAAAATTGACATGCTTGTAGTAATGCCTTGGGTATCCAAACTTTCTAGGTGTATTGTTGATGTTGAATAAATTTTTTGGTGACTTTTCCTTAAGCATATTTTCTTTCTATTGCCTCATCCTTTTGAGGAGAAGGTTTTGATGCCTTAACTACCCATATTTTCTTTGGTGGGTATGGTTTGTGGTCCATTTTGTTCTTCCTAGAATAGTTTATCACGAGTATACCATGAGATCTTAAGAGGTTTTGTATGACTCTTTGATTGGATCATAATTCATTCAAAATCATGGGTGGATGTTTGTGATGTAGTGCTTATTACCTGGTCATTTTCCAAATGGGAAATAGACATTATTGGTCCTATTATCTCACCTGCCAAAGGTCCTCATGCTCAATAAATAATAGGAGTGACACATTATCTCACCAAATGGGTTGAGACACGTGCTACAACTAAATTTGACGCTTTAAAACTCCAAAAATTTTATTTGAGCAAATTTTCACATGTTTTGTCTATTCATTCAAATAATCGATGATCAAGGTACTCACTTTGTCAATGAAGTCATACATGCCTTATCAAAGGAATTTTGTATTGCCCATAAGCAGTCACCTACTTACCATCCCTAAGAAATCCATCAAAGTGAGAGTTCCAACAAAGTTCTATGCACAATATTGATGAAATTGGTTAATTGGGGATGCTCAAATTGGGATAAAAAAGCACATAAAACCCCACCTTGTGTGAAAGATCCATAGATTTAGGTTCAAGCCCCGAATTACACACAAGAAAAATGATATACAAGCCCAAAAATAAGCAATCAAGAAAAATGGGGACGAGGATCATACGGAAGTGGGTTCAAAAGCAATCCCAAGTGCCATCGAGAAAGACCCCAACACGTACTATGTGGGTCTCAACGAGATTTTCCATTCCTCCTCTAGCTCCCATAAGCACCTCTTCCATACTTGCACAACCCTTTTGCCCTATTCTCCTCCATCATAGAGCATGTACAATAGGTGAAAGCAATGCTTTTTGGATTATTATGATAAATTTTAGTTCATGTTCTTGGATGTATGCTATGCTTAGAAAAAGAAATCAATCTTGTATATATGTACATATCTACTTTTTTAATATATTCAAAACTAATCCTCTCAATCTAGTGCGTCAAGTTTATATTACAACAAATAAGGCGTATGGAGCTAGTCAATCTAGAACCTCTTGAACTACAAATATCCTTTAGAGACGTTGTAGTTACATTCCTCAACACAGATGAATCATTGTGGCTAATCAAGTTGGCCCAATCATTTATTCTTGGTTAGTATGTAGTCAACATCTCTGGTTGGAGACAATTACTTCATGGTTTCTTAAAAGTAATATGTGAGCACTAAACAAATATATACATGTGTTCTTTCCTCGCATACAAGGATGCACTCTTATGCATTGGTGTATAACAACTATGTCTCATGCGAGGCCATATAATGTGGCCCTATGTTTGATGCACATTTGAAGTCCAATTGACTTGAATGGTGCAAGAGACACGGTTGTCCATTTTAACAAAATGAAGCTTACAATTGGCCATGTTGATATAAGGTCTTCACAATAATTCGATGTTGCATCTAAAGTGCAACTTGCTAGAGTAGATGCACACTACCCGAGGTTATCTCATCTCGATGGATTCAAGGTGCATCTTAATGTCATACAATAGCACATGCCTCATTGCCTTATCATTAAAACATCTTCAAGTAGCTAATTATTGAAGTTTTTCACTAGTTTCTTGTTTAAGGGAAAGCAACCAAATAAGATGAAAATGGGGGGAATGATCAATCAATTGAGTCTCTCTCAGTTCTATCTTCTTACCATCAATCACAAGAATGTGGGGAATAAGTTTCACAAGGAGGAAGCCATTGCGCTTTCGCTTGTTTGTGGGTCTTTCCTCACAATGAATTGTGAAGGTCCCAAAAACCCATCATGAGAAGTGTAGTGGGCATACTTATACATCCCGACATGATGATCAAGTGTTACTAACAAGAAATCAACTCTTACAATCTCTACCTTCAAAACAGGGAAGAAAATAAGGGGGGGAGCCATGCAAGCATCATCAACATGTGATTTTTTTCCCTCTTATGGATCACATGCCTTGTTAGGGCTAGTTAAAAAAGGGAAGAAAGAAAAAGAAAAATCCCCACTCTCATAGTTCAGACATCCTCTTCATTTAATAACCCTTGGACACATTGCTCAAGACCCACATGTGTGTGATTGTCTTGCATGTACATGTGTGCTTGCCTTGCTCTTGTTGTATTGCACATACTAGTCAAACAAGTCACATTCATTCAGTGCCTCTTTTGCTTCTGCCTCCATTGACACATTTTGATCATAATGGATACTTCAGTTGTAGCTTGCAGACTCCATGCTCCTAAATGAGAGTGTTTGGAGAGATACTTCATCCTCAAGAGCTTGTGCTCCTTCATCTTCGAAAGTCTAAAGGGAATGAGGTTTATTGTTCTAGAGGATCCATGGAAATAAGATGAGGTTAATGTTGAGCTCAGGGATACATGAAACTACATTATCTCTTTGTTGATCTACAAGAAGCATTGCATCAAACTTGCCTAAATGCACTAGCAAGTAAGGATGGGTGGCACAATGTAGTGGTAGCTTGGACATGTCATCTGAGAGAGAGAGAGAGAGATTAATAGTCACCCACTTCTTCGTGTAGTGGAAAGTGTCATCCTTGGTGAGCACCCAAATGAAAATGGACTTTTCATGAGAGGTGGATACTATTAGTCCTTTAGAATTGCCCTAAATGAAACCATCTCCACCATACTTGGAGTCCTTTTGTGAGACAGTCCTTCAGTAGGTTACACTCCGCACCAGACACAAAGATAGAAAGAGCCAAAGAGAGAGAGAGGGGGGGAGGGAGGGAGGGAGGAAGGGAGAGGGGGGAGGGAGGGGAGGGGAGAGAGAGAGAGACAGAGAGAGAGAGAGAGAGGCCACTCAAGAAAAAAACTATCCCAAATGTATAGATACAAGGAATTGGGTCTAATGAACTCAAGCTCATCTTCGGAATCTTAGGATGAAAAATAAAAATAAACCATGAACGTCCATCTGTATAGATACAAGGAATTGGGTCTAATGAACTCAAGCTCATCTTCGGAATCTTAGGATGAAAAATAAAAATAAACCATGAACGTCCATCTTCATAGAGAGACAAATGATCATGGACAATGGGATGAGTTGGATCAATTGGTCGACCAATAGGAGGTGGCAAGAAAAGAGAAAGACCCGGACAAAAACATGGTCAATAAAGAACAAACAGATAGGAAATCTTGTTAAAGAAAATGTATATACACTTCATGTGAGTGATACCACAAGGCTCCAATTAAAAGAGATTAGTTCCGAAGGACCAAAAATTATGGTGCAACCAAAGAAGAAGTACAAGAAGAAGAGCTTGAAGCCAAAGAAACTTTCGAATCAATAAGGATAGTAGCAAAGCCATCCACAATGGATGTAAGTTATCAAGTAAGTTGCTCCAAGAAGGACAAAGATAAAGAGGATGAGTTGCAGGTTCAACTTCAACTCCGATAGCCCTTTAATGAGACTCTGCATGTCAATAAAGGGAAATATGTACTGATAGGAGAATAGCCAATAATAGCACAAACATGGATAAATGTGGGTGTGTACCAATTGAAGCCTGTAGTAAAAAATATTATCCAAATGATCATGGACACAAAACAACAGTTGATGGAAACCGACAAAGAATACAAACAAGCACGTGTAGAAAAAGGTGAGTTCAAAGCTTTTAGTGAACAACTATCCAATCAACTAATGAAAATAGCTTGCGCTAACAAAAAAGGAAGAAGAACCGATTGAGGCTACTAGAGGGATCAATAAATTAACACAAGAGAATTCTTAATTGAAAAGACAACTAGATGAAATCAAGAAAAATATGAAATGGGAGAAGCAGAGAAAACATGACTAGTCAATAGGATCAAGATTCTAGAGACCCAAATCAAAGTATACACATATGAAGCTGACACATGTCGTAGCCAAAATAAAGACCTGATGACATCAATATTATTGAATCAACCTATGGATGCATCAAGATCTACAAGTGATGACATTGTTGAACTACACACACAAATTGAAAAGTATGCTAATAAGCTCTCAAAGGAGCAAGCATAATGTGTTCAACGGGAATCAAAATACACGCATGACACAAATGCACTATGGAATAAATGGAAAGAGGTCATGTCCAATACATAGAACAATGCAAACAAATGAATATAATGTGTGCTAGCAAAATAAAGAGTGAACAAGATCTCAAGGAAGCAAACGAAAAAATAAAAGAAAAAGATAAAGTAATTGCATCTTTATAGGCACAATTATCATAGCCAACAAACATAGGGACACCAGTAGTTCCAAGCTCTCAAGTGGCTACTGAGCAATACAATATGAGGAGAATATACAAGTTGACGACCATACAATGCCATATACTACAAAAATAAGCTAAAGAGAGTGGGCACTATTGATGTCCCAAATCACACATAATTTTTAAGAGGTAATAGTAAGAGTAATGAAAGAGGCCAACATTAAGAGCAAAGATTTGTATAGCATTATGAGGCCATTCAATGTACCATATGGGATCGTGAAAGAAGAAACATGATGCTACATAAAGAAATTGACCCATAAGGATCCGAACCAACACTTGAACTTCAAGGCAGCAACCTTATCTTACACTTAAGAAGAATTCAAAAAAGGAGATCTTGTCTGGAGAAGAAAATTTTTGAAGAAGACTCCTACCTTATGGGTGTAGTGGAAAGAGGCACCATATTTATTACAAGTCAATCCTTCTTTTTGCCTAGTACCACGCCGATGACCATGGGCACAATTTTAGGAAGAATAGCATAAGGACAAGATCAATAATCAGTGGCTCAATTTTCCCTCGCTACTGGGCCTACCACATAATTTTCTACCAATCAAAGAATACATGGTGTGAAACATAGAGTTTTGGTCATCGAGATATGCCTCTGTACTATACTTACCAATAAAGATGACCAAGAAAGTGTTGAGTATGCTGCTCACTATCCTAAAAGTTTTTAAAAATGTTGAGTACAAATTTTTGAATTTCATTGGCATTAACCAAGGCACCAAAGCATTATTTTTTGACTTTTTCGTCACTCCAAGACACCTCACAATAATGGCTATATAACCTCGAATAATGTTCTTGCTGAGTACTTATATGCAAACACTGGAAAAAGCCTTCTTCACCGGATTTTTTTGAAAATGTTATCAAATTTGAATGCTAGATTACTTGCATATGAGCTAAGCTTTTTTTCTGATCATCGCCAAGCTCCAAATGATGGAACCAAATCAGCTTAGTGTAAAGACTTAATGATTCATGAAGCCAACATGCTAAATCAGACAGAAAGAACAATGTTCAAGACCTACTCACATCACCCACAAAATCTTGTCACGAACAATAGAGTTCAGGAGGAGGGACGTGTGGAGGGAGAATCCAACAAGAAAAGAAGAAGAAGAAAATGAAAACACAAAATAGTTCAATAAAGAAAAGCTCACCCTTTGCCCAAAGCCCTACAGGGGCACATATCAGACTAAAGCATGCATTAGGCTACAACAAGAAGTAAGGAGGTCCTGAAAGCATGTTAAAACAAATAAAAACTAGGGCCAACTAAATGTTGAAGTACAACAAAGAGTGACTAATAAATGCCATTCAAGGTCACTAGGTGCATGCAGTGAAAAGAAAAATACAAGCTAAAGAATAAATCAATGGGCCATATAGAAGGATAGCATGCCTATTGATGCAAAGTGGACTATCAGGGGTCGAGAGACACTAAGAGGGTGAGAGTGTTGCAGAGGAAGATAGAGCAAGAGAGAAAGAAGCAAAGAGGGCCAGGCCCCAAAAAGTTTTCGAATTAGGCTTAACTTTTCTTCTTTAATTTCCATGATATTACATCAAGAGTATTGTAAATGCTCTATAGAAGTCCTCTAGATGCATAATCCAAGAAGATTGTAACGTTAGCTTTGTATATTAATAGGAATTTAGTGATTTACAATAAAAGTCCTGGTCTCTTGTGTGAAAGGACCATTTTTAGGGCACGTGTAAATAAGTCACTTTGTGACTCTTTGTAAAGACTTTTTCCATTTTGAATGAACACGCTGAAATTTTTTGAATTTGCTTCTTTCCACCTATTTATCTTCTTCCCCATGAGCTTGTATGTGTGTGTGATGATTGAAATGCATGTCTAGAGGTGTTGTCTACCCTTTCCCCTTCTGTTTTTGCCATTGTCCTGTGTGTGTGAAGCTTGGTGAGTTTTGGAGCAAGAGTTGGTGTTTCCCACCACCATACTTTGCTCATAAATCCAAGCGTGCTTGTCAAATTAGGTGAAAATATGACTGTTAGATGCAACTCATTGAGAGCTTCAAAATGAATCGGTGATTGAATATATTTGGGTATTGCAACTAAGAGAAATGGCCTAATTTGTACTTACCATTGTAGCAAGTATCACGACATACATTTTCAATGAGGTAGGTGATGTGAGAGGTGGATAGACGTAATTTACATGCATTGTTTGTACATTCACTTCATTTGCCATTCGAAAAAGCACATGTCCTCATACACTTGATATGTCTATGTCCATGGATTGATAAATTAAAGTGTGTATTAATCCACTACTATGCACAATTTTTTATGATTGAGGATCATTGGAGGTTTTTAATACACAAGAAATGGAAACTCTTGCATTTCCACATTCTAGCATTATAGGGGATGGCATGAACAAAGCAAATTGATAAGAAGGATCCCATTAAATTTCCTAGCTACATGCAATACACTTAGTAACTAACATGGATGAATCCCCATAAAAGGCAATGCCATTGATCATGATCTGCATACCATCACAATACACAGCTTGGAAATTACTTAAGAACTAAACAATCACATTTAATAAGAAGTGGCACATGGGCTGAATTTGTATCACACTTCAAATCAATCACTATCGCTACAAATATCATATGATGAGCCTCCATCAGCCAAGAAATCATCACAAAAAAGGATGAAGATGTTAGTATATGACCAATTTTTTGATGACATGACTTCTCCTACATCATTTCCATTTGTATCCGCATGAGTGCATCTCCATTTGGTATCTAAGAGGCACTCCATTTCCATTTCATTTTTGTTTTATATTGTATCTCTTTTGTATTTGGTTACCTTGCCATTTGCTTCTACCACTGTCATTCTACTTCAAGGGGAATTATCCCACATATGTAGTTTGGAGAGTCCCCTCCAACTCTTGATAAGGAGGGCCTCTCCCCCCATTTGTACTTGGTTAGAAGCTTGAGGAGCATACTCCATGCTCTTGGAAAGCTCACTCTAATCCATGTGAGTTTTTTCATTTCATGGTCTACTCACTTTTGGGTCTCACAATCTTTCATTTTGTGAGTACACTCTTCTTTTCATTTTGCTTCCATGTGTGTACTCTATACATGGTATCAAAGCACTAGGTGGAGGTCTTGGTGGTTTTTTTGGTAGTGGTTTTGGTAGTGGTGCTGCTTGAGTGTTGGTGGTTTTGCTTTCTCCTCATTGAGAGAAGTTGTTGCCATCAAATTTTACTCTTTAGGGCCTCATTTTGTGCATTTTCTCACCTCTCAACCTCTTCTTCATCATTCTCCCACCCTTTACCCCATTTTCCCACTGTCCCACCCTCTCTTTGGCAAAATTTAGTGGTTCTTTCACTATTGTAATGCTTGAGTGGAGTTTCTAATTGATCTTCAATTGTTTGAAGTGTCTATAAGCACTTTTGGAGAGTTAATCTTGCATCACTACTATATTGATTTTACTTTAGTGGTATTTGTCAAGCCATGTGTATGCATTCATGGATTTAACTTGGTTATGATTCCCATTTGTTGGGTTGCTTTGTTTTGAATATCTTCTATTACTTCATATCGATTGCTACACCAATAAATCTATTCAGGCCGAAGTGAATCGTTTTGTTTTGTCTTGCTTTCCCATTGCATCCCAATACATCAAGCTTGCTTAGTGTTGTGAAAAATCTTTGGTTCTCGAATCCACATCCTAGAGAGAAGGTAATGGTGTGCATGCAAGCTTGTATAGCAGCACCCAAGTATCACCTCTAGATGTTCTAGGCTTCAATCTCTTCTGAGTGAAACAATGTTCCTCTTGTCCAAATTATTCACCACTACAATCGTATACCATTGTGCATACTAGTTGAGCAACTCACGTTCATTCATTGCCTCTTTTGCTTCCATCTCCATTGACGCGTTTTGATCGTAATGGATACTTTCATCCATAGCTTGCAGACTCCATGCTACTGAATGAGACTGTTTGGAGAGAGACTTCAACATCGAGAGCTGGTGCTCCTTTGCCTTCGAAAGTTTGAATGGAAGGAGGGTTGTTGTTCTAGAGGCTCCATGGAAATGAGATGAGGTTAATACCAAGCTAAGTGATACATGAGATTGCATCATCTCTTTGGTGAACTGCAAGAAACAATGCAATAATCTTGCCTAATTGCACTAGCAAATAAGAACGGGTGGCACAATGCAGTGGTAACTCGCACATGCCAACTAAGAGACAGAGAGAAATCAATAGCCACCCACTTCTTTGTGTAGCCGAAAGTGTCATCCTTGGTGAAGAACCAAATGAGAATGGACTTTTCCTAAGAGGTGGACACTATCAGTCCTTCATAATTTCCCTAAATGAGACGTCTTTGCCATACTTGAAGTCCTTCAGTAGGTTACTCTCCACACTAGACATAGAGATAGAAAGAGCTAGAGAGAGAGAGAGAGAGAACTAAAGATATCATTGCACAAGGAATTGAAGACAAAGGGATATACAAGTTATCATTTTTTTGTTTGAGGAGTCCCTTTCTAGCCTCTAGCACTAAAGAGCACACCTCATACTTAACCAAGATTTTTGCATCATAGATGGTTAAGGGATTGCCCAAGATTGTGCTAGTACATGATATCTGCCAAGCTTGCACCCAAGGCAAGCAAAACACGACACCCATTCCAAGGAGGCTTCCACCTAAGATAGGAACCCTCTAACCATACTCCACATGGACCTCTCTGGACCCATGAATACCCCTTTACTAAGTGGATCCTTTCATTTTTTTTATCCTACTAGATGATCACTCACAATATACTTGGGTATAATTTTTGAAGTCCAAGTTAAATACCTTTTACAAGTTTCAAGAATGATTATCTCAAGTTGAGAATGAAGTATCTAGTTCCGTCGAGACTATTAGATTAGATGGAGGTGGTAAGTTCATCAATCATGACTTTGATACTCCATCTCAAAACGGAGTCGTTGGGAGAAAGATTCAAAGCATAATGGAAACGGCACACACTACGCTTCACAAGAAAGCATTACCATTCAGGTTTTGGGCCAAAGTAGTACACACTTTACTACACTACATCATCAATAGAGGCTTCACAAGTGCATTACATAACAAGACTCGATTTTAAGCCTACTATGGATGCAATCCCAATTTCGATTCCTTTATAGTATTGGGAAGTGAAGCTTTTATACATGTGCCAAAGGAAGATCAAAGCAAGTTACAGTTTAAGTCCAAGAAACATTTCTTCATTGGCTATAGTGATAAACCGAAAGTTTATAGATTGTACGATCTTGAGAACCACTCTATCACCATCTCAAAAGATGTTATATTTGATGAAACTTCAAAATTCTCAATTAAAGATCCAAGTTCAAGTTTGAGTCCACCCACCTACACTTCAAGGGGAAAAAAATATTTCTAAGAACAACTCAGAGGCAAGTACTTCCCATCAACCTAGACAATCTCAAAGGTTCATTGAAAAACAACAACGTGAACAAATTCACTATGTGAATTATGCATTTATGCATTAGGTTCAATAGATTCTAGAGCCTTTCAACTACAAAGAACCCCAAGGTCAACTTGAGTGGGAAGAATCTATGCAAGCATAGATGGATGCAATTGAAAAGAACAACACTTGGACACTTGCTTTTGAGGCTTCAAATCATCGTCATAGAAGCTAAGGGCCTATAAAAATTCAAGTATGAATCAGATGGTATATTGGACAAGTACAAATCAAGAATTGTAGCTAAGGGGTATAATCAAAAGCATGGCATTGATTATGAAGAAACCTTTGCCTCTACTGCAAGGTTTACAACTATAAGAATCATTCTTGCACTAAATGCACACTTTAATTGGCCCATTTTACCAGCTCAACGGCCAAAGTGCTTTCCTTAGTGGTGATTTTCAAGAAGAAGTATATGTCGAACAACCTAAAGGTTTCAAGATTAAAGGAAAAAAGATCAAGTTTACAAGCTTCACAAAGCACTTTATGGACTTAAGCAAGCTCCTAGGGTCTGGCATGAAAAGATCCATAAGTTCTTAGAAGCTCAAGGATTTCAAATGAGCACTACTGATGCTAACTTATAAATATATGAGAAAGAGTCCTTAATTGCAATAATCATCCTCTATGTAGATGACTTGATCTTGATAGGATCATATGCATACTACATCCAATTCATAATCACATAAGCTTCACCTTGAGTATTATATAACAGATCTTGGTCTACTTCACTATTTCTTAGATATGGAAGTTTGGAAAACAAAAGAAGGCATATTCCTATCACAAAAGAAGTATTGTTCTAATCTTCTTTTCAGATATAACATGGACTAGTTTCACTGAGTATCTACACCACTTGATCCAAACATCAAGCTCACACTAGAGGATTCATCATCACTTTTGGATGTGCATACTTATCAATAGCTTGTTGGATCATTACTTTACCTAGCCAACACTAGACTAGATATTGCCTATGCAATTCGGATACTCGGTCAATTTGCACATCAACCACATTAAACTCATTAAGATGCCTCTTAGAGGCTACTTTGATACCTTGTCCTCACCCGACTTCATGGTATTTGGTACAAAGAGGGCATCAAACTTGTTGGATAGTCAGATTTAGATTGGGCTGGTGATCTTGATTCTCGATGGTCTATTTTCAGATACATATTCTTACCTTCACTCAGGACCTATCTCTTGGGCAAGTAAAAGGCAGCCTATAGTTGCTCTATCATCCACCGAGGCTGAGTATCGAGCATCCAACTTTATAGAATGTGAGGCCATATGGCTTCAAGGTTTATTATTTGACATTCACGTTTTGTAGGTTACTTTGACATGGATCTGCATGGACAATCAGTCAACCTTGACCATCGCCAACAATCCAGTGTTCCATATTCCAACAAAACATATTGAGATCAAGTACGATTTCATTCGCGAGAAGCTCGTATCTCGTGAGATTACTTTGGAATAGTGTACTTCTAAGGAGAATACTAATGCACATTTTGTAAGGTCCCTATTATGAGAAGTAGTCATAATCAAACACATGTAGCACACACATCTAGTTTGAGGATATGCACCTAAGCAATTCCAAAGACATTCAACCTTGTACACACTTTCATCCATTCATGCATAGTCAAACAAACATGAATATGACATCCTCTAAATCTATGCTCAAGTACAAATGAATATGATAGATCTAATAGAGATTCACAATCAAGCCCCCATAAACTAGAACATCAGTGCTCAAAAGTTGTTAAGAGCTGATAGTGTGTTCCATAATGAACAAAATATATAGTAGATATTCATTGAGAAATGACAGTGTGCTATATTTGAAACTTTTCAAATAACTAGTCAACTTCAAAAAATGTATGAAATAAAAAGTTCTATCACCTTGGAAATTACAAAGCAATCGAGTGAACGTGAGCTACCCCTTGAATCTTGTCTCTCAAATAAATCCACTAGCTCCTCTTAAGAAGACTCCACCTCCCTTTGCACCTCTGATACATGAATCTTCAATAGAGGGGATGGAATCCCACAATAGCCTTCTCCCTCTTGTAGCCTTTTGCACCCTGTGAGCTCCTTAACTCCACCCCTTTGAACCTTTTTTGAGGACGTGATGAAGATGATCTACAAAATTGCCCATAGATCCTTTTAGTAGCAGAAACCAAGTCTTTCTTCCTTCTCTCAAGCTGCAAAGCGACTCTTGCTTGCTCAGTCAAACCCTGTTGGTTGGTTCTGTACTTCAATTTGTGGGTCTCTCTCCCTTAACCTAATGCTCTATCCTTCATAGAATATATTCCCCCTCTAGTAGTAGGAAGCCATAGTTAAAACTTTCCAACCTCCTTGTTTGAGTTGATCCTCTCTAAGTTGCCCTCAGACATTCAGATCTTCACACAGTGACACACACTCACATACACCATTCACACACACCAACTCCCTTACTCCACTAGCACCACCTTTCCCCTTGTCTCTCTCTTTTTCCTGTAGCTATATTTGTTGTGCTGATGCGCAATGATACTTAACTATCTCATTTTTTTAATAGTTGTCGATCTTCAAATTTCTTATGATAACCTGCAAAGTCAACAACCAAATGCATACCCAATAGATGCAATCAGCCACACAATCACTCTCTCACATACATACAAACATAAAATTGGACTTAAATGCATGGAGAACCAAGTAGCTCATAGTCATAATCAAACACATCTAGCACACACATCTAGGTTGAGCATATGCACCTAAGCGATTCCAAAGACATTCAACCTTGTACAAACTTTCATCCATTCGTGCATATTTAAAGAAACATGAATCTCACATCCTCTCAATCTTTGCTCAAGTACAAATGAAGAATCTAGTCTTCTTCGAATCTGATAGATCTTATAGAGATTCACAATGAAGCGTCCATGAAATAGAACACCGATGCTCGAAACGTATCGAGAGTTGACAGTTCTCTCCATAATGAACACAATACATAGTAGTTATACATTGAGAAGTGGTACTTTACTCTATTTGAATCTTTTCAAATAACCACTCAACTTCAGACAATGCATGAAATAAAAAGCTTTATCACCTTGGAATTATGAAGCAATGTAGTGAACCATAGCTACCGCATGAATCTATTATCTCAAGTAAATCCACTAGCTCGTCATGAGGATAATCCACCTCCTTCTGCACCTCTAATATAAGAATCTTCAATATAGAGGATGGAAGCCCACAACAACTTTATCCCTCTTATACTCTTTTGCACCCTATGAGCTCCTTAACTCCACCCCTATCGGCCTTTTTCAAGGACTTAATGAAGATCACCTATAGACTAGCCCCTACCTCCTTTAAGTAGTAAAAGACAAGTCTTGCTTCCTTCTCTCAAGCTCTAGAGTGACTCTTTCTTCCTGAGTCATACCCTGCTTGTCTCTTCTGTACTTTAGCCTTAGTTAATACTTTCTAGCTTCCTTCTCTGAGTTGACCCTCTCTAAGTTGCCTAGCATACATAATTTGTTTGCCAAGATGGGGAGAAGAAAAAGTCTTTTTGCTTTGTGTTTTAACAAGCTCTTGATTAACATCATTTATTTATTACCTCCTTCTCATACCCAGCTAGAGCCCTACCATTCTCAAAATATGAACCCTACACTATCCAAAAAGGTTACATCTTTTGAGGCATAGTGAGGTTCAATCTTGAGAGAACATCACCCATGGCATGAAGGAAAGCCACAATACTGCATGCATTTCGCAATTTTTGTTTCACAAAGTAAACATTGCTTCAAATGGGCTCATCCTCCTCTTACACCTAGGATGATGAGAAGTTTACTGCTTGTCATCTTCTTCTTCAAAAGCTTCCTAGCACATGTTAAAAGTACATCTGAGGAAGGTTCTTCATGATTTCTTTGATAATATCCTTAAGCTTGAGCATAATCCTCAATCCATTTTAGTGACTTTGAAGCCCCTTTTTGCAGAGTAGCCACCTATAGCTTGAAGGGTATCCTATTCATTGGTGTCTGCCACTTTCTTAAATTACAAGGTCCTTATCATTCACCCTTCAAAACTAGTTATACATTACAGTGTGATTTGTTCCTCATCTCGCACGTACTGCTATCAAGAAAGTAGCTTGTCATTTGCAGCTTGACCTTTTAAACCCTCTCCCTTGGGCCATGTGATGATAAATCCTTCCCAACATTCATTTATATCCTTGAACTCACAATCTCCACTCACTTCTAGCTTTTTGTTTTCTCAAGAATCATTCCCAAATTTTTGTTGCTTAATCTACTCCCCCCCCATATTGGTTGCTCTTCTATAGGCTATGACCTTGTTTATTAGTGTGCTCTTATTTTGCTTTAGATGTATCCAAACTCCTTTGATCCATCTATACTTATGTGTTGTTCAAGTCTTTAATTTGAAGATTGTGATTCTCCTTCATATATGAACTCTTTACTTTAAAACATGCTGATAGTATGTGTTTCTCCTTGATCAACACTTTCTGTCCCTCAAACTTTATATACACTTCATAAGTTCTTGGTGTATACACAAAAGAGTACTAACCCATTTAGCATGCCTTCACTTTCATATTCTAGAACAAAAATTTCTCCTTCCATCAATTTTGGTGAGTCACTTTCTTACACCCAAAGTTTCTCCTCCAAGTAGCCTTCTTGGTGCTCCTTACACAATCATCTATCCATCACTTGCAAGGTGGAGATCTTTCCCTCAGATAGATACACATTGATGGAGAAGCAAGTGTTCCTCTCTCCCCAAAGTGCCACATGATGCTTCTTCCTCTTCTTATATTTGTGGTTATGCCATTTTTGCCATCACCTTAGGCTCTGGTCAATTGCCATCTTCTTTCTCTCCTTGTTGCTCGCTAGATGGCTAGAGTTGTGGTTGTCCTCCCATGAAGTCCTCCAGCCATGCGAATTAAGTCATCCTCTGCTTTTCCCAATAGTTTAGTGCTTTATTATCAAATATTTGGATGCTTTCCTCAGCATATGTTTTCTCTTGCATGAGTCATCATGCCCAAAGAACATGAAGAACGAACCCCTTTAGACATCAAGAACTCGCATCCTTTTGCCCCCAAAACAGAAGGCTCCAAAATCCTCCACATGTCTCCTGTATTTTGAAGCCCCACCACATGGCTCATTCCTCTTACATTCAAGCTCCCTTTGTCGATAATGCCCCTCTATGCTACTCATGCCTCCCTCCCACCTTGCATTCCCTTTTCCACACTTTCACACACTAAAAAGGAAAAAAAAAAACAAGAACACAAAATTGACTTCTCCCCCCTAATCTTAGTCAAGTAGAGAGAGAAAGACAACGAAGAGAGAGATTGTGTTTGTGTGAGAGACAGAGAGAGAGAATGATTGACAGATGGGGAGAACAGAGAGTGAGTGGGGAGGGGGATTCATTTTCCCCGAATCACCCACTCCCCCATGCCTCGTGACCTTTCTCACATCCACTCAACCACTCCTGCACATTAATTTTTTCTATTTTTTTTCTCTTTCTTTTCCTCCTTTTTTTAATTAATATTTTTTTCTTTTTTTATGTTTTTACTTTTTTTATTCTTCTATTTTTGTTATATATATATATATATATATATACTCTTTTTTTAAATGTGTTGTTTTTTTCTCTTTTCTTAAATTTTTTTCTTCATCATGTTCTTTCATGTGATTAATTTTTTTTTCAATATTTAATGCTTTTCCTCCTTTCTCATTATTCCCCTTTTTTCATTTGATTTTTGTTCTCTTTTCTTTTTCCTTCTTGCTTCTTCTTTTTTACAAATGTATATTCTTTCTCTTTTTCTCTTCTTGGTGATTAATTTAATGGTAGTGTTTCGTTGCTAATCGACAACTTTCTTTGCAAACAAACCTATAATCAACATATAATTTGCAAAATGGAATACATCAAAGCACAAAAATCAATAATCTAATGAGCAAACATTTATATGTATATGTGTATGTATATGCATATGCATGTGTATATGTATACTCATATGGATATGTATATGGATATCTAAATGTAAATGTATATGTATATGTATATGTATATGTATATGTATGTGTATGTGTATGTGTATGTGTATGTGTATGTGTATGTGTATGTGTATGTGTATGTGTATGTGTATGTGTATGTGTATGTGTATGTGTATGTGTATGTGTATGTGTATGTGTATGTGTATGTGTATGTGTATGTGTATGTGTATGTGTATGTGTATGCGTATGCGTATGCGTATGGGTATGTGTATGTGTATGTGTATGTGTATGTGTATGTGTATGTGTATGTGTATGTGTATGTGTATGTGTATGTGTATGTGTATGTGTATGTGTATGTGTATGTGTATGTGTATGTGTATGTGTATGTGTATGTGTATGTGTATGTGTATGTGTATGTGTATGTGTATGTGTATGTGTATGTGTATGGTATGTGTATGTGTATGTGTATGTGTATGTGTATGTGTATGTGTATGTGTATGTGTATGTGTATGTGTATGTGTATGTGTATGTGTATGTGTATGTGTATGTGTATGTGTATGTGTATGTGTATGTGTATGTGTATGTGTATGTGTATGTGTATGTGTATGTGTATGTGTATGTGTATGTGTATGTGTATGTGTATGTGTATGTGTATGTGTATGTGTATGTGTATGTGTATGTGTATGTGTATGTGTATGTGTATGTGTATGTGTATGTGTATGTGTACTGTATGTGTATGTGTATGTGTATGTATGTGTATGTGTATGTGTATGTGTATGTGTATGTGTATGTGTACGTGTATGTGTACGTGTATGTGTATGTGTATGTGTATGTGTATGTGTATGTGTATGTGTATGTGTATGTGTATGTGTATGTGTATGTGTATGTGTATGTGTATGTGTATGTGTATGTGTATGTGTATGTGTATGTGTATGTGTATGTGTATGTGTATGTGTATGTGTATGTGTATGTGTATGTGTATGTGTATGTGTATGTGTATGTGTATGTGTATGTGTATGTGTATGTGTATGTGTATGTGTATGTGTATGTGTATGTGTATGTGTATGTGTATGTGTATGTGTATGTGTATGTGTATGTGTATGTGTATGTGTATGTGTATGTGTATGTGTATGTGTATGTGTATGTGTATGTGTATGTGTATGTGTATGTGTATGTGTATGTGTATGTGTATGTGTATGTGTATGTGTATGTGTATGTGTATGTGTATGTGTATGTGTATGTGTATGTGTATGTGTATGTGTATGTGTATGTGTATGTGTATGTGTATGTGTATGTGTATGTGTATGTGTATGTGTATGTGTATGTGTATGTGTATGTGTATGTGTATGTGTATGTGTATGTGTATGTGTATGTGTATGTGTATGTGTATGTGTATGTGTATGTGTATGTGTATGTGTATGTGTATGTGTATGTGTATGTGTATGTGTATGTGTATGTGTATGTGTATGTGTATGTGTATGTGTATGTGTATGTGTATGTGTATGTGTATGTGTATGTGTATGTGTATGTGTATGTGTATGTGTATGTGTATGTGTATGTGTATGTGTATGTGTATGTGTATGTGTATGTGTATGTGTATGTGTATGTGTATGTGTATGTGTATGTGTATGTGTATGTGTATGTGTATGTGTATGTGAATGTGTATGTGTATGTGTATGTGTATGTGTATGTGTTGAGCCCATAAAAGTCATGTTGGTCAAAGTCAACTGCAGTCAAAGTCAACAGGTCAAAGTCAACAAGGTCAAAGTCAACAAGGTCAAGGTCAAAGTCAACATGTGCAAAGTTAAAGTGCTAAAGTGCAGGTGTCAAAGTGCACAGGTAGTGCACAATTAGTTGTCCACAAAGGGTAAAATTGGAGAAAGTGGGTTGCAGGTTGCAGAGGTATTTTCTCTAATTTCCCTAAGGTTCAAAGTGTGTTTTAAAGTGTTTTGGAAGGTTCAGGTGAACCCCCTCTTATGTGCAAAAGTGAAGACTTAAAAGGAAATGTGAAGGTATGTGAAGCGGTAGCGTACGCACAAGTGAAAGTATGGCCCCCCATTAAAATTTTGATTTTTAGTCTAAAGTCACTACAGGACAAAACAGTGAGTCGTTGGCTGCCACTTGTAAAGACAATCTTGGGACATCAAAGTGAGCACCAAGATACCATTGCAGTTAGGAGCGTACGTGATCGACACTCAAATCAAGGCAAGGCCATTCTTGGACCAATCTTAGAGTAAGCAAGAGAGCATAGTCTAAAGAAGCAAGAGAGAGAAGTGCAAGAGTCACCAGTGTGCGACGCACAGAAGTGGAAGTGCAAGGTGCATAGAGAGTGACCAAGGATTTGTGCAGGGAGGTGCTAAGCTCTAATCCCCCAAGTATCTCAAGGTCTTTTGGCAGTGTGCGCGTGACAGCAGGTATTCACTCCTTCCCCTTGTGGAAGCTTGGTGCAAGGTGTGCACAAGGATAAGCTTGAAGCAGGTGGAGGCCTGTTGCAGAGGAGGCCGGCAGCAAGAAGACATTGGGTTATTGGGTATTTTGTAACTGGACACTCTGTGGGACTGTGCACAGAGGTATTGGTTTATCTTGTATTTCAAACATTGTACTTAGCTCACTGTAATCAATCTGCAGAAGCTTCCCGGTGTATTTTCTCTTCTTATTTCTCCCCTTTTTCTCCTACAAACCCTCAAACTCCTTATTGTCTAAGAATCCCCCAACAGTATGTGTATGTGTATGTGTATGTGTATGTGTATGTGTATGTGTATGTGTATGTGTATGTCTATGTGTATGTGTATGTGTATGTGTATGTGTATGTGTATGTGTATGTGTATGTGTATGTGTATGTGTATGTGTATGTGTATGTGTATGTGTATGTCTATGTCAATGTCTATGTCTATGTGTATGTCTATGCCTATGTCTATGTCTATGTCTATGTCTATGTCTATGTCTATGTCTATGCCTATGTCTATGTCTATGTCTATGTATATGTATATGTATATGTATATGTATATGTATATGTATATGTATATGTATATGTATATGTATATGTATATGTATATGTATATGTATATGTATATGTATATGTATATGTATATGTATATGTATATGTATATGTATATGTATATGTATATGTATATGTATATGTATATGTATATGTATATGTATATGTATATGTATATGTACATGTATATGCATATGTATATGTATATGTAAACATATACGTATACATCTACGTATACATATACGTATACATATACGTATACGTATACGTATACATATATGTATATGTATACGTATACGTATATGTATATGTATACGTATACGTATATGTATATGTATACGTATACATATATGTATATGTATATGTATACATATATGTATACGTATACGTATATGTATACGTATACGTATATGTATACGTATACGTATATGTATATGTATAGGTATATGTATATGTATATGTATATGTATATGTATATGTATATGTATATGTATATGTATATGTATATGTATATGTATATGTATATGTATATGTATATGTATATGTATATGTATATGTATATGTATATGTATATGTATATGTATATGTATATGTATATGTATATGTATATGTATATGTATATGTATATGTATATGTATATGTATATGTATATGTATATGTATATGTATATGTATATGTATACGCATATGTATATGTATATGTATACGTATATGTATATGTATATGTATACGTATATGTATATGTATATGTATATCTATATGTATATGTATATGTATATGTATATGTATATGTATATGTATATGTATATGTATATGTATATGTATATGCATGACTTCTCTTCGTTTTCAGGATCTCACAAAGAAACTCCTCTAGATTGTTTGGACCACCATTTGAGGCAGCTGCATAATGTTTTCAAAAGATGCAGAGAAACTAAGTTAAAGCTCAATCCAAACAAATGTCATTTTCTTGTGACAGAAGGAACTCTCTTAGGACATGTGGTGTCAGCTAAAGGTATGGCCCCAGATCCTGACAAAATCATTTCTATCTTAAAATTGCCTAAACCTAAATCCCCTAAAGAGATCCAGAGTTTTTTGGGGCATACTGGATACCATAGAAGGTTTATTAAAATGTATGCAGAGATAGCTAGACCTCTGGCTAGACTTACAGGTAAGGAAGTACCTTTTAAATGGGAAGAAGAGGAAGAAAAAGCATATCAAACATTGCGGTCAAGGTTAGTGTCTGCTCCTATTTTGATCACACCTGAATGGTTAAGAATCTTTCATATACATGTAGATGCCAGTGCCTATGCAGTGGGGGCAGTTTTGACACAACCTAGTAAAGAATTTAAGATGGACAGACCAATTCAGTATGCTAGTAGAATTTTGACTAAGGCTGAAAGGAATTACAGCACCACTGAAAGGGAACCCTTAGCAATGGTTTTTACGGTCCAAAAATTTCGTCATTACTTGTTGGGAGTAAAATTCGTTATTATAACTGACCACCAACCTCTCAAGTACTTGCTCAACAAACCACAAGCCACCGGTAGAATATGGAGGTGGTTATTGTTATTCCAAGAGTTTGATTTTTCTGTGGTCCACAGACCAGGTAAAGAAAATGTTATGGCGGATCACCTTTCCAGAATCAATATGATGGAACAAGTTAGTGGAATCAATGATGATTTTCCAGATGCTCATCTGTTTGCTGTCAAGGCTCAAGGTTGGTATTATGATATCAAAAATTTCATTAAAACTGGGGTGTATCCAGAAAAGGCTACTGCTGTACAAAAGAAGAGACTGCTAATCAAGAGTAGACCATATACCTTCATTGCAAATAAATTGTATAGACAGGGAAAGGATGACCGGTTCAGGAAATGTTTGGAAGAAGAAGAAGTGAGGGAAGTCCTTCACTCTGCACATGAAGGAACAGGTGGTGGGCACCTTCCAGGACATATTATGAGTCAGAGAATACTGGATGCTGGTCTATGGTGGCCTACACTATTTAGGGATGCAGATGAATGGGGAAGGGCATGTGACATTTGCCAAAGGTGTGGACCTAAGCCAACAAAGCAGAAACATAACCCCTTGGTTGTTTCCACTTCCTGGCAACCATTTGAGAAGTGGGGGCTAGATTTTGTAGGGCCCATCTACCCTCCCGCTTTTCCAAAAAGAGAAAAATATCTCTTGATAGCTACAGATTATGCGACAAAGTGGGCTGAAGCTATTGCCTCCCCCGATTGCACTGCACAAACTGTTGCCGATTTCATTTATAGTAACATCATTTGCAGGTTTGGATGCCCATTTGAAATTTGTACAGATCAAGGTACACATTTTGTCAATAAGGTCCTGCAGGAAATTTTTAACAGGTATAGAATTCTACATAGGACTTCTTGTGCTTACTATCCAAGAGCCAATGGACAGGCTGAATCGACAAATAAAGTTTTGATCTCAATGTTAAGGAAGGAATGTATGTTACAACCCACTTCCTGGGGCATTGCTTATCAAGGTACCCTATGGGCATACAGGTTAGCTTACAAAGAGGCCACAAGATATTCTCCATTTCAACTGGTTTATGGAATATTGCCCATTGAGCCCTTTGAATTTTTACATGGATCACCTAAGATAGCATTCATGCAGGAAAAAAAAAATTGTGATGTCTTTCAGAGGATAAGGGCACTACATAAAGTGGAGGAGATTCGTCTACTAGCAACAAAACAATTGATAGAGACTTAGATGAAGAGAAAAGAAGCCCATGATCGACATCTGTGGAACAACAACATTGAAGCAAACATGTTAGTTCTTCTCCATAGACCTAACATTCATAACCAACTGAAAGGAAAATGGCTTCCACATTGGGAAGGACCTTATAGAGTCAAAACAATGCTGAATTGGGGTGCTGTAGAGTTAGAGACGCTGAAAGGAGAGGCCTTGCCACTGGTCAACATTTCAAGGCTGAAGGCCTATCATCAAGCCAACTGAGGTTTTATGGATCCCCTGGAACCTGCAATATTTGTCCAGGTTGTACATAGTCTTTTCTCATCATTTTTACTTAAGTTCAGTAGTTTTCTTTATCCATTTTATGTTTGTTTCTTGAGTTTTTAGCAAATCTAGCAGCCATTTCATCAACTTTGCAAAGGTACAATTTTTGGAATTTTTAGAAAACTTTTTCTACATTTTTCAAGCATTTTTTCGATTTTTTTTAGCATTTTTATCCTTTTTCATGTGTCTTTTTCTTGCCAAATTGGAGGAATAAAGGAAGCTCTCTGTGGATTTGAGTGAGAAAAGTGGCCTCAAACAATAGGGTATTTTTTTTAGAATTTTTGCAGATTTTTTTAGAATTTCTTTGCCATTTTTATTGGATTTTTTATGTATTTTTTCAGTTTTTCATTAAATTTATATTAAAATTAAAAAAAAAAAAAAAAACCCAGAGGGCGTGTTTTTGAAAAAAAAAAAAAAAAAAAAACCCGCCCCCGCCCCCCGTTCTGACAACCCCCCCCACCGACCAACCGACCATCCCCCCCCCCCGCCCCCCGTTCTGACAACCCCCCACCGACCAACCGACCATCCCCCCCCCCCCGCCCCCCGTTCTGACAACCCCCCCCACCGACCAACCGACCATCCCCCCCCCCGCCCCCCGTTCTGACAGCCCCCCCCCGCCCCCCGTTCTGACAACCCCCCCCACCGACCAACCGACCATCCCCCCCCCCCCCCCCCCCCCCCCCGCCCCCCCCAACCCCCCCCCCCCCCCCCCGCCCCCCGTTCTGACAGCCCCCCCCCCCCCCCGCCCCCCGTTCTTACAGCCCCTCCCCCCCCCCCCCCCCCCTTTTTTCCTCCTTTTTTTATTTATTTTATTCTTTTTATTTAGATTATTTTCTTTTTTTATTTTTTATTTATTTTATTTTATTTTCTTATTTATTTTATTTTCTTTTTTTATCATTCTGTCTGAGCGTTGGAAAAAAAAAAAAAAAGCGATCATTTTTATTTTTTATTTTTTATTTTACTTTATTTTTTTTATTTTCATGGCTCCAAGCTTTTGGCTCTGGATTGTGCCTCGGTTGGCCGTTTTTTACAAAAATGGAGTCATTTTCATGTTTTTTGGCACCTATGAACTCAGTTTTTGACTTTCTTTTTACTAATTCCCACTTTTTGTATGCCTTTTGGTCTGAACCCACATGTTTTGAACACCTTTATCACATGTTTTTATTTCACAACATTGTCCAAATGGTCTATTCTCACCTTGTCTTACCTTATGTTTAATAATCTCCCATATGTACCCTCTGTAGCCCTCCGGTTTGATCATTTTAGCCTCCTCGCGACCCCTGATTCCTACTCCCAATCCCTCCCTTTACCAATATGCCCAGCCACATCCTTTCCCCTCCCTACCCCATCCATCTTCGCACCCTCAGCCCTCCCTTCCCCTTCCTTTCTACCCTCCCATTGCCCCCCCTTTTGCTTTTCCATTCCAAAATCCCAATTTTGGTTCTTCTCTGGTGCTTGTTGGTGTTTGTTCTCTCTTGCTTTTGGTGAAATTGGTTGCTGCTCAGATGTCCTATTCAAGTTTTTGCGGCTCTTCAAAGTTTTAGCTATAGCTCTCCGGGACGGAGAGCACATTAGGTGGTGGGCAACTGTTGAGCCCATAAAAGTCATGTTGGTCAAAGTCAACTATAGTCAAAGTCAACAGGTCAAAGTCAACAGGTCAAAGTCAACAAGGTCAAGGTCAAAGTCAACAGGTGCAAAGTTAAAGTGCTAAAGTGCAGGTGTCAAAGTGCACAGGTAGTGCACAATTAGTTGTCCACAAAGGGTAAAATTGGAGAAAGTGGGTTGCAGGTTGCAGAGGTATTTTCTCTAATTTCCCTAAGGTTCAAAGTGTGTTTTAAAGTGTTTTGGAAGGTTCAGGTGAACCCCCTCTTATGTGCAAAAGTGAAGACTTAAAAGGAAATGTGAAGGTATGTGAAGCGGTAGCGTACGCACAAGTGAAAGTATGGCCCCCCATTAAAATTTTGATTTTTAGTCTAAAGTCACTACAGGACAAAACAGTGAGTCGTTGGCTGCCACTTGTAAAGACAATCTTGGGACATCAAAGTGAGCACCAAGATACCATTGCAGTTAGGAGCGTACGTGATCGACACTCAAATCAAGGCAAGGCCATTCTTGGACCAATCTTAGAGTAAGCAAGAGAGCATAGTCTAAAGAAGCAAGAGAGAGAAGTGCAAGAGTCACCAGTGTGCGACGCACAGAAGTGGAAGTGCAAGGTGCATAGAGAGTGACCAAGGATTTGTGCAGGGAGGTGCTAAGCTCTAATCCCCCAAGTATCTCAAGGTCTTTTGGCAGTGTGCGCGTGACAGCAGGTATTCACTCCTTCCCCTTGTGGAAGCTTGGTGCAAG